>JPSZ01000019.1:0-324142 GCA_002161795.1 Curvularia sp. IFB-Z10 | reverse complement strand
AGAGAGACAAGATATGTGCTAGGGGAGAGGAGAGAATTAAATTGACTAGAATACAGTGATCTGTTCACTCTGTGTTCTTCGCTCTACTTCCTCTACAGTGCTATCTACTAGATCCATCGCTATTTATCCTTCTCTAGTAGTATCCTTCTAGTAGCTTCTACTAGAGTAGCTTACGTGGCATATTGTAGATCGTAATATCTCTTGTCTCAGATAGATAGCTCTGTATCAAGGTAGCTCCTAGTGATCGATCGATCTGATCGATCATAGAATCCAGGTGTGATCTTGAGTACCTGGATTCTGATGAGAATCCTGATAGCTAGAGAACAGCTAAGTAGCTTATTCTCTAACACTCTATAAAGAGAATAATATCTACACGCTTTATATACTACCTTACTTATCTTACTTACTTTAGCCTCTTAATATTAGCTACTTCTTACTATTAAAACGCGCGTATAGCTATAAGGTAGAGAGCCTAATGTTAGAGATATAAGCTACTCAGCTAATCTCTAGCAGAATCTAGGTGATCAATACCTCACCTGGAATCTATCTAGATCACTATACCCTAGCGATCCCTACGCTCTTACAACTAGAGTAACACGACTGTATTACTAGTGTAAGAAATAGATATAGATTACGCGTGTACTACGTAATCTATAGCTATTAGCTAAGCATAAATACAAGTAGGATAGTTAAGTAGGTAGAGACAAGAGCGAGTGCGAATACAATTAAGCTAGATTAAGTGAGATTAATTTATCCTTCTTCTTTGATTAATCTACTCCTCTCCTAGAATCCTTCGATCAGGCTGCCTCTAAGTCTACTGCGGACAAGTAGAAGGCAGAGACCTCTACCTCTGAGTCGATAGTAGAACAAGCAGCCACCCCATATCTCAACACCTAATACGCTACTATATTAACTATATTACTGTAACGGGCTGAACGCCCTTTGGATAGCTCCTCGATGGAATCTCGGTCTACTCGCAGAATCCAGGTGCTACCTCGAGCACCCGGATTCCCTGCGTACCGCCCGAACGACGTTCAGACGACAGCCGCAGGACCCAGAAACTGCCGCGTGCACCTAGACCCTACCAGCCCGATCGTTACTCGGGTAACCAGCTTGTATATAGATAGCTACGTAGCTTGGGAGCTTAGCTCTCTATCGAATACAACCTCTTGTATACCTCACGATTGCTCCCCGGAGCGCAGCCCCTTACAATTACTAAGCTTAAGTTTCTACTAGCGTTTAAGGCAGCCTTTAATTAATTATTTACTATAACTAATATCTACTCTGCCTTCTATAGCGTAGGCTTTATTCCTCTCTAGCTAGATACTATTCTATTAAAGCTAGACGTATAGCTATATATGCCTACTCCTTTAGCTACTATTATAAAGGCTCTCTAGTAGGCTTATATACTAAGTAACGTACGTAAGCTAGAGGCTTAATTAACGTTAATATATAATCGCGTGCGGCAGTATAAGAGCTTCTCACCTATATTAATTATTAAAGTAATTAACTAGCTTAGAAGAGGGTAAAAGTAATAATACTCTCTACTAAGCTAATGCGCGATTAGATTACTAGCCTTAAGAGGGCTAATAAGGCAGTAATAAAGCGTAGGCAGCGTAAAAAAAAGCAGATATAGAAGTAAGGAGTACTAATAAAGGAAGCTAGAGAGAATCTACTTACTTAGCGTAAGGCTAATTAGCAGATTGCTTATAAAGAGCGTTAAGAAGAAGAGCGATTAGGTCCTAGCCGCTAGGCTCTAACGCGCTGCAGCAGGTGTAAAGAGGCTAGCTATAACTTACGCACGTGTAAAAAGGATAGTATAGATACTACTTAATCTACTATATAAATATATATCTATTTTATTATAATATAGTAGAGCTATACGCTTACAGAGGTGTAAAGAGTTGGTGGGGTGCGCCGCTCGCTTGCCTGCGCCGCTCGCTTGCTAACCTGACGCCTCTGCTCTTTCTCCCTTGCCTTCGCCTGCCTTACCTCCTCACGTTGCCTCATTGTATCAGCTTTTTGGAGTTGTAGTTGCTTCTCCTCCTCCTCCTGGAGTCGCAGGCGATCGCGCGCCTCCTTCACCTTCCTTGGAGACCAGAATACAGCTCCACCGTGATACTCCTCAGCCTCCTGCAGAGGCAGAGGCTTGCCACGCTTCCTGCGTAGTCTCTCGTTAGCAAGAGCCTCTCGCAGGCCTCTCGCCTCGTGCTCAAGTAGCGTTTTTGAGGCTGAGATTTGGTGGAAGGCTTGGCTAAGCTTTTGAGCTCGTTTATCTCTTCGATCCTTCACTACCTCACGCAGTAGGCGTTCAGTTTTCCTCCAATTAGAGGCACTTAGGTTAGAGGATTTACTATCACTTGATAGAATGAGGTTATTATCAAAACGTTGTAGGATAACCTCAGGATTGAAGGGCGAGATGCCTGTAGCCTCAAAAGCCTTTTTGATCGTTTTTTCCTTAAAGGAGGCCTGCCAGGCAGCCTGGAAGAGAGGCAAGAAGTCTCTCTTACTCATTGAAATAAGGCCTTGGCTCCTATCCATGAAGGCAGAAACCTCGTTCGAGTACGCTGTTGAGAGAGGCTTGAACATGCTCACATCAAGAGGCTGCAGCGTGTGGGTTGAGTGAGGAGGATATACTGCGAGGAGGATCTTATTCTGATCACAGTACTCAATAAAATCCATCGTGAGGTGAGATCCATGGCCGTCAAGGATGAGTAATCGATAGGAGGATCGAGCCTTCGCCCTTGTACTGCGATCGAACACCTGTTGCAGCCACGCAAGGCCTATCTCATTATTTGTCCATCCTGAAGGTGATGAGGATACTCGAATTTGGTGTGTATCAGGATCAAGGGCCTGCAGCCAGGTGTCCTGTATTGATCCTGATGCTGATTGATAGATGAGGGCAGGCTCAAGGTAGGATCCATCAGCGCAGATACAGGCTAGCAGCGTTATCCACTCTCGCGATCCATCCTGTATAATATTCCTCCTCTTTCTACTCTCGTACGAGGCTCTGCTGAAGATCCTCTTTGAGCGATTCACGACACCAAGCATGAAGCCTTTCTCATCCATATTGTAGATATAACGCGCCTCGACGTGGTATTGATTAATTTTATCGCGTAGGAGGCTGAAGTAAAGGCTGTACTTGCTCCTAGAATCAGCCTTGTGGCGACAATTATCTATACCTGTTGCCCACCTCGAGGTAAGCTGATCAGGATAGCGCTGAACGAAGCGAGTAACCCAGTTTACTCCAACCTCTTTTTTAGCTATCTGCGACGCAAAATTGCGTATCATTGACTGAGTAGGCGGCAAGCCTCTCTCTTCAAGTCGATTGATATAGGTTATCAAGGCTTTCTCCTGGTGTGGGTGGAGGAGTTGCAGCTTTTGATAGCCTTCAGCGCGCGAGGCGCTGCGACCTTTGTGTCTGTTAGTGAGGGTAGATCGAACAACACCAAATTTTTTTGCAATCTCAGTATATGAAAAAGGTTGCCCAGGTGGTAAGGCATCGATAGCTGCAAGCGCAGCCTCGAGGTTACCCATGGTGGTGGAGATATGAGGTGTTGAAGTTGTGGTGGTTGCAAGGCCGCGCGCGCGCGAGGTGGTTGCGCGCGCGAGGTGGTGGGGCAGGGTATACGTTAATGTTCCGCCGAAATTTATCAGGATCGATAAACCTCAGTTAAAAGGCCTGCTGTTGTTTATCAGATGTTAAGGCCTGGAGATGTTGACTCGTATTGGTATCGATTAATATCATATTTACGCCGAAACTACATGAACTGAAATTTTTCGTCTTCTCCTCGAGAGTTAATGCAAAAGAGATGCGCCTCTCAAGCAAACTTCCTTCGGTGTCCTTTGTGAGCTCCACATTAGGCATGTCGAACGGCGATCCAGCCCCTTCGCACTAGGGAGTACGTACAACCCATCACTACTTGATGTATGCTTTTACTAATTGGCATGAAACAGGGTACTAACTGTGCTACGATCGATCTATGTGGATTGTCAAGTCGTTGCAACTTCTGGGTAATTGGTGCAATTGCCACTGTAGCTGGTAGCTAGAGTTAGTAACTCGAGTAAAACAATGGAACGAAATTGTGATTCAAGGCGTGATAGTGATTTTATCTGTTGACAGTAAGTAGAGTAGTTTAAAAAAAAAACCCCTACTTTACTCGTGTATATGTAGTATACTTGGGGTCAGCTGAGCAAGTAGCATTGTATATCACTGTTGCTCAGCATTTTCTACAAGGCTGTCTTGCTACTATACCTAGCCTTCACCTAGTAGAGCATGATTCTGACATAGCACGCATTATTCAAATCGAACTCACAGGCCCAAGACATAGAGAGGTGGAGTGTGAAGGTGAAATAGAGGTGATTGGGTAACACAATGCGGAGTACCCAAGGCCTTGGCGGGGTAATTGATGCTTGCTACCTACCTAGAGCAGGGTCCAAGCTCCAGCCCACTTGGAGCTCTAGGCATCACTCTCATCTCACTCCTCTCATGGTATATAGACTCGCAATCCGGACACTGCAACGACCCATAACGAGTGCATATTATCTCGCAAACCCTTTCTCATCTCGCTCTCCTGCCAAGATGGCCATCACGGTTCTTGAGGAGATTCCCACCCTCTGGCAGCTCTACAAGTTCAAGAAGATAGTACCGGAAGACCAGCAGTACGATGTGGTACCATCTGACACTCTCAATGACAAAATCAGCATAATTCGTCAAGATATAACGACTCTCGCCATCGATGCCATTGTGAATGCTGCAAACTCGTCTCTTTTGGGTGGTGGCGGAGTGGACGGCGCAATACACCGTGCTGCTGGGCCCGAACTGCTGGAGGAATGCGAGACGCTCAACGGATGTGAGACGGGCAGTGCAAAGATCACAGATGCCTATGAGCTGCCAAGTAGGAAGGTCATCCACGCCGTGGGACCCATATATTGGAAGGTGGGATCCCGGGCTGCGGAACTGCTGTCCGGCTGTTACCGAAAGAGCTTAGAACTGGCTGTCGAGAATGGCTGCAAAAGCATCGCCTTCTCTGCAATCAGCACTGGCGTCTACGGGTACCCTAGCGACAAAGCCTGTACTGTCGCGCTAAAGACGGTTCGCGACTTTCTGCTCAAAGAGGACCACTCAGACAAGCTCGACCGCGTCATCTTCTGTAACTTTCTTCAGAAAGACGAAGATGCGTATTTCGCGCAAGTTGCGTGCGTCTACCCATCCCAATTTCCGAATTCCAGGCTGACTCCATTTCTAGCAATTACTTTCCGCCGGTGTCCGAGGCAGAACCTTCACAAGAGCATACTACAGAGCCTTCTGAACTTGCATCACAGCTACCAGACGCTCCAACTACCGATCCCGAAGATAGCACGGATATCGTGCAGCCATCATCTAAGAAACAGAAGATGGCTGACAGTGACGACGACTTCGTAGTGGTGGACAAGGATGACATTAAGGATGACGAGTCCAGGTCGGAGCTATAGAACAACACATCACAAGTTTTGGCTAGCTTGTTTAGGTTTGGATGGATCTTGTCGATCTTTCTTAATTAGGCCACAAGAATGCGTGATACATTTGGAGTATAGCGGTCCTTGTTTTTGGTCTCCGGCGTAGCAGGCTTATACCCCAGGCACGAATGACAGAACATGAACAAAAAAAACTGTCAATTTCGTATGCTTTGTCCTCCACGGTTAATGAATCCTGTACGTTTGTTCTTGCTTCGGCCTCACTCAGCCCTAAATGCCCTGTGATCCATGTGTCTTCATCTATAGTCTATTTCTATTCTCATCTAATGTTAAGTGCTTTGTAGATAAAGCTCATGATTGAAAATATACGATATCTATAAGTAAGAGCTAGTGTCGCTCTCAGACATATCTGCAGCCCGTTCCAAGCGCTCCAGACCAACTCTATAGTGGCTGCTTGTCAATCTCTCCCTGTGGCCAATGACAAGCTTGAGGAGGAATGTTATTCTGATACACGGGCGCTGGATACTGGGGAGTCAACATAACACCATCCCTCGGCTCCCCAAAACGCGTGGACTCAGTAGCCTGATGGCCCGAAACCACGGTCCGCGCACAGGAAGCACTAGCCGCTGGTACTGGGGCACTACGTGCAAGACCGGCAGTGTTCTCAATGTCTGCACTCACTTCACGGCTTGACGCAGCTTTGCCACGGCCAGATCGCTGTTTCCAGGCTTTGATGCTGCAGCCGATTATGCCGCCGAGGAGCATGCTTCCTACGGCGATGGCAATCACAATCACAGACACTAGTTTGGATACTCTATCCTCCTTGGGATTCCTGTACTGATCGGGAGGCGTGGATGTCGCGGTAGGCGCGTTGAGAAGCGCCCAGGAAGGCTCCGACCACGTAGCGATTGGGGAAGGGGTCGGTTCTGGTTGCTGCCGAGCTTGGATATCAGCATCGGTAGTGTGGCCTGGGGTGTTAATAACAGTGGTACTTGCAATGAGCTTTGTTACCTTGGTGGGCTCTGAGTTGGACGACTGTGCTACTGCTGACGATGCTACGAGCGCTAGTGTGAAGAGGCATGGCAACATGTTTGGCGGAGTGAATGCGATGGCTGGGTTTCAAAAGCCGATGAGATGTAAATGGAATCTGCCTATCAACTTAGTGTGTGAAATGTAGCTGTGTCTTTGTTCCCTTTGTCTTTGTGGTTGTGAATGGTTCAATAGTAAACTATGGTCAAGGCGCTGGAACACGCAATTTATGGGACGCTGTCCTACATTGTACAAACGAACGGATAGAAGCTGTGGGTGAATAGTACGGGTGAAACTTGCACAATATCAGGCTTCTGATTCAAGGTAGGATTATGAATAATGTTGCACATATGAGCATTGTGGAGCGAAGAGATACACGACGCAACTTATCGTACTTCCTCGTCATCCGGTTTTCATGTCTCTGCACACTGCAGTAATATAGCAAGCAGCATGGATGGTGATACGACGCCTAAGGTTAAGTCTGGGGCCTCAAGCGAATGTCAAGCCATTCAATTGCACGACTTGCCAATAAGATCCGCAATATACCTATTATCCCATAACTGCGCTATGCAGTACAATCATTATTGGCGTGTTTGTTCGTAGATTGCCAATCCTGGTTCCTGATGTTAAGTCTGATTGTTCTCATCCCAAACAGATTGACGTGTTAGTCGAAAATATGCATCTATTGTGTAGAGCCAGGAAGTGTACATCTTTTGTAAACTGATTTGCCGGTCTGCAAAAGGTTAGACTTATAATCTAACATACATGTACCAAGATTTCCTCAGCCGTGTTGTGTCAACACACACGTCTAACCATTCGCATGTCCAGACTGAGTGTGGTGGAATTGTTCGAATCGTTACCGAAAAAAGCACGTAAAGGGTGTTGGGTAAAGTTGGGTTGGGCATCACTGTATCTTTATTCCCTCTTTCATGCGTCCGATTCCGAAAGATTCATTGATTCTGTTGTTGCGCAGAAATTTGCTACTAATGGCGCATCTCACGTAGTCGGCATCCGCTCCTCTCGTGCAAAGCAATGGCAGCTGTTTGCGCATGGGCTACGAGTACTGGAACGTTGCAAATCACTTTAGCGCTGTTTTCTCTTTTTCAAGTCCTATGATCGCCGAGTAACTTCTGGTTTTGACGCGGTAGGGATGTCCGCAGTACTAGGGCGGTGAGCAGAATTACACCGCTTCAACTCCAAAGTATTTCAGTCAGCTTCATTTTCCAAGCCTTGGGTGAGGCGACGACCACGATGCACGTAGCATAGTATTGTACCCAAAATCATAGCTTGTGATTGGCGTGCTGTTGAGATAGCGGTGAATATTCTGCCCGACTTCGTGATTGAGAGGATTTGGTGAAGGCCTGTGATTGTAGATGGAAATAGCCGACACTCTCGAATGCGCATTTGCTGTTGGCTAATGAGTGAAGGAGTCGCTTGGCTGCGTTTTGGAATTATTGACAAGGCCTAATCGGAGTTGGGGCTGGAGCCCAGAACGCGACATGGTACCGAATGTCATGTAGAATCATAGCAGCTCTGGCCTTGGAAGAGCGACTGGATTGTACCGCGCGGCTCATTTCTCCAGGCACGTACCTAATGGTTGGCTGACGATGGCGGCAAGAGTCGAGCGATAAGCCGTGTCTGGGGTGACGGCGGTGGCGAGAGCGAGATGGTGGGCTGACGACGTCATGAAGTTTTTCCATATGAGCACTGCCTTCTCCGCACTTCAGCCTCGACACATCTGTTCCCGAATTTCCTTACTTTTGTTGATTTCCCAGCAGCATGTCCAGCATCGCCTCGGAAACCGTGGTTGAGAAGTACCGCTACGAAATCCTCTTTGGCACGTGGCTGGCCGTCACAGGAGCGACATTCCTGCGCATTAAGCGGCAGCCGTACAGCACCCGCTTGAAGATTGAACAGTACGAGAGCATCTTCAAGGGCACTTCTCTCAGCGCCGTCCTTATTGGCATCGGCATCACCCCCGCGCGCAGCACGGCGAGGCGCTTTACCGGCAACTAGGACGCGCTCGGCACAGGGCAGCAAGAGACTGTCCCAGAAGGCAAAGATGAAGATATTCGGCATACACATACATCTCTGATCGTCGCTAAGAAAAAAGTGTTTTCTTTTTTTTCCTTTGGGCCGATGGTGGAGACATTGCGCGCGTTTGGGTCCCGCTTGGCATTTCCCCGCAGCTTTCACATGCGAACACCCTTGGCCCCATCTTCCATCTCCACCCTTCCCCACGACCCGCACCAACAACAAAATGCTGCTGCGCCTGGGCTCGTTGAGCTTTGAGCTCAATATGTGGAGCCCCGTCTATGCTGTCGCCCCCTTTGTGTTACTCTCCGTCTCCATCCCGCTCGCCTTCTTCGCCCTCGTCACCACGTCGATTGCCGTTACGCTTTTGTCTTTCCGTGCCTTGGCCGTTTACTTTCACCTCGCCATTGCTATGGCAAGGGCATGGCTCTCTCCATCGCCTCCGCCAAAACATAGCGCCCCCCGTCGCTCTCGTCTCATACCCGCCTCAGCCCGGCATTCTCCAACTGGTTTGCGCCAGCGCTCCCGGCGTACCAGCATCACGGTCACTGCACCCTCCCAGGATCCTCTTGCCTATTCCGCCCAGAAACCCAACTTTCTGCAGCGCAAAAACAATTCGCTTACCGCACTCATTGGTACGAGTGAATTGACACGCGACTTTGAAGGCGTCGGTGGCTGGAGCATGGCGGGCGATGACGACGAAGAAGCATTGTGGATGGGCATCAACTCAAGGCTTGAGCTACCCGCCGAGATACCGATAAGGAGACGCAGGTTAAGTCTGACGGGCACAAGTAGCCCAGGCCAGCGATTGAGCGTAGGATCGGAGATTCTGCGGATGAGTCCGGTGCAGAGCAGGTCGAGGACGCCAATACGGTTCGCGCCTGACGACGAATACGGCTACTTCCCCCAGCAGCCTATGCCAAATACCAGGCGCTTCAGCAACAGCTCAGAAATCTCCAAGCAACGTAAAAGGCGCAAGAGCACAAGCGGGAGCAGCACCTCTAGTAATACATCGACTGGCCTGACAATCGCAACAAAACATGCAGGAGACTGATTTTGTATACGAAGACATAGGGAAGTTGTTCATCTGTGATTTGGGGAAAGGCCTCCTTTCATTTGCTCCTCACTACGATTCCATGACAAGGCAAAGCTTAGACGTGGAGAATTGCCTGGCCTCGAGCGGCTACGAAACAATATCCTCGGCCTAATCTATACATTACACACTATGAACTACGACAGCTTCTCGGGCCCACCCGCCGTAAAGAATAGTAACCTGTACTAGCAGGTATTCCGCCACCTGACTGGCCACTTTGCTCCTTCTCGACGCGGGTGCGAGCTGATAGCTTATGGCGCTAAAACGGATCGACAACAAGCACAAATCCCATTTAATTTAACATTATTCTAACATGCGTCTCTGTGCCGCTATCCCCGCTGTCTTTTTGGTTTAATTTGCTGGTTCCTCGGCACATACCAGCGCCAGGATCGCCAGAATCGCCATAGTATCGTCCTACAATAAGCATCTACGCTGCTTGTCTACAAGCGAAGTCTGAGATCCGAATCTAAAGGCCCTATGCACGTATGAGAACTCGCGCAATGATTGTGGCTCTAGGTTCCCGTGGGGCAAAGAGATCGTCTTTGAGAGATGAAGATTTGGTTGTGAGATACTACAAATAGGAATTTTTGCTACTCAGGATACTTTTTCAGAATGATTGCTATGACACCGCAATCAAACGCAAGCTCTTCCGTGGCTCGTCCAGTAGCCAGTGACGCCTCTTTTTGCAACATTTGCTTCCATGGCTTCTTCTGCCTTCTCGCGTTTTAAATTCGTCAATGACATAACACAAGCCCAAGTCATGGTCACTCCATGCATGATTGAAATCGCCATGGAGTCGGCCCCAGTCCACGACGTCGACGCCCTGAAACGTCCTCGCTTGCGAGACTAGCTTAAACGAAGCAGCGTTTGTGTCTGTCTGGAACCGGACAACGTGATGGACATTGGCAGACAGGCCAGCACGAGTCATGGTGGGTGTAAGATGAACGTTCTACTAGTGCGAAATGACCACGTCCTAGGAATGATTCTACGTATCCCCGAATGTGTCTACCATCTTCGCTCGCGCTCCCCTTAGCTTCTGTTCACGACCGCGCGACCTTTATTGGGCACCATTCGCACTCTATTCAGCTGCACAAGAGACATGTATCGCCACGGTCTACCCTTGTCATCGTGATTGGCTGTTAGCCCACGTTTCAAGATTGTCGCATCAGCGGATGGCTCCGTCGCGGGATCTTCCCATCTTCCGGGGCAACCTTGGAAACCAGTTAAGAGTTCCGCGTCCGAGTGTCAGGCCTTTGGCAGAAACACTTCTCTGCAATGCGGATGCTTAGCTACCGCAACAGTTCGGATTCCTTGGCATACCAGTAACCATTTGTACCCTCGCCCCAACTAGAAGCCTGCATGATTTCTCTAGTGTGAGTAGGCTGTCTCATACAGTTCTTTACCACAAGTTGTACTCAACTAAAGCAGACTTCAAGCATAACCAGTACTTGCAAGATCCGTTTGCGTCTTCGAGACGCCACGCGCTGGGCGCAAAGTGGGCACGTTTCTGGTTTCACGCCTAGAATGTTTCGGCACTGCTATCCTTGACAGCATCACCATGTCCATTATGTTCGGCATATACCAGGGTATGGGTACCGGCTTTCAACCAGCGCATATTCGCCTGACTGCCATAAGTGATGTGGAAACTCATGTGCATCTACAATGTCAAGCTTTCTTCCCTTCTTGTAGATGCTGTTAAGGTATCCCCATAAACTGTTTTAATAATGTTTTCTTCTATTGCTATACGGTCAGCTTGGTGCTTGTTGGCTTGTTTCACGATCTCCTTCCTATCATACTCCTCAGTTCGGTTCTGGCTCAGCGGGCAGAGTCTACATACCACCGCCGAATACCCGAAGAGTCTTACAGCCATCTTCTCCACAGTTACCATCGATGCGCTGAACCAAGATCCACATTTTCACGACGCACTGCTGTCGTTGACCGCAGCGGTCGCACACTCTTCCACGGACCTGGGGAGGAAGTTTGGATGGGAAGACCTAAGGAGTTTCGGGACGAACCTGACGGATGGAGTCGACCGCGTTCGCAGCGAGCAGCAATATAGAAAGAAGAAGCGAGACATTCTGGATGACATCGGCTCAACCGTGGAAGGCCTGTTGGGTGACAGAGGTGCAGCACAGAACTCATCCTGTGGACTGACGAATATTCTGGGTTGCCTGGGGGGCGCTCTCACCGATTCACTTGGTACACCTGCTCTGTTCTTGGGTATCGGTCTTGGGTATGTATGCGCGCATATGGAAAGACCAAACTAACCCACAACAGTATGGGTGCAGCTACTAGCCTCAACTTGACCGACATGGAGGAGGCCAGCGCAATAGCTACCCGTGTTGCAACTGCATATAATACTTCCGCAACGGGACTAAACCTCGCCGCACAGCAATTGGGCAATGGGGTATCAAGCGAGTTTATACCCTCCCTGGGCGGCAACACAGATCTCCCCCTCGGTCAAGCAGCTTTTGCTCTAGCCTCTGGAGTTGGTAATGCGACCGCAGTAGGCTTGGGACTGAGGCAAGACCAGGTTGAACCATCCCAGGATTCGAGTATTGTGGGGATAGCAGGCAATCTCGGTCTGGGAGTCGCGATGCCAATAATCTCTAGCATGGATCTTCAAGCGACAATACAGAGCTGGAGCAACAGTTCCCGTGCTTCAGACCTAATGCAACATCTTCCTCTACTTGCAGCAGCCGCTGGAAATGGCTTAGGAAAAGGGGTGAGGAATGGATTCGGCTTAAAAGCAACAAAGAATAATCGTTCACAGCAGAAAAGGCAACTAACAGGTGCTATGAAAGACACTCGGAAATTGACAAAGGCCGTGAGACTGTTCGCCAAGGGTCTTAGCCAGTCCTTCATCCAAGGCAGCAATTTTTCGGACTTCAGTCTCGCAATGAGCACAGCCTTCTCTGGCTCACTGGATATGCCGACTATGCTTGGAAACCTAGCATCAGGGGCTGGCGCGGGCATTGGGATAGGTGTCGCCATTGGCTTGAACTTGAAGACTGAAGACAGCACACCGATGATTAGTGGAGACGTCACAAGCGACGAGCTGCAAACAGCAGCGATGGCGGAAACCTTTACCCAGAACCTTGTCTCGAATCTTCTTATGAACAGTTCTGTCATTGATAAGGTCAACCAACTTGTATCAGACAATCCGCCCCAGATGATTCGAGGCTTTGATGCAGCAAAGGCAGCAGAAGGCTTAGGCAGAGGCACAATCGAGGGCATCATGATAGCCATGTCTTCAGTTGGAGGCTTAAAAAACCTTATCAGCGGTGATGTCCCCGCCGATGCTATCGAGAGAGTACCGGCGTTGGCTCCGACACAATTCAACGACTCTGTCAGCGGTGCCGCTGTTGGCCTCGCGCGCGGTCTTTCCGGCAAGGCAACGATCCTCGTTGCGGACATTGCAAGAAACCTCACAAACGCGACCCAAACGGCGAGAAAAGCTACCCCGGGGCGAAAGCGTAGTACTGGTGACGGGGATGAAAGGGCTAGCGTAGGTGGGTCTGTGTGCCCGTGGACATCATACCATTCACTAATGCCCTCTAGATGAACTATATTCCCTTTCCTCCCGCCAAGCCCAACTGACCAACGGGGCTCAACTACCTTTGGCGATCGATTCAGCCACAGCACAAATGGGTGCTCAAAAAGTCATTGATACTCTTACTTGCCAGGGAGTTGGCGGCATCATCTCCGCGGCTTTGGGCTTCGCTTCCACATCCCCGTCAGATGTGAAAGTATTAGAAACGGTTATGGGCCAGTCCGGAGCCCCACTAGATCAGACAATCTTGCAGGTTCTTCCTAAAGGGCCAATTACAGTCACATCAAAAGGAAATAATTTCGAGATTGTTCTTGAGACTAAGAGCGTTAAGATCAATGGGCAAGAGTTGGCTTTATTCGCTATACTTACTGGGCTTCATGGTAAGCTTACAGAAGATGATACTTTCATTGCAAGCAAGCAACTGACAACGGATTCCAGTGTTATTCACCAGCCTCGCCTTCCTCATATTCCTGCCACTATATCTTATATTCGGTGTAGCCTGGCGCTTCTCCGTCATTGCAGGCTACCCAGTTGACGAGACCAAGAACCGGAAATGGCGTATGGGCTTTCTGATTACTTTTGCTGTGCTTGGTACCGTTGGTATCATCTTAGGAATCGTTGGTATGGGCAATGCCAGTCATTTCAGTGATGTACATGGCGTAAGTGCCTCTCAGTCCAGATCCCACAAGTAGTTATTGATTTACTGATGTGACCAGATCCTCGGTTTAGTCTGCCTGATTATTCTCGTCCCCACAGTTGGCTCTAGCGTCGCTCGCCTGCGCACTACAATGCCGCATCCCTCTCCCTCGGCGTTTGTGGGAATCAAAGGCCCCATAGGACTTGCCAAATCACCACAGCGTATCTACTTGATCAGCGGACTCAGCATTCAGCTCATCTTAATCCTGGGTCAGATCGCATTTCTTCAGGGGTTTACGACACTCCGTGCCATCTCCCTATGCGTCTTGGATGCATTTTTCACTTCGGACTCATCCGCTGGACTTGCAAGCATGCTTCTTATGATAGAAATGACTGCCACGGCATCGGTAGGTATCAGAGGATGGCTGGAACAGCACATTGCCAAGAAAGAAGCAGGGGAAATCTCACCCCCAACTAAGACTGGAATTTTCAAGCGAGCGAGAACCGACACGATGGCGACATTTGGATTCGATAAGAAAGACACACCTCCGGCCCTCAATCTAGCTGCTGCAAGAGGATCTGATTTCTCACGCAAGACGGAGGAGCTCAAGGGCTCCGAAGACAACGCCATCAGCACACCGTTCAATTTCAGAAAAGAAGGCAGCCTTAACGAGAAAGAGACATACGGCAGGGACATTGATGAAAACGTTGCCCCTTTTCTCTCACTCGAAGAACGCACCAACTACCAAGACCGCGGCATCTACAACCCTAAAACCGGGGGCTACGCGCCCTACCGCACTAATGCCGACTTTTACAATAACGAAGCTACGTTTGGCGAGCGTCGCCCTTCGTCTGGGGTGTTTGATCCACAGCTCTCGCCGCGGCCGCCCATCGTGCTCACGGGACCAAAAACGACGAACGTCTCGACCAAGGACCTGTGGCCCCCGCCTATGCCGGAATCTGAGCGACTCAGGATGACGCAGAAGACGCAAAAGACGGTGAGTAGTCGGTATAGTCGACCGATTGATGGGAACGTTCCTGTGAGGGATAGCTTCATGGGATTTGGGACGTAAGAGGTTTGTGAGGCCTTAAAAGATCGACAGTTTATTAGGAGAGGGACGAGTGTTTGGATATACCCGGAAATAGACGAAAAGGAGTTTTTCTTGTTGCTTACTGTATCGCCCTTGCAAGACTAGAAATTTGAGGAAGTGGTCACTGTTACACTGGATCAACAGGTGACTCGGTAGTTGTTAGAAGAAGTATTGTTGTATTCCAAGAATCGAATATTAGAGTCTTAAACCTTCTAATCTGAGTTAAATGCAAATCGGAAGCATGTGATGGTTCCATGCGTTCTAACCCTGAGCTACAAAGAATACTAACGTCGAGTTTTATCATGATGCAAATATAGAAAGCAACATTTAATAGGGCAGGGTGATGGTCGTTTGCTGGATGAATGATTATGGACGAATGACATCAGGCGTCACACGTGTGTTGGCGAAGCCCTGCATTGTCCCGCATGAGCTTAGTGAAGCTTCCCACAACGCAATTGCGCCTGTTGCGACAACACCTGCGCTCGAATATCGAACTCTGAGCCGGTTTCGCTCTCTGTGGATCACGAAAGAATGCTTCGCTTACTGATATAGCCATTTCCCATGACGCAATCCATATCGCATCGCATCCATTCGCATCCACGCCTTCACATCTCAACCGCCGAGTCATAGGCCGCCCAGCTGTTCCCACAGCACTGCGATCGCGTACATTTTCTGGTATACCAGGAACCATGGCGCAGGTACAAAGGCCCCTTATTATCCAATCGCACGTGATACGACTCTGCTGCCCGCGCACGGCGAGAAGATCGAACAGCGCGCTGTTCGCCCGAGAAAACCATTACCGCAAGCTGCACACCAAGACGGTCACCGACAAGGACATCTCACATCTAGCAAGCCTACCACTCCATCCGTTGACGCTCGCTGATCTCGTCAAGTAAGTCACTGTGCCTCTGCGGTGCCTTGCAAGTAAGACTGGCTGGCTGGCTGACGTCGCGTGCGCAACAGACACGGAAGACCACCACTCACAACTCAGCAACTCCTCCAATCGGCCAACTTCACCCTCTCCATCCTGCCTGCCCGCCTCGCCCATCGTATACAATCACTGCGTAACCTCCCATTCATCGTCGTGTCGAATCCTCATGTCTCCAAGATACATTCCAACTACATGCACAGTCTGTCGACGCTGCTGCCATGGGCCGAACAAGAGATCAAGACGCTAGAGGAGGAGGTCAAGTTCACCGAGGTCATGGCTGATCTGGTCCAGACGCATGCAAACACCATCAGCATACTGGCAAGAGGCTTTCTGGAGGCGAGAAAGTACATTAGCCCCCAGAACGTGACGCGCTTTCTGGACGAGCATCTGCGGGCCAGAATAGGTACTCGTCTGATTGCAGAGCAGCATCTGTCGCTACACTTTTCGAGCCAGCCGCATTGCGAGATTATGCACGATGTAGAAGACAACCCGGGGTTCATTGGCGTCATTGATACCAAATTGAAACCGGCGCGCATCGTGCATCATTGCGCCAACGTGGTGGGCGAGATCTGCGAGCTCAAGTACGGCGTGCGGCCGACAGTTGTCGTCAATGGCGAGCCCGAGTATGAATTTGCCCACGTCCCCGTGCATCTCGAATACATCATCACCGAACTGCTCAAGAATGCTTTCCGTGCAACTGTGGAAAGTGGCATGGAGCGTGAACCCGTAGAGGTCACCATTGCCCCACTGCCCGAACTATTGCCAGAAGACAATGATGCAGAGAACCGAGAAGATAAAGGCATACGGGGCCAGAAGATTGTTAACGAAGACCAAGGCAATGTAGACAAGGCATCGCAGCGCTTTACTGGCAACACGTCGCCAACGACACCTCCGACCGCTTCCAACATCCTTCCCCTTAAACACAGCACGCCCGGTGTAACGATACGCATCCGAGACCGCGGCGGCGGGATATCACCAGAAAACCTCCAGCACATCTGGGACTACAGTTTCACAACGTTCAATGATGCACAGGCGACGTCTACGCTGTCGGGAGGGTCAGGAACCCATTCGGCCAACGGCATGGATGCGCTGAACGCTTTCTCAGGAGCAGGAGGGGATGGAGCAAACAGCCTTGCGGGCTTGGGATATGGCCTGCCGTTGGGCAGAGCATACGCCGAATACTTTGGGGGTGGCATTGCGGTGCAGAGTCTGTGGGGGTGGGGCACGGATGTATATCTCAGTCTGAGGGGTGTGGGCAGAGTAGATACTGTGCAAGAGGCAAAGGAAGAAGCCGAGAAGAGGCAGCGATGAGCATGTAGATACCGGTGGTTATTTCTATATATCTCGTAAAGCCGTGTTGCTCGTGTACAATGCCATAATGCTTTCCGTGCTGTTCCGCATCACATCTGGATCTTTGTCATGCCATCAGCTGCGCTCGTGCAGGACGCTCTATTGCGTACGGACCTCGGCGTCCTTCTCGACAGTGACGTGTTCGTTGGACTCGAGGGTTGACACGACATCGTCGGGGATCTCAGCACTATTAGAAGACGTCGTTAGCCATGCCATCTGGCTGACACCTCACAACACATGAACCGTGGAGAAGTGAAAAAGCAGGTAAAGGATTACACGTACGTGAAACCTTTGATGAGAGTAAACTCGTTGACAATCTTGCCGCCTTGGTCGGTGACCTTCTTCTTTGCGGCATCGAGCTCCTCCTTGGGAGCGTCCTTCTTGAGCGTGATCTAAACAAGAGGGGGTCAACATGTGACCCTTCCTGACAACCACGTATGGAGGGGGATACTCACGTTGAACTGGGCCATTTTGTGCGGTTGGGCTTTGCGAAGGGAAACAGAAGGTTTATGAGTGTGCGGTTATAAGTAGTCGTAGAGGGATGTGATATGACAACAGGACGACAGGCGTATCGGTGACTTTATACACGGTCACCCAGTCTTGGGCCTTGGATACGCGCCATCTGATGATGACGTGCGTTGTCCAGGCCAGTCCCCTCCCCCTCCACCCCCACCTGCAAGCCATCGTGGCTTATCGATAAGCACATCCCTGCCCCGGCCGCCTAGCGCGTCTCTTAGCGCCGAAAAAGTTGGGATCGCGAAAGTTGCTTGCCGCTCTCAACTCCAAGGCTGCGCGCGACCAATGCCGACCTTGCACGACGCCACTTTGTAGTCTGTTTCCTTCGCAGCCCTTCTTCAGCCTCGCGACTGCTCGCCGTGGACACGTGAGGTACCAGTCAGCATGGCGGACCAGCAGAGTAATCGGCCGCACCGGCCCAAGAAAGAAAAGAAGCCGCATACTGGAGACAAGAACCCAAAGGCCTTTGCATTTGCGGCGCCTGGAAGGTTAAAAAAGCAAGCGGCGCGCTCTTCAGAAGTGAGCAATCTATTGCCAGCTTTTGCGCGACCCGAACTGACAGTCCCAGGTCAAAGAGAAGCGCCTTCATGTTCCGCTTGTCGACCGCCTCCCCGAAGAGGCTCCCCCAATTATCGTCGGTGTCGTTGGTCCTCCGGGTGTCGGTAAAACAACCCTCATCAAGAGCTTGATCAGACGGTATACCAAGCAGACGCTCTCAACACCCACCGGCCCCCTCACAGTCGTCACCTCGAAGCGACGGCGCCTCACCTTTATAGAATGTCCTGCCGACTCCCTTGCCAGTATGATTGACATCGCAAAGGTCGTCGACATCTGTCTGCTGATGATCGACGGTAACTACGGTTTCGAAATGGAGACAATGGAATTTCTCAACGTCTTGAGCGCAAGCGGTATGCCAGGAAACGTGTTTGGTATCCTCACGCATCTGGACCTGTTTCGAAAGCAGGAGACGCTCAAGCTGCAGAAGAAGAGACTTAAGCACAGGTTCTGGAGTGAACTGTACCAGGGCGCCAAGCTCTTCTACCTCAGTGGTGTGGTCAACGGACGATATCCCGATCGCGAGATTATGAATCTGTCGAGGTTTCTGAGTGTGATGAAGAATCCTCGACCGCTGATTTGGAGGAATTCCCATCCTTACTGTCTTGCGGACAGGTTCTTGGATATTACACCCCCGACGGATATCGAGCAGAACCCGAAATGCGATCGCACCGTGGCGCTCTACGGTTATCTGCGTGGAACAAATTTCCCGGCTGGGCGCTCAAGAGTACATGTACCGGGTGTGGGCGATCTCACCGTGAGTTCGACCGAAGCATTGCCAGACCCATGTCCGACGCCCTTCGCGGAAAAGCAAGCTGAAAAGGTTTCGGGCAAGAAGAAGCGCACGAGACTTGGCGAGAAGCAGAAGATTCTGTACGCACCAATGTCCGACGTTGGTGGCGTGCTTGTCGACAAGGACGCGGTTTACATCGATGTCAAGACTGCTACATTCGACCCCGAGGCAGACTACTCTGAGAAGGGATTGGGCGAACAGATGATGATTGGTCTTCAGGGTGGAAGGAAACTACTCGGTGAAGATGATGGCAACTTTAGGCTCTTCAGAGATGGCAAGGTGGTGGACAACACGAATCTTGACGATGATGACATTGCAGATACTGGCCGAAAGTCACAGCGGATGGCCAGAGCAGCGGATGCAGAAGAGGTCGACGACGTAGACCTAGAAGGCATCGATAGCGATGACGAAGAGCTGCAGCGGGATCACAGCGATGCGGATGACGACGAAGATGATACTGGTTTCCTCGACACCAACGGGCCACCCCACGGCAAGCTCAAGTTTGGACGCAAAGACAAAGAGGCCAACGACGATACAGCCGAGGACGTCGCATTTGCAGATAGTGATTCTGATCTCGGTTCGATATCTGGAGACGAGCCTGATCTTGAAGACCTTGAAGTTGGCGAGTTTGGTTCGGAAGAGTCCGACGATGACGACGTTGAGGACGGTGCGCGATGGAAGGCCAATTTACGGGAGAACGCCGCGAAGATGCATGGCCGGAAGCGACCCTATCGCGTCACTGATCTTGCCAAAATGATGTACAACATGGATTTGGCGCCACGAGCCGTCATTGAAAAGTGGAGAGGCGAGGAGAACGATGAGGATATCGAGGAAGAGGAGGACGAGGAGGATGGCTTCTTCAACAAGCGAAAAGCAGACGATGCCGCCAACGCTGAAGATCGGTACATTCCCAAGTTCGACTATGACGAGCTGGCGGAAAAGTGGGAGGACGAGGATAATGTTGAGGCTATAATGAGTCGCTTTGCTACTGGTCACATGAACGGCAAGGGTGGCGACGAGGAGGAGGATGGCGATGATTTCGAAGGCTTTGATGAAGACGACGAAGGTGACGGAGAGTTTGAGGACCTGGAGACTGGCGAGAAGCATGGAGGCGAAACTGAAAAGACCGAAGCTGAAGCCGAAGCCAACTCCATCGAAGCAGAGCGCGAAAAGAATGCACGGAGGAAAGAAGAGCTCAAGCTCCGGTTCGAGGAGGAGGACCGAGAGGGTTTCATGAACGACAAGGCAGACGGCCGGAAAGAAGGCGGCGAAGGAGAAGAGTTTGGCGAGGACGATTGGTACGACGCTCAAAAGGCCATGATTCAGAAACAACTGGACATCAATCGCGCTGAATTCGACCAACTAGACGAAGTCTCCCGCGCCCGTGTCGAGGGCCACCGCGCTGGCACCTACGTGCGTATTGTGCTCGAAGGCGTGCCTTGCGAGTTCTCACAATACTTCAACCCGCGCTTCCCGGTGTTGATCGGCGGCCTCACCCCAACAGAAGAGCGCTTCGGATACGTGCAAATACGCATCAAGAGACACCGATGGCACAAGAAGATTCTTAAGACAAATGATCCCCTCATCTTCTCACTGGGATGGCGACGATTCCAGACTACCCCCATCTACAGCATCTCGGACTCGCGGACGAGAAACCGCATGCTCAAGTATACACCGGAGCACATGCACTGCTTCGGCACCTTTTACGGGCCCCTCGTCGCTCCAAATACGGGATTTGTCTGCGTTCAGAGTCTGTCCAACAAGACGCCGGGGTTCCGCATTGCGGCTACCGGTGTAGTCCTCAACGTAGACGAAAGCACCGAAATCGTCAAGAAGCTCAAACTCACTGGCCACCCGTACAAGATCTTCAAGAACACTGCGTTTGTCAAGGACATGTTCAAGTCTGCCCTTGAAATCGCCAAGTTTGAGGGCGCAAGCATTCGCACTGTATCTGGTGTGCGCGGTCAAATCAAACGCGCTTTGAGCAAACCAGAAGGAAATTTCCGTGCAACATTCGAAGACAAGATACTCATGAGCGACATTGTCTTCCTACGGGCCTGGTACCCCATCAAACCGCACCGCTTCTACAACACAGTCACCAATCTGCTGTGCCCCGCCAGCCCAACCGATCACCCCGGCGAATCCACCTCATGGCAAGGCATGCGCCTCACGGGCGCCGTCCGCCATGAAGCTGGCCTTTCCACGCCCTCGCAACAAAACAGCGCCTACCGCCCCATTGAGCGCCAAACCCGCGTCTTCAACCCCTTGCGCGTGCCCCGCAAACTCGCCGCCGACCTGCCCTTCAAATCGCAGGCGGCAGTAACCAAGCCCCAAAAGAGCGCCACGTACCTGCAAAAGCGCGCCGTGGTGCTCGGCGGCGAGGAGAAGAAGGCCCGACGCTTGCTCGACCAAGTCGTGGCGATTCGCAACGACAAGGTGGAGCGGCGTCGCAAGAAGCAGGACGAGCGCAAGGACGGATACAGGAAGAAGGTCGAGGAGAATGCCGAGAAGCGGGCTGAGCGCGAGAGGCGCGAGAAGAATGAGTATTGGGCTCGTGAAGGCAAGAAGAGGGCGAGACAGAGTGAGGGTGGGGGTGGAGGGAAACGGAGGAAGTAGACAGAGAGAGAAACAGAGAAAGAGATAGGGACATAGTTGAGCATTTTGTACGGTTAACACCAAAATAGGGCGTTTGTTGTCACTTGCGTTTGGAAAAATTATAGCAAGCTGCTTTGTGCGTTCATATCTATTATCTCTCCCGGCCTCTTCTTCTTCTTCAACTTCAACCGCCCATTACACAATATATACACATAGTCTCCAGCCCCATCCGCTTCTACGTTTCCCCCCACACCATCTCTCAAACAAACCAAAAAAAACTGGTGTTTGTTTGTTCATCCAATGATTACGCCGCCCAGATGCGAGATGAACGAAGAAGAAGAGCCCCCCAAAGAAAAAGGCTTGAGGAGGAGTTGCAGCCAAAAGGAAAACAATTTGGCTGCTTCGCCTATGATTAAAAAAAAAACACCAATTCACTTTACTAACAGACCGGGACATATGCATTTGAATGAGAGTTGCGAAGCGTTTTGAATAGATATCAGGGGTATTGAATATCGAGAAAAGAAAAGAAACGAAGAGAAACCAAAATTGAAAGACATCACACGCGGCTAGCGCGCTACGATGGAAGTCCTAGTGGAAGAAAGTAATTAAGAAAAGTAAACGAGAAGAAAAAAACAGAATTTTAATATTGCATCTATCGCTGCTGTCATGGTCGTTTCTTCGTCTCGCTGTCGGGATTCTGGCTTTCCAGTGCACTGCTTGCTCGCTTGGGCGGCCAAGTGGATGGGTCAAAATGTATCGCGACGAGCCATGCACACAAAATGTTTGCGAGATGGTGCAATACGAATGCATACGTGACACCATACACTGCTGCATAGGCGCCAATTGAGAAAAGCAGTATGTTTGTGAAGAAGGATACGCGAATCTCGGCCCGAGGAACCATGCGTCCAGTGCTCAATGTTTCCACCAGCAAGATGAACGGCATGATGGAGAGGATGTTGTGGTGGGATGAGAAGGGAGTTAGCCAATGAACGGCAAGGTTTCGTATCCAGACCACCAATACTGGAAGGTTGATTGGCAAGATCCAGAGCATTAGGATGAATATCGAGTGTGCGTAGTTGTAAAAGTTGTAGTTGGAGTCCATACCAGACTCTCTCGCTAACCGAAAGGCGCGAACGGTAGTTGCAAGCTGTACGAGACAGAGTACAACGTACGCGAAGTGGTAAGGAATCACTGTTGAGACAAGCGACAACAGAATGCACGTAGTAATGACCCGTTGTCGGTTTGATGTGACGGCGAAAGCCGACGGTGATCTCTTTGCCTCGTCTTTTCGCAGTCTGGCTGTGATGACAACAGAGTAGAGCGATACAAGTATCAATTCAAGCAGCATTGCAACATAGTTGATGGCAACGCAAATGCCGATACACATTAGGCCGAACAGCGGGACGAGAAACCAGAAAAAGGTATCATCTGAACCAAGGAGCAGCTCATTGTTGGCATCATCGAAGAGAGTCATGGTAGCAGATTTACTACCAAGCACCCATTTTTTCGATTGGTGTTGGGCAGTGGCCAAAGCGATTGACAGGAAAGTAAGTGCGGACAGGGCGAGTGGCAGCGAACTTGTCAAGCACTCATTGAGCCCTTGGGTAAAGCTCATGAAGACGCCAGTATTGTCATAAGTTCGGAATTGTTGTCGCAAGACCAGAGCTACAACCAGTAGTGGGAAAGCGGCGAAAACAATGCGGTAGCGCATCCACAGTTTGCCCAGACTGCCCAAGATATCAACACTGAGATTGATCTCAACGCTGCTGTCGCATGTAGGGTCAGACCATATTTGCAACGACAGTCCGTTCTGGGGTTGCTTGGCGTGGAGCGCAGGTGGCATGTACGGCGCCACCCCATGGAGGCTGATACCTGCATCCCTGACATTGACTGAAAATCGGCTCTCGTGAATGTCGGTGATGTACTGACGCAGAAGCGGAGCAAAGAGCTCTCCCGCATCGCATGACTGTTTGCCTACATGAATATTGTACGCCAAAAGAGCAGAGTTCAGCGCCGGGACTTTGATATCTGTCATCAGAGGACGGTATGATGGAAGACGAAGTGAAAGACCAGTGGTCAGGAGGCGCTGCAGGCCCATTTCGATATTGACTTGAGAATCCGAGGCAGAGCTGAATTCAGCCACGACCCAAGCGGTGTTGTGTTCCCCGGCTTTATCGACCACGGCTACAAATTGATGTTCTGCAAGATGTTCCATGTCGTATTGAAGGTAGGAGAATGGACGTTGGTTCATTTCAAATGCATGTGTCGAGTAACGAGTCGATGCAGGAAGAGCGATGACATCCGATGCAGCGTTCTTGCAAGCAAGGCGAGTGGCGCCCGAACCATCTCCCGAAAGATCCATGTTCATAGAGAACAGGGCTGTGGAGTGTCCGGCCTGAGAAGGGAGCACGCTACAGAATAGCACCTCGAGCATGCCGTGACTGCCAGGAGCATCCAGCTGCTCGCTTGTGAGCAAAGTAAATTTTTTTCCTTGAGCCTGAGGCGGCACTGGCATCAGATGCACATTTGGCCTACGCTGGGATTTTCCGAGGCTGCGCAAGACAAGGCGCTCTCCCTCCGAAACGATGGCACTGTTCGCTTCGAGTGTGAGAAGCGTCTTGGCTTCTTTTTGCGGCAGAGTCTTTTCGGCCACATCCTCGAGCCCGCTAAGAAACCATTTTTTGAAACCGCGCATACGCTCAGCACGTGGTACAGTTTGAGTTGCACGGGAAACATCAATGACATCGTACAAGGCACGCACAACAGCCTTCCTGTGCTGGTCACACCAGGTTATGGCTAAGTGGTCTATGCCGGTCCAGACATGGGGCATGGAAGTCGAGAAGACGGTGAAACCGTGCGTCTCAGGGACCAGTGAGGCAATGCTGGTGTAGTCGGACGAAATCATGGTGTCCAGGCTGCCTCCGGCGATCGAAATAAGGGTGACGTGCCAGAGTGGATTGTCAATGGCCCACTTTTGTGAGTACGCGCGTCGCCAATAATCGTTGACACCCTTGTACGTGCGAACAATATCCCCGTCAAACGAGACTGGGGGCCGGGCATGGGGCGCAGCGAGCGTAATAATGGTGTTGATCGAGTTGGCCTGATAATTGGGCATGGTGAGCATAGTGCGGGCCACGACACCGCCCATTGAGTGTCCGACAATGATAACCGACGTAGGGTCCGGCAGGGCGGAGTCGCGGAGAGATTTGCCCGGGGTATGATATAGGGACAGGATATAGGCGATAGCGTCGTTGAGATATTCGGCCTGATCTAGCAAGGTTTGTCCATGGAATGCCGTGATGTCTTCATTGAAATCGACGGAGAAGAAATCGAGCGCACGCTTTCCCGTCTTGCCGGCCTCGACATCGTGTTGGACATGATTGTGATAATGGTACGCAGCTTCAGCAGCAAGGGAGCGCACTTGCTTGTAGCTGCCAGCATTACCAGGAATAAACAGCACTGGCACGCCTTTGACCTGAGGGGGTTGTCAGCATATGACGGCTCTGGGAAGGAAAGCAACATGCCCTAGAATCATCGTCCAAGCTACCTTCCCGGTACAGGTACAAAGAATACTTTGTGGCGAACCGTGTGTGCTCCGTATCGAATTGTTTGAATCTCGTGTAGGTCGGTCGCATGTACGACATGCCGCATCCCTTGACGTCTTGTTGCCTCAGCAGGAAGGACTGGGCCATAAGGACCAGGGCAGCAAAAGCCGCCAGCGTCGCTGCGAGAGTGTAGAAGGAACAGGCCCAGGGATTGCGGAGCCGCTGGCGCCATTTGCTGCTGTGCCCGTCGGCAGGGCTGGGCGGCATGATGTCCTTGGCCAGCGCAGCCATTGGGACATGTGCTTTTTCAGGAACCATGCGAGGCAGTGGTCGGGTGCTTGGAACAGGGTCGAGTATTGAACGATGGGCAGTGGGCAGTTGGGCCGCAGGAGAGTGGTGCGCCTCGTGGACCCACGCCGTGTGGTTGGCCCAGTCCTTAGCCTTCACTTGCAATGCCTCCAAGTGGTGGTTGGGCTTATCGTCATGTTCCAGAGCTGGGGCGGGTGAGTGATCGGTTGTCGAGTTGGCGTCGCGATGCTCGGCGCTGGGGTCGGCGGACGAGCGCCGTCGCATCTAAAGGCGTGCTTGGCAGCTTTTTAGAGGGCTGCGCCTGCCGTCGTGCTGCACAAAGAAGAAGCTGCTTGAGGGAGGAAAGGCGGCCTGGGCCCGGGAGAGGGAGAGGGAGAGGGACAGCGGAAGTCGAGGCTCGCTAAAGTGCCCCGGGGCGGCGAGGAGTGGATATCTGGGTCTGAAGCGACAGTGAGGGCGGAACGAGGGGGTGGGGAGCGAAGGTGCTGGCCCAGCGGTGGCGGTCTTATGGAGTGGCAGCGCTACAGGCGGCCATAGACAGGACGGCGAAATGTTGAGCGCAGAAAAAATGCACGGCGGGAGTGGTTGAATGATTGCAGCAAAGGGCGTCGCAAGCTGCCAAGAAGCGCGGAGGTCGAACTCGTCCAAGTCGATAAGATCACCGCCGGGCCCTCGCGACAGCCAAGGCTAAACGCCGGCTTGTTCGGACGATCTGCAACACTCGCCTGGCGTGGTAGTATGGCTGCGAGAAGTGTCGACTGCAAATTACGACTGACGACACCATGCAACGTAGCCGGCGCCCGTCCCTGTCAGCTGGGCGTGATGCTAGGCTTAGTGCGAACAGGCCATGCAGTGCCGTACCGTGGAAGCGCCGCCGTTGCCAGCCTGGCGCCATTGTCGACTTTTCTTTTATATGTTGCCCTGCTCCGTCAACGCCCTTGTTTACACTTTGTTGATTTGTACCAGCCGCTTGTGTGTCAGTATGGCTGCTCTGGACTGTTGATGTCATCTTTTCTTTTCTTTTTCTTTTCTCCTGGGCGCGGGAACACCCGTCTTACGGAGCAGACCAAAACCATTCCCCCATGCTATTCAAGCGCCCGCTCACGTGATCTGCAAGACATGACGATTCCATATCAGCCCCAGAAAACGTACAAGACGACCACCACAACGGGAAAATAGGTTGAAACAGAACGGCCATTGGAGAACGCAATATTTATAATTAACCCTGGCATATCGCACTTTTGCGCTGCCCATCTAAACTGAACGCTTGGGTATCAAGGCTATGAACGCTTCAAACACGACAAAAGATACTTCAACATAGTGCGCGCTTTAGGATGCAAGCTCCATCACGGCGCCCAAAATAGACTGCCAGATCGATCGCCCCTTATCCTGCTCTGCCAGCGCCTTCTCAGCCAGTAGGCGGCGGCTCTCTGCCAATTCCGCCTCCCACGCCAAAACCGCGTCCTTCTCGTCGCGGATGGCCATGTCTGTTGGGGCCAGCGATGCAGCCTCTTCAATCAAAGTAACAGCCTTGACGCTGCTGGCCGCGTTGCCCATCAACCTTAGGCATCGTGCGTGGTGGAACAACATCTTGGCCGATTGCTGGTTGCTAGGCGCCCATGTAGCCCCCGCATGCTGCGCAAACCGCGCACTCGCAGTCTCACACTTGCGCAGATGCTGAATGGCAATGCGTCCGTTGCGCTGCACCAGAAGGTCTTGGAACTCATCATTGGCCATGTCCACCTGCAGAAACTGCGCGTGGAAGAGGTTGAGGGTAAAGTAAAGATCGGCAATCTTGTTCACAAACTCTTCACCGCCAGCCTTTTGCAGGCCGAGCCATGATGAACTGTGGCGCATGCGCTCCAGGGTGCGCATGGCATACGCCCATGATTCCGAGGCAGAGTAAAAGTTGTTCTGTTGCCATTGCCGCTTGCCCACGTCAACACCAGTGCCAATTTCTTCAATCGTGCCCTCGGGTTCTGTCCAGCGTGGCCTCGCCGCCTCAGCCTTGACTGCTTCTGCTAGGGCGGGATTGACCGGGCCGACAATGTTGAGGTTTGGCACGCCACGCAAAGACGTCGCAAGGGGCTGCAAAAGGCGCTCCTGCATCTTGGATGCAAGCAAACGGGTTTGGGCGTAGTTGAGTCGAATGGACGCCTGGATAGACGCATGCTCGCTTGTGGTTGAGTTGGCATCCGACATGACACTCTCAATGTCGAGCTGTTCGCATAGCTTGGGCAAATCGGACCGGAGCATCATCATCTCAAACTCGGAAAACTGGAAGGCCGAAGGCACAAATGCAGGCTTTGAAAGCGTGATATGCATGACATGACCATTAAACAGGCTGACGCTGCGCGCGTTGGTTGTGATGACGGGAATCCCCTCGCTTAGGAAGAGATTTCGTACATCCAGGCCTCGGCAGGTGATACGGACAAACTGGTTGCGCTTGATCATGTAGTCGGAGGCTTCAGCGTTGATTTGCTTGTTGGCGCGAAGGAGGGCTATGGATGGGCTGCTTGGGACGCGCCGGCTCAGGCTGCTGATCATGCTTGGGTCATATTCGAGCTCATCATCCCAGGAGCAGAGCAGTAAGTCGTAGATGGTGTTGCGGATCTCGCCGGGCAGGTCCAGGAAGCGGAAGGGCTGACAGGAAGACATGGTGGCGGATGAGATGTTGCTAGGTGAGATGTTGGGCGGTGGACTCAATTTGTCGCAAGGAATGAGTCTTTGTTACTGTAGTTGTAGTGTCGCAAAGGATAAAATGGTACTGGGCAGAGATGTCGCTCAGGATATATCGCTAGGGTATATATAAAGGCAGTCAATGACAAGAAAGAGATGATGTCGCAGTGGATATTTGTCGCTTGGGAAGACTTGTGGCCAAGTGATCGATTTGCATTTGTGTATATTTAGCGCAAGCAGCGAGGTTTGTTGAATAAAAAGAAGCGGTAAAAAGAGTGAACTGTGTGTCAAGGATTCGCAATCCAAGGGGAAATTTTCGTAGTCTGACCTCAAAACGTACAGGGGCCAGGAGTGGGAACTTGACTCGCGGCTTTCTCTTGGGACAACTCGGAGAGGACGAGCGTGGCTTTATGCTGCCTGTCGAGTGTTCCCCGGTGGCGGCGAGTGGGCCTCCGGGCGCGCTGAAGGAGGCGGATTCAGCCCTGGTCGCGCCCGGGCGGATCCGTGAGCAACAGCGGCATAGTGGTGCGGTGGTGCGGAGAAGGGTGAAGGTGGCAGGGCCTGAAGATGCACGGTGATGTCGCTCAAGGTGGAGCTAGGCCCAACTGGGCAGTAGCGTGCAATGTTTGGCGAAATCCCTTTTTGGCCCTGCCCGTCGGAAAACCAGCGCTGTACCGCCAGTCGCAACGGGTGGACGGTGTTTGCTCGATCTGAGCTCGGAGAAATAAGGACATTGTTCGGATTCAATGTGCCAGCTGGAGCAATTCCAGGTCTGGGGTAATGAGTACTTGGATTACAGAGCGATCCCACTGGTACCACCCTGTTTGCTCCGCGTCCTCGTGCTTTTCCTTGTCCTAGGCCGCATATAAACAGCACGCCATGCCAAGCAAACCGCTACTTCTGCACCTTGGGCCGGAGGAATATGTAGGCAATAACATATGGGACAAGTACGCATATACCGGGCCACCGTCCGCCTAACCGCTCATCGGCCACCGCCATTGCTCACCGGAAGCCCTTCTCATAGCCCGGTCGTCAAGGACGGCGGAGACTAGAACAATACCCCACCGCCTGTACCGCCGTAATTGTGGAGAGTGATTCATGCCGTGATGTTGTCCCAGAGGGTTCATGCCGTTCGCTCAAGTACAGCCTGCTTGAGCTTGAAGAGATGAACTGCCGCTACTTCCAGTGACCCGAGTCACGTGAGCCTTTTCAGAGCATCTAACCAATGAACCATTTAGTGTACCATACGTGGGATCTATTCCGGTTCCATCGTGGGCCAGCATTAGGACCAGCGTCATGGCCAGCGTCAGATCGATGAGTCCCTGCATCTATTGCGGGACAAGATCTTAGGTCACGACTATGGGGTTGCAGAACAGGGTGCCCATTGCTTGAGAGGCACTGAGCTTTCATCCCACCTTCACCCGTGTCTCCTTGGGGCAAGCTTACTCAACCGCATATGATTGTCCAATGTAAACGGAAATGTCGTCCGTCGTCAGCCGCTCAGCCAACTTCCACTTGCCCTTCTTCCTCCTAGTCGCCCGCTCCCTGTTCATCTCCTCTAGCCACATGCTTCCACTATCTTTAAAGATTTGTCTAGACACAGTAAGGAGGTTCCAAAAGATAATCGCCTTCTTGTCGGCGTGAGCAGTATAACAAGCCCCTCCTGAACGATATAGATGGTAGTAATCCATCTTGTCCCAGAGCTCTCGAGGGAGGTCAAATAGTTTAAACGACCCTGTCCATCGGGGTAGGCCTGGTGGTTCTCCTAGAGAAGGGGTATTTGACCAGCTTCCAGCCACCTCATGGGAGCTTATCACAGACTGGAATATGATCGAGGTGGCGATGCTCTCTAATGCCAGGAGTGCTTGTCCGATGCTTGTCTATCTCTACTACAGCAACAAAAACGTCAGTGCGCATGACGCAACACTGCACTTGCAACTTGGCTGATCAAATGTATACACCTGGCTCGTTGAAGGTTTTACCAAAGCCACGCTAGTCGAAGCTTAGCCTGTTGATACTGCTCGAGCGTAGCACAATGGTAAAGGCGGAATATCCAATCCCCATGGGAGGGGTGCAGGTGAAGGCGGGCGTCAGCCGTAGCTCCGAGCAGCCGAAGAAGCACTGACGTTGTCAAGTTCAAGTTTCGCAAAACCTCCCGCAGCCTCCCACACCGCCGTCAACTCTCTCTCATTCCAACTCAGTCTCCAATTCCTCCCACCCCCCATCACCTTCATCATGTTCGCTGCTAGGCAAGCGTTTTTCCAGGCCCAGCGCCGTTGCTTCTCCGCCTCGGCCCGCCAGGTACGATGATTTCCAGCCATACTGCGAACGTTCTTCTTAGTGGGGCGACTGGATGCGCCCATGGCTCGCAATTGGCATCTCTTTTCACCACGAGACTAATCGAGACTGCTGCAGAACTCAAAGGTCACTGTTCTCGGTGCCGCTGGTGGCATTGGTCAGCCATTGTCGCTGCTGCTGAAGCTCAACCCCAGGGTTACCAAGCTTGCGCTCTACGATATCCGCCTTGCTCCAGGTACGCTTCTGTCGTCTTTGCTACTCATTGAGCATTGAGCATTGAGCGCTTGCTAAATAATGCTGTATAGGTGTCGCTGCCGACATTGGCCACATCAACACTAAGAGCGAGGTACGATACATGCTGCCCGCACTCTCGTGCGAATAATGTGCTGATAGCAAAAAAAAGGTCACTGGCCATGACGCCACCCCCTCAGGTCTCGCCGAGGCCCTCAAGGACGCTGAGATTGTTCTCATCCCCGCTGGTGTTCCCCGCAAGCCTGGCATGACGCGTGACGGTAGGTATTGCAAGCAACCGCAGCCCGTAGCACAACTGACGGCGGCACAGACCTGTTCAACACCAACGCCTCCATCGTCCGCGACCTCGCCAAGGCCACCGCTGAGCACGCTCCCAAGGCCAACGTCCTCATCATCTCCAATCCTGTACGTTGAGACGAGCTATCTGGCAATACTCCAAGCATGATACTTATCCTGTACAGGTCAACTCCACCGTCCCCATCACCGCCGAGGTATTCAAGTCCCAGGGCGTCTACAACCCCAAGCGCCTCTTCGGTGTCACCACCCTCGACGTTGTCCGTGCCTCGCGCTTCATCTCCCAGCTGAAGCACACCGACCCTGCCACCGAGAACATCACCGTCGTTGGAGGCCACTCTGGCGCTACCATTGTTCCCCTTCTGTCGCAGTCCGGCTACAACCTTGAGGGCGAGAAGCTCGAAACCTACGTCAAGCGCGTTCAGTTTGGTGGTGACGAGGTTGTCCAAGCCAAGGACGGTGCTGGTTCTGCCACTCTCTCCATGGCCATGGCTGGTGCCCGTTTCGCCGAGTCGCTACTCAAGGCTGCCCAGGGCGAGAAGAACGTCATCGAGCCCACCTTTGTCGACTCGCCCTTGTACAAGGACCAGGGCTGCGACTACTTTGCCTCCAACGTCGAGCTCGGCCCCAACGGTGTTGAGAAGATCCACCCTGTTGGCAAGATCACCGACTACGAGCAGAAGCTCCTCGACGCCTGCCTCGCTGACCTGAGCAAGAACATCAAGAAGGGTGTTGAGTGGGTCAAGCAGAACCCATAGATTGGGTAGTGGAGAACATGGGTGATGAATGTATACTAGTAATGACATGAGGCTTTTGGATCTGGACTAGGATGGACTTTTTTCTAGTGTCCTCCGAACCAGCCATTTGATTGAATGGTTATGTCTAGGTTTTGATCTATATCTGAATTTGTCAAAATCTTTGTCATCTTGATTGTGTTTGCTGCTGTTGTCCGGTGCACTTTTTTGCATTGGTATTGTGTTCCAGTGTATTGTTAACATGTCTGCGATTTACAGCCCAAGAAATGAAGATGCAAAACAGAAGAAGAGGATAACAGGGGTCAGAAAGCTTTCTGTTCTCTAGGAAAGTGATTCCCATCTACACATGCTGTCTACACTCACTGATACATTGAAACACACACACACACACACATATATATATCCTCTCTACACTCTCCACGTAGATTATGCAACAGCCCAGACAGTTCTACAACTTTGCCTTTGCCGCCTCAAGCGTAGGCATCATGATGTCACGCATATCACCCGCCGCCTCGTTGAGATAAAAGCTCATCTTCTCCTGCAAGTAGTTCGGATACGTTAGCCATGTGTTCTTTTTTTTTGGTCTTTTTCATTGCATGAACCAAGCAAAAAGAAAAGTATAAGAGATGGGGAAAAAGAAGATTAAGGTTGTTTTGGGGAGAGAAAAAAAAAAGAAGAAGGGATAAAGAAGAAGAAGAAGAAGAAGAAGAAGAAGAAGAAAAGAAGAAACTTACCGAGCCAAGACCCTTTGAGCAAACATTGAACTGGATCGTGTTCTCGTTAATCATGTAGGCAATGCCCCATCCATCGTCGACGACCTGGCTCCATCCGTAGCCATTAAAGTACTCGCTCGACAGCTGCGAGCTGGAAATGTACCATGTGGAGCTGTAGGAAAAGGCCGGGTCCTGGAAGAGCGCCGGCAGCTCCTCGCCCTGCTTGAGGCACTTTTTCAGTCCAAACAGGTGGCGGTCCACGCCGCGGCCGTCGCTGGCGTCGGAAATGTACTTGACGTGGGCGTCGAGGGCAGCCCGCAGCTTCTGCTGGCACTCTTCGGGCGTGGCGCTGGCGTCGGCCATGGCGTTGCAGAAGGCCACGCTCTCGTCCGAGACGGTGCGGCAGGTTTCGGTGCGGCCTTGCTGGAAGCGACGGGTTGCGGCAGATTCGTACGTCGGACGGTTCTTGCCGTAGAACTTGTGGTATGCGAGTTGGATAATCATTTGCACGTAGGCGTCTGGGCTGCACTTGAACTTCTTGATCAGGCCCTTGCCGTAGCCTTGGTAGGCCTGGACTCTCAGCTCGTGTGCGCCAATCTGACGGGAAAAGTGTGATTGTGCATCCTCAATGTCTTGCTGTAGCTCCTTGCTGAGCTCGAAACGCAGAGGCTTGGGGCTGGGCAGGCCGGAGCGCACGTTGGGGTCGTCAAAGGGAAGGGCGTTGGAGAAGATCTGCTGATTTGCGTAGTCGTTCAGGCGGTGGGTGGGAGTGCCATCCATCATGGAGTGCTCGCCCATGAAGCCAGAGGTTCCGTTCTCGTTGATGATGAACTGGAGAGGCTTGTCGAACCAGCGGTTGGCGCCGTCGCCGTGCCAGTACTGGTGTGCACGCTCTTCGAGAGTGACGGGAGAAGCGTCGTCAAGGCAGACGACGAAGGAGGCGGATTCAATATCATTCAAAGTGGCGGCGTTGACGGTTGAGTGAGCCTTGAGTTTGGGGTAGACGTCTGACCACACGTCGCGGTTCTGAGATGTGAGGATGCCAACTGCGGGCGACTTCTCAGCCTTTTCGTAAATGTGCTTGAACTGCTGTTCAAATTCGCTGGTGTTCAACTGCTTGCCGTTGACCTCGTGCGCAACCTTCCAGAACTGGTTTTTCCTGATGACGATGATGTGCTTGTTCTCCTGGTATGGGAACTTTACGCTGGTGTCTGCGGGCTTCTTGGGCACACGGCAGCAGTTGAACATGTGCTCGTAGGAGCTCATGGCCATGGGAAGCTTCTTCATGTACTCGGGCTCCAAGCTGCATTCGTCGACCATCTTCTTGAACTCGAGCACGGCCGTGGTCATGGCAGCGGCGCGCTTGGCCGGGTTTCTCCTCTTTTTGTCGTCGCGGTGCGAGTAGAAGTAGCTGACGTATGGTACAACGGGGTCGCGATAGGCCATGTAGGCAGCCTCATTCCACCACTCGTAGATCCAGTTTTTGTGCTTGGGGTCCTCCCTCCGCGCTACTAGGCGCTCCTGTAGCTTCTGTCCAGGCCCACCAGGGGCAATGAAGTCGTTGACGGCCTTTGTGGTCGCATCATATTCGGTTTTGGAGAGCAGCGGGTGGACAGACTTGAGGTAGCGCTTGGCAGTCTCCTCGAGTGTGGGGACGGGGAGGCGGGGGAGAGAGTCCTCGAAGCGCAGCATGGCGCCTTTGCTGTGATCTTCCTTGTAGCCTGCACAGACATGGTTGTCAGCTGGGGGAAACAGTTTTGCGTGGTGGGGGAGAGCATGTGAAAAGTGCACATGCCACTTACCAGCTGGCAGACTCGACTGCTTTCTTGCTGGAGCCATTGCGACAATCTACGTAGACACAAACATCAGCATACACTGTCTCGGTCTCGTCTTCCCCGCCAAACGTGAATTTGAAGTCGCTCAACATACCCTAGGCTTGGCAAATGCGTGCTGGTTGAATATTGGCTTGCGAAGTATCGAGGAGGGTACTCGCGCGCGTGCAGCTCTGCTAAACATCACAGAGAAATGGAGGGAGAAGACGAGGATTGGGGAAAGATAAAACGACGGCAGATGAGATCAGAAGTCCTAGCTTCAGCAGATCCGAGGCGAAATGAGCACGCGCTGGCTGGGTTTACTAGGGTGGATGCTGTGAAGGGAGCGCATGGGGTTGGGCCGAGGTTGAGACCAAAGAGGCTAAGCCTACCCGGCCCCACGTGCGTGACGTAGCGAGGCTTGACATCTGATGCCCGCTGGGCCGGCGCCATGCTGCGGATGGTATTGGATGAGTGAGTTGCCAGATTGCTTCTACTTGACAAGCACAGACACCAGAATTATCTGCTTCTTTCTCTCAGCGCGTGGTGGGCAGATAGCTATGCGTCTGATGTGCATTCGAGTGTCGAGTTCCCCACGGCGCCCCAAAGAGTCGACTGTGGCACGGACGCAGCCCGCCGGCAGTGTCGGAGGAGCCGAGGATCATATGTATGCCTCGACCGAGCTTACAAGAGAGAGAGCTCTCGCTATGAGACCGCCCAGGCTTACGTTTCCTTCTACTAGGCTTGCACGTGATCCATGGTGCCCGACGTGGGTCGTCTGCTACCATTGCTGCAACATGTCGCTATCGTCTCTGCAGGACACGCCCCCAGTGTCGTCACGTGACTTGTATACAGCGACTTCTTAAAGATACCCAATACCATCATCTCGAGTCCATGGAAACATCACCGCATAAGGAACAACGACATCATGCTTGACGAGACAAACCATATAAATTTTTCCGCTTGCTCGCTCTCTGGCGCATTGTTCTGATACAACCCAAGTTGCGTCGCCGACCCAGCACACAAACAAACCCTATCCCAAAAAAGTGTATATACAAAAGCACAAGCTTCACCTCCAACGCCAATGCTGAACAAGACACGTTGCACGTGTAAGCAAATATACAAGACGAAGCAGAAACTACCCAAACCCCGGAACACAGCGCATCCGGTCGGATGCAGAGTTTATATAGACAGGAGGAACATAGGAAACGTCGCGGTGACAGTATGGTATCAACAGCCCAGCTGCATTGAGCGTCTTGGGTTAGGTATCACGCCGGAAGCTTTTGCATCCAAAGTTTCCAGCGCGTCGGGCGCGGTACATCGCACCTGGTGACACGGACATGCGGGCTGTCAAATGTTTTGCAGCTCGGCAGATTGCAACTCCGCCGTGAGGTCGTGTTTCAGAAGTTGCAACCGCATGCCGTCGTCGTCTAGTCGTCATCTAGGCGTCGTCTAGTACTCGGTCCAGTGGCATTTGTCGCCAACCTTTTCGAATTCCAGACTCCGGTTCATTCGTCGCCGGGCGCGCTCCTCGCGGCCGAGACAGCAGAATAGTCGCGCCAGACCACTGCGTTTGCGTGGCTCGAGGCCGTCGTACGGATTCTCTTTGCTTAGCGAACTCGACGTGGTCGAGATTGGACTCAGAGGAATCGTCGCGTCGGCGAAGATGTCGACATTCTTTGATGACTTCTTTTCCGATGCGCTCGAGTATGGCGATGATGTTTGCGACAAAGAAGAGTGCATCGATGTGTCGAGGGGAGAGAGCAGTTCCATTTGACGGTTGACTCGTGGAGAGCTGGGAAGGCCGGTGGGCGAGAGTGGTGGGTAAGAAGACATGGTGATGGAAGTGTGCAAGTTCTGGTAATCTTTTCGAGGGTGTTGTTTGCGCTTCAAGAAGGGGGTATCGCCAGGATAGATATAACGGTGTCCGGTGCTTAGTCGGTCGTTCAAAGAATCAAAAAATAAAGCGGTGTTGGAGAGAACGTTGTTTGAACGACAGTGCAACCAAAGGGGGGCGTAACCATGTGTTTATGCCGATCAAGCCCCTACGGTTACTCTGTGGCCGCGCAATTCCAACTTACCCAGGGGGTTGCATGGTATCTCCACGCCACAGTTGGACGTCAGGGGGGCGCGGGGCTGCGAATGTCCGTGTTTAAACTTTACGGCCGTCATTGTCACATAGTTGCTTGCACCAAGGCAAGACCTTTATCCGTGGTTTCACCACCTCTTCCACTGTGCTATTTGTGCTCGTTTCGCGGCTCTTTTCCAACCGTCTTCTGCTCGTTATAGAAGACAGCGACAAACGCGCTGCAAAGTGGCGTATGAGCGAGGCGGTCGCATGATGTTCTGAAACTACGCCATCTTATTGCAGCAAGGCTAGGCCTTAGTTGTAGGCTGATAAGCTTCTTGGGGGGCCCGTGTAGGCCGCGAGAGTCAGTGAACATGTTCCTGGGAAACGAGGCACCAGGGTTTCTCATTGGCCTGGTGCGTTTGTTTTTCGGCTCTGCACTCCTTGAAACGCCATCAACGTCGCATAAGTGGTGGTTGGAAACAAAAGACGCTCCGCCCGTCACGGGATGATTAGGCCTGCTCTTGTATTTGCCGTCATTACTAACGAGCTTAATTCCGTCGTTCATGCAAACACTCGCAAGTCTTGTGTCTGTGCATGCTACACCACATCCATCCAACATTTTGCAATTGACATCCAACTATGCAGAACGACTCTCACTTCTGTGAAGATGCTGTGATGCGTCTGCTGTGTGCTGTTTCTAGTAGAACTGCCGAATTACTTGGTCAGATACTTTTGAGTAGGCCCGTTCGCCCACCAAGTGCTGACGGCTCGAGTCCGTGCCAGCGCACACTGGTTGACCGTGCCTCGTAGTTGGTGGAGCATATCGGCGTTGTATTGTGCAGCAAGGCCTCCTTAAAATCGACAGGTCTTCCGTGAGCTTATCTCGAAAGCAGTGGGTCGTCGGGAGGTATGCGCTGTAGACGGTCTTGGAGTGGGTCACAGCATGAATGTCCATATGAAGAATTTAAATGCCTACAATGCCGCCCAAAAGGGATCTACTGTTGCGTATCTTTCAAAGATTCGGACAATTTCCGTATTCCGACCCAACTAACGGCTCGTACATGGCGAATTAAAGTAATCGTGTCAGGTAGATATCCAAGCGAGCGCATTCAACGACAGCGTACGTGGCGCGGCTGCTTCGCTTATAACAAACGCTGAGCGGCGCGGCGACCAAAGCTGTCGGTGCTCCTGACTGAACATGCATGGATACAGAAACGAACAAATATTTCCCTGGATCACTGACTGTTTGTAGTAGGAATAGGCAAGCGCGGTAGAATAACGTGTTGGAAAGTGGTTGGTGATGTCACTTTCAACTTTTTCACCAACACGCCTCTGCCCCACTGAGACGTACATGTAAGGCTTCAGTGCGCGAAAAGATTCACTGTTTCATACAATGGTAAAACACTAAAAGTCGCATAAACTAACTTATCTGATCGGGTTATTGTTTTCCAAGTGACGCGGCCTGGCATGAAGAATACGATATACCTGCCGCAGTTAGTATGGGGATAAATGCGGGGCAGCAGGCCCATACCTAGCTAATCTACAATGCATCTGCCCTGCCACATCAACGCTACCGTTATGAGGCTAACAATAAGGCTAGTATCTAAGTTGCATTGCTCGGTCGATTGAATTGGCAGTGACGTTCTTCATGGAATATCTAGTGCTGATGTGAATATTTTTGATTATGCAAAGATCTAGACACACAATCTTAGATGGTCGAATGTCTGAGTGTTTCCATTGTATCTCTCTCGTTTACCAATGTCCATCTACATTTGGTCAGCCAAGTGGGTTACATGCGCAGTTTGAAGTCGCTCGCTTGAGACGGAAAGTTCCCTTGGAAACCACTCTGCCAGTTTGCCACCAGGCCTTCCGGGAGCTTTCATGGCATCCTCTTCCTCCGTTCCAGCGATCATGATTCCAAGAGCAACTCCACAAAGCCAGGCCCAGACCATCCCCTCTCCGGAGAAACCGGCTGCAACCCACTCTCCGCAACGCTTTTTGCTATCCAATACACTGGCTTGATCCTGAAGATTTCGACCAGTCAGTTTCCTATCCAGCCGGCCTACAAAAGGTAGCGAGTCCCCAGTCAAACCAATGATTCCAGACCACACTTCCTTTAACCCACCACCGGAACCCCAGTTAGGATGGAAAACTGCCGGAAACACGCCTGAGATGTGCGAGACGGTCAGAGGTTCGAGAACACTACCATCGTCATATAATCCAATTTGGTCAACACCCTGCTTTAGCGTCCGCATAAAGCCACCCCCAACCATAAGATCTCCCTGAGCACCATCGCTCGCAGAAGGCCTTTGCGAAACGTAGTCAAATCCCCCGCCATAAATCACACTCCAGGAGCGCATGCCCCCACTGTTGGGGAACAGCTCCCCTGGTTGCTGAGCAGACATATGCGCTCGTGCGCCTACGATCTTGTTGCGGAGGCCGGGTACAAGATGACTTGCAAATCCATTGGTAGCGTGGACAACATGGCGGACATGGATTGTTCCTCGGGCAGTCTGTACAGCGTAGGGGAAGCCTTTCGGTGCCTTGTCTGGCAAGCTTATGGACTCTACCGGGGCGTTTGTTTCGATAGAGAGGGTGTCCGGAAATTCGGCGAGAAGGGCCTTCCAGACAGATACAGTAAACCGGTACGGCCAGATAGCGCCTGCTTGGTAGGATATAGCGCCGACGACACCGGCGTTCACGCCGAATTTCTGCTCACATCAATCCTAAAAAAATACCAGTTGTCCTTGGAGGAGTGACAAACCTCTTGTGCTTTTCCATCGTCATATGTCTCAACTTCAACTTCAGGTAGCCATTCTCTCATCTCAGTCACATATTCAACCGCTTTATCAAAGGTCTCGCGGTCAAGAAAAAGATCAGCTGTCTCCACTTTTCGCGCCTCAGCGACATCGATGCCCTCTTTCTGGCATAAATCGATTAGATATTCCAGGTGCTGCAGTTGAAAGCGTGTCAAAGCTGCAGCGCGGTCCTTGGGCACAAGTTTACTGAATCGAGCGAAGGATTCGTACACCGTAGGCTTGATGTGACCGCCGTTTCGAGCAGTAGCCCCACTACTTAGCTCACGGGCTTCGAGAACAACCACTCTCTCGCCTGTATCGATGGTGCAGCGGCGGCGCTCTTGTAACAATGATCGCGCAATAGCAGCGCCCGCAATTCCAGAGCCAATGATTGCCACATCCGCAGTCTGCGGCAGGTCGGGTGAGCTTACATCGACAAGTTCTGGAAATGGAGGGTCTTTCAGCCAATAACTCTGCGTTGGCGTTGGATTCGGGAGGCCTGGGGACTGTGACGCGCGTTTCAGAGCCTGATTGAAGTCATCGGACAAGGCCTTGAGAAGGGCTATTGCCGATACGAGGGGTTTGAACGCATTGGATAATGTGGAAAGAATGCTGCCCATATTCTTGTAGGTCACACGACAGATTGCCAGTACGTGGTGAACGGTAGCTTTGGTGCTGGGAGAAAAGAGGCTGGGCTGTGGCGGTGTTTCCCTCGGTTGCTCCACCCTAAGGCGTATGCATTGGCTTGTTTGGCTCTTGCTCTCCCGTACGACTGGTGCAATCGGAGCGGCTTGTTCGATGTTAAACCCACAGTGCAATTGATCGGCGGACTTACGGAAGTCACGGAGACCGCTGCGGACTCCGAGCCGGACTCCATGGCTCCATCTAGATCATGCAGTCTTCGTGTCGACTATCGGGCTGCAGCGCCTGGAAAATAGGATATTGAGTTAACAGCATAGTGATCTCGTACGACTATAACCCAATCGTGGTGCGATTCGCCTTCTAAGAGCTATTGGTGCGATAAAACCTTTATGAGGTTGTTAATACAGGGGTAATTAATGGAAGTACCTTACAAAAACAAAGAGGAATTTTTCGAACAACCAAAAACCCTCAAATATACCCTGACAGTCTATGCAACAAAAGAGAACCTATCTACCTGCATCACTCTGCCTTCTTCGATGTCTTCGTTCTCAATTTCATAAGCGTATACACCAAACCGTACGAGCTCAGAGCAAAGATGACGCATATCCCGATATCTCTCCATCCGTCGTAGTGCTCTGTGATATTGAGGGTGGCCAGGTAATCACTTCCCCTTCGGTACTGACATACTCTGCAAGCTTGCGTCGCATCTGGATTCACCAAGTTGGCTGATCTTCCCAAGCCTTGGAGATATGCCTCCAGGTAAACGCCGCATGACTGGCCACTTGGTGGGTCGAACACTGCGAACTCAGACGTCTTGCAGATAACCTCCTTGTCCCACAAAGTGAAAGTGAGCAAGCCGCCCATGAGATATGTAAACGGATTGAGGTAGTACATCCAGTAGCGCCAGAACTCCTGGATCTGCCCATATGGAACAAGGACGCCGCAGAATAATGTCAAGGTGGAGACGACGAGAGGATTAATCAGGCTTGCAGCGATAGCGTTGGGAGCATATGCAGCGACGAACTGTCCGATACCCGTGTAGATGAACTCGTAGATGAGCATGATGAAAAACACAGCCCCAGCATCACTGCTAGAGGACGGGAAGCCCACGGTGTAATAGAAGCAAACGAAGTAGAGAATTGCACAGAGGACAAGATAGACGAATTCACTGACGATCACGCCCGTGACGAAGGCTATCCAAGCTGGGGGATTCAAGTTAGCGGAATACTCGTACAGAGTGGACGCAGGAAACTCACAATAAATCTTGCTCTTCTTCTCACGAGCGTCGTAGATATCACGGCGGTCGATGAACAAGGGTTGCAGCTGCGCAAATACACCAGGCGCAACGAACAAGAAGTTGAAGTTGGCGAACAGGGAAAGCTGCAAGTCTGCCACACTATTCCCAATCATCCAGAAGGAGAACCCGTTGAATAGAGCAGAACCAATGTGCAGGGCGATCTTGTTGTTGACGTAATCAATGTTCCTGTAAAGTGCGACGTTCATACGGCGTGTGACAACCGTTATCTGCGTCCACATGCTCGCGGCGAAAACTTTTCCGTCGTCAATGTACTTGGGCGGCTTTGCAGCAGCTTCGGCGATAATTCGATCAAGTTCTTCAGTGGCTTTAGCATGCTCTGGAGACTCTAACCACACCTTATTCCAGTCCTTGCCTCGTGAGAGAGTACCTGAGACAACATCGATCATGTGCTCCGCTGGATTCGTTTCTGGAGGACAAGGAGCGCCATTGCGTCCAAAGTAGTCCTTTATCGTTGCTGCGTTAGTACCAATGTCTCCAAAATAGACTGTCTTGCCGCCTCTAGTAAGTAAGAGAAGAGTGTCAAACTCAGCAAATAGTTGCGCACTAGGCTGATGGATCGTGCAGAGAATGGCCTGTCCAGCTCCAGCGAGTTTGCGAAGGAACCGCAGTGTATTGAATGCAGACTGGCCATCCAAGCCACTCGTTGGTTCATCCAGGAAAATGAGAATGCTGGGCTTCGCCACCAGTTCTACGCCTATGGTGACCCGCTTTGTCTGCTCGACTGAAAGACCTGCGCCGGGTCGACCAATCAGTGTGTGTTCCAAGTCGCGGAGCTCGAGGAGGTCAATAACTGTATCGACATAGCGAAGTTTCTCTTCCTTCGGCGTATCCGCTGACTGACGTAGAAGAGCAGAGAACTCCAGAGCCTCTCTTACAGTCGTGTACGGTTCATGAACGTCTAACTGCTCACAGTAACCGGCACTCCGTTGAAATGAAACCGGAAGAGGCCTTCCGTCAACAAAGATTGAGCCATGAATCGTTCCCTCGGTCTTTCGTTGAGCAAGAACATCCATTAGCGTAGTCTTGCCAGCTGGACGCTATGTCAGCGAAGTCCAAATATGAATCAAGGGCATATAGCAAGTAACTTACCGCCACTGGATCCCATGAGAGCGCCCAGAGTGCCCGGCTTTATCCATCCTTGGACATCATCAAGCAGAACCCGGGGACCATTTGGGGTCTTGACGGTATACGATAAGTTTTTCCAAGTGAAGACAGACTCATTGCGCATCAGCCCATCGGATGTATCCCTTGCTGAGGAGGAATCGACCACGCCGCTCGAATTTGAGGAACTAGGATCTTTTTCGCCCCTCTGAGACTCTTCATCAGTTGCCAGGATAGTTTTCGCTTTCTTTATGTTCTCGCGCGGAACTAACAGCGAACCACCAGTCAATGTATTCTTCCAATGACTCGTACAAAATACAGTCAGAGCAACAAACAACACCCACCATGCCCAGAGAATTCCGAAATTTCTCCAGAGATGACTATCAGCATAAGAGAGAGAAGCCAGGTACTCTTCACCAGTAAGAGAGTTTGCTCCGACTGCTGCTCCCGCAATTCCAGCGCAAGCATTGTTGGTGGTCATATTGTAGCCAGGTCCAGCAGGGATGAGGTTGGGAATGACACAAGGCATAATTTGCCCTTTGAACTCTGGAGTAGATTGTTAGCATTGAAGCTTGTAGACGAATGAGAAGGGAGAAAAGCCGTTCGCAACATACCATTAGCCATCAGACTCTCGAAGCCATAAGCCAACGGATTAATCCAGTATATCCAGACAAACCACGGATGCATTGCCGTTTTGGGAAGCATGTAGCCAGAATATATGATCAAAGCCGAGATCAGAAACCCCGACACCTTCGAGGCGTCGTCGAACTTCTCGAAAGCAGCCCCAATCATCCGAAACAATGCAGTCATGCAAATGGAAACTGAGAATAAGAGGACCCAATATGTAAAGAACGCACCAGCATCCTGCTTCAGTCCAACCATGAAATACACGATCAGCGAGAAACTAGTGACCTGGGTAGCTATGATTGGAACGTCTGCAGTGATTTGTGCGAAGCAAAATGCAGCGGGGTGATAGAGGGCAAACTCCTTGTGTTTGGCGAGAACAGGCCTTCCAGAGAAACTATCAGTCACTTCAGAGAGGGCCATTAGACCAAAGTTGAGCACGCTAATGAATAGTGTGCCCCCTTTAGAGAAAAGACCGGCGCTGGTACTGGGAGCCTGGTAGAACAGGCTACCAGTCACCAATGAGATAACAATAGTCAATACCTGTTTGATGACGAAGGTCGCTCTGTCGCCCCAAAGAATTTGGTACTGGCGCCTAATAGCAGTGGAGACTTGCCTGCCCAGGGGAACGGTGAACTGCGAGTTCTTTGGAAGGTGTCGGGATTTCTCCATCGCAACGGATTGCTTGAAGTTCTCCGTGCTTGTCTGCGCGGAGTCTGATTCTGGAAACGCATATTCCAATTGCATTCGCTGGTAGATATTGGATTGCTCGTAGCGTTCACGAACAGCATCGGCCGATCGGGGAAATAAAGCCTCAAAGCCAGGCTTGATGGCTCTTTCAGAAGGAACCGTTACGCCAGTCAGGAAATCTGCGATGTTTGCTGAAGGATCGCATAGGAATCCCAGCTGCTCCATGAAGGGACGTGCCTCATCTCTCGGGCCGTAGAAAATTTGCTTGCCTTCGTCGAGAACAAGGACTTTGTCGAATTGTTCGAAGATGCCGTTTCCAGCCTGGTATAGCGTTGCGATCGATGTGACACCCAATATCGTCGTCATGGCTCGAACTGCCTTGGCCCACTCTAGAGCAGTACTAGCGTCGAGACCACGAGTGCTATTATCCCAGCAGAAGACACTTGCTCGAGTCGCCAAGCATTCGATGACGGATACCCGCTTTCTCTCACCGCCTGAAACGCCACGAACATACTCATTTCCGACTTTGGTGTCATATGTACTGGAAGTCGCAGTAGAATGTTAGCAAAATTCCCCGGGACGAGACGTGCCTTACTTACTGATCAATGCCCATAGAACGTAGCAAGAAGTCCTTCATCTGCTGTTGATATTCCTTCTCGGTCTGTGGCCCGCGAACACCTTTGTCGGGAATCTTCATCTTCGTAGCAAAATCGATGGTCTGGCCGACTGTCAGAGTCGGGAAGAAGATTTCTTGCTCGGTATTCATGACAATCTGACCACGGTAGTTGGAAGCTTCCTCTGGGTGCAGACTGCCAAAGCGGACATCGCCTTGAATCTCAGCATACGCAGAGCGTTTGTTGGCGAGCATATTGAGCAGGGTAGTACAACCAGCTCCAGGCCGACCGAGCACCAGCAACATCTCACCGGGCTTGACACAGCCATGCGAATTATCGAGAATGGTCCTCATACTGCTGGGCTGCCTCGATTCGGCGATCTTCTGCCATATGTTGAGCTGAGACAGGACGTTTTCCTGTATCATGGCGCTTTGACCAATCCCCTTCACGGTAAGGTTCTGCCAAGTGATACCCAAATGCTTTGGCTTTTGTCCATGTTTTGCATTTATCTCTTTAACCTCATGGGCCATGGTCCAATCACCAGTCTTCTCCTCATCCTCGTCTGCTTCTTCGGTATCACGAAGTTCTCTTTGGCGATCTCTCTCCGAGTATGTGGACTGGCGAGTCAAGGTTCGCAGGATCTCTCCAGCAATCGTTTCAGGCTCGCGATGACGATGGCTGTGATAGCTGTGGCGGGAGGCGATGGAGAGCCGGTGACCAGGAGACTGAGGATCGCTTGACTCTGAGCGGTGACGGTCCAACATGACGATTGCTTCGTCAAGAAGTGAAGTTTCGAGCCCAAATGATTAATATGGCGATACAGCGGACGACAAGATCAGAATAGCAGGCAAAGGTCTATTACCAAAGAAAAAGAGCGAACGATCTTGCTGGATAAGACGAAGAAGGACCGAGGGCCAATTAATAGCAGAGAAAACTGGATTGGACATCGATCATGTCGGATGTCGGACAAAGATATTGACAAACTTTGTACATAGAAAAACATTGTCTATCGCCCGTCCCGGCAGTAAGGAAAGCCAAAGACCGGGGAGCCGGTACTACATCGGCGGATTCTATCGTCCGTTGTAGAGCTGGATTCAGTCGGCGATTGGTCATTGTTAAGACTAGATGCTCCTACAAAGTCAATAATCGGACAGGGCGAGGAAGTTAAACGTGCTTACGTTTCACACGAAGTCCGAATTTGGCCAGTAGCGCGAAGTCTATGTTATGTAAGCGGAACTTTCGGAACCGCTTCGGAACCTCACCCTAGCGGTCAAGCGCAACTTCGCTATCGTCGGTCTTTGCACCTGGTTGCCTAGACGCGCATCCCTTTCCCTCGTCTCCCGCATTGACCCGAACACATGGTTTGCTCTTCTGGCCAGAGCACCGCCCTCGGTACTTGAGGAACCAAAATCGCTTCCGTGGTCATAGTTGCGCGTTCCAAGTCATCCTTGGGGGAGGCCAGAAAAGCAGTCTAACCGAATGGGTCATGGAACCTGAGGCGACAGATACCAGTGGAGACCAGTCAATCGAATCCTCGAAGCCGAGGCGGACCAAAACGGCATGTGATATCTGCTACCAGAAGAAGGTCAGTGACTTCCGCTCATAACCGACAGCGTTGTGGCTGTTCGCATTCAGTGGCTAATATCGTCGCCGACATCTGCAGATCAAATGCGACGGAGTTGCCCCACGCTGCAATTGGTGTGCTCACCAAGGCGTCGACTGTTCATACAAAAGGCAGATGGTGAGGAGAAGACGTTCCAGGTATGCCAAAAAGCTATTATCCGCTTGTACTGCTTCACTCACTTTTGTCAGGAACGAGCCTCGCAGCCAGCTACTAGACCGTGTCGATCGACTGGAACGACTTCTGGCCAAAGCAATAGAACAGAATACAGGTGCATCCCTGCCCCGTGCCCCCTCGTTGGGTCCCTCAGATTCGACAGCAGATAGTTCACTTACTAGAGAGGATGGCTGCAATGATGAATCACGCGATATTGAAACACCATCCTCCACTGAGCAACCAGCTCTGGGCTCTCTACATTTTGCAGGCTGGCGCCTGGGCTCCGTTAACTCAAGCAACGGCATTCCTGTGTTTTCAGAGCAAGGTGAACAATGGATCCGCTCCCGCACAGGCGAAGGTGCGTCACTTGAGCGAATAATCGCACTTCGCCAGTCGTGGCATAGCATCGTCCGCTCAGATTGGGGCATGTCGGTTGATCTCACAAATATGAATCTACTGAGTAACATGCCCGATCGGCAAGTAGTCGAGAAGTGTTTAGCGCTGTACCACCGTTCATTCGTATGTCGCATCTTCCCCGTCGTGGACCCAGTTCGATTCCAAACTACAGTTGCCACAGCCTACTCATCACCGCCAAGCCATCCGTCTCATGACATTCACAATGCACAGGCTTGCATCTTTGCATTTCTGGCATTTCTATCGTTCTTCAGTTTCTGCGAGCCAACAAAGATATCTTCGAATCCGGAGCAATACTCGTTAACGGCGCACCGGATATTGACCGCGTCTAGTCTAGCCGTGACGGTGGAAACATTGCAAACATCGACTATGTTGGTACGTATCAGTGTATTTTCAGTCTCCCACATCATGCATTGGCTGAATACCATTTAAGATGATGTACCATCTCTTTTCTGGAGACCTTCCAAATGGCCTTATTCAGGATTCTGTCAGTACGCGAATGATATACATGCTCGGCGCACATACGACAACCTATCCTTCGTGTACTGATGCGAGCACTGTGTCTGCCAATTCTTCATATCGAGAGCGATATCTACTGCGGAATATCTTCTGGATAACTTATATTCTGGACAAGGAGTTGTCACTCCGAACGGGTCAGCCGCCGTGTCTGCAAGACGAGCATTGCGATATTAGTCTCCCACCAACTCACGTTCAGCGGGTTTATTCACAAATGATGGGTCATGGGGCCGAAATGACCTACGAGGCTACACGGCTCTTCCCCTGTCACCCATGGTTGAGCATCATCAAGTCGAAGGCTTACAGCGCCCTATACTCGGCTCGCGCCTTGAGGAAAACGGATGCGGAAATACTGAGAGATATTCGCGAGCTAGACGATGATCTTGAATGCTGGAGGCTATCCATTCCCCTTTTACACAGGCCCACGGTTTTGTTTACGCGCGGGACGCTACCGGAGAACGTGTGGACTATGTCTTCGGTCATGATGCATCTAGACTACAACCACTGCGTTGCTGCTATCCATCAGGCAACAAGTAGATGCCAAGCTTGGAGTCTTGGAAGCAATGACGAGTTGGAGGGCGTGGGGACAAGCTTAGCATTGAGCATTGAAGCTAGTCGGTCGTCGTTGGTCTACCTTCAAATGGCAAGCCATCTCCTCGATAACAACAGTTTTTGGTATGTATACTTGTTCACACCCTCCCATTTGGTCCCGTGTTCGACCTTGATCAATCAACTGCCCAATCTTGAAGTAAACCATGCACTGATATAATGTGTCTCCTAGGATGATCTTCTACTACCCAATGTCGGCCCTCCTCACCCTCTTCTACGGCATTCTCCATCGACCTCTCGCGCCGCAATCTCGCAAAGACCTTGAGTTGTTGAAGAACGTGCCACCCATGATTCGAAGAATCCCAATGAGCCGCTGGATGGAAAACGCAGTTCGCCAGATCCGAGCCGTAGATGATCTGGTCGAAGAACTAACGACCCTTGGGCAGTGCGCAATCGACAAAGCAACACGGGAAAACAAAATGGAGATGCTACAAGACCCCTTGCTCGGGAATTAACATCGCGAGCAAGGATACAGATTGGGGTATAAGAGTATTGGGCGCTGTGCGCACGCGCTGAAATTTATACCATAAAATATCTCCCTTCAGGTGTCCCAACTTCAGGGATGTCAAGCTTGTCGGAAAATGGAAGCATTTGTAACTGCAAATTATGTATTGTGTAAAGATTGAGTTTAGTGCAATAGCAGTTCATCGCATGTCGGCCAGGGAAGAAGTTTTACGCAGGATACCAGAACTAGGGGATGCTGTAAAAACAAAACAATTGTGCTCTCAATCAGAGGATGAAGGGCCACATATCTTTGATGTTCAAAGTACATTCCATGGCTGCGGCCAGGGAACTCTCGATGAGATATGCTCCTGTTGGGGGTTGGTTGTAATGGCAAGCTGTAAACTGTTTCAGCCACAGGATCAACCCGATTTCTTTCCTGGCCATACACAGGCCGATACCGCCAGTCTGCAGAATAAACATCCGAGGGGAAGTGAGAGTACATGAACACAGCGTGGTGACGACACTCATTGGTAAAAGAGTCGTTGGCCTACAACCGAGTCATGAGATGAAATATTCTCTAGATGCCTCCATCCTGGAAATTGTCCAGGGCTAATCTTGCCAGCAGTGACCGCAGCTATTTCTCGTCGGATTACGTACCGCGTCCTGACATCCTGTGTTAGCTAAGCACGTCTAACTGTTCTCCCTGGTGCGCAACACATAGCTTGGAATTTAGGTCACGACGCAATGTACTCATGTCTGTACATTCAGTGCCAAAATGATGTGCAATGAGTTCGTCCGAGTCATATCCGTTTGCGTGGATGGAGGAATAATACTTCTGAGTAGAGACATGTTTGACAACCGGACACAGTATCTTTTGTCGTGGCCAGACCATAGCTAGCCTATGTTTAGTTCTTTCTAGAACTTCGCTGCTCAAAGCCCCAGACGCGGTTTCAGCATTAAATTGCACCCATCGGGATCATCGTGCAGGACCGTGACATTCTCCATTTTTGCCGATAATACGGACGTGAAGAAATTTTCTTTCCTGTTTGGTGGTGGAAAAGTCGATACAAGTTGCCGGATGTTCGCGGTACGATCAGGGGCAACTGGACTGTATCTCTCAGGCTGTATCGAAGCCATAGTACAAGGAAGAACTCCACGTAGTAAGAAGGGCGTTTTCTGATCGGGGACTGAATACCCTGACAGTCGTGACGAAATGTTATGTAACCAAGTTTCGACATGTCTGTGGTTCCATAGTCGTTTCTGTCATACTTACAGTTGCTATATACCCTGCGGCCTAGATAACTATACGGGAGAAGTGCTTAATACCGTTTTATTCTTAAGTGCAGTCATCCTTGTACAAGTTAGCTGTGGAGATGAGCCCTGGGGTCTGCATGTCTATCGAGCCGAACTGTCCAGTTTCGCGGTATAACCTGACGTCGATAAAGGGCCTACGATCGTCCAACCTCTGAATAAAGTTCTACGGAGCCACGTCCCTTGTGACTATAAAGTCAATTCTGCATCCCTCCCTTCGTCATTGTCCCCCAGCCCTCCACACTAGACCGCTCCCATATCTAACAAACACACCCCGAATAGTAAGTCTGTACAGTATTATTACTTAGCTTTCGTCCAAGAAAAAACTAATCCATATAGTGCGCTTCACAGCCGCCATCCTCGTCGCCTCCTGCGCCAGCCGCGCGAGCGCTAAATACTACTGGAACCTTCTACAGACACTCGACAACATCCCCCCAGGAGCCGTCGACCCAGGATATCAGCGTCTTTGGCTCGACGCCAAAGAAAAACTGTGCAAATACACTGGCGGGTGTGATTACAATTACCTGGGTTATTGCGTGTGTAACAGACCGTTGCTGGGCAAGGCTATAGATCTCATTCTACCGTTGCCTAATAGCCCGGAGGAGGAGAGATGGAAAACGCCTATCATGCTCCGGACGGAGTGGGTCGTCAAGTTTGTCGACCCGTAAGGAAGCTACCGTGGTTGAACATGCGCGGGGAAGCAATGATTTGGCGGCCGCTGATGACGTGAGGACTTGTGGGGCGTGGGGTACTAGGGGGTTTCTCTGTTTATTACGGTAGAGTACCGGGCGGATGCGAGGGTCTCAAGGGTATTCTGAGGTCAGCGGCTCATGGTGACTATCAGGGCTTACCGTTGGTCATATTATGCTGAAATGAGACTTGCAAACCAGGTATATGACAAATTGTCCGCTGCCGAGTTCATCGCCCTTGTACAAATATTATAAGGCACTTGATAGGTAGGCACGCTGAGCAGCAGTGTAAGAATTCTACTCAAGGGGCCATTGGAAAATCCCACAAAGAGCCAAGTCGGTTACCTAGGTGACGCATAAGCAAATCAAGACACGATACCGAAAAAAATAAATAAAAAGTGTCCGAATTGGTGAAGATGACTGGGAATCAGCTAATGAAGTTTGTAAAAAGGGCGGGTAGGACTAGACTCGGCTGGGTCAAACATAATACACAACTGGCTTCAAGCTCTACGATAGCTAAAAGAAGCTTATAACAAGGGTTAAAAGGCGATGGTTTTTTTCTTCTTGTCTCTCGTAGAATCTCCCCTCCCTATGCAGCCTGAAGGTGACCATACTTGCACTACCCTTGATTTGATCTATTTTAGGTAGTTTCTAGCGGAGCGTGTCCAAACAAAACTTCTTTTGTCAAACCATGTTAGGTATGTAGCAGACATGGCATTGCAAAGCCTATGTATTTGTCACGAACCATGAGTTTTAAGTTAGTTAATAGAAGTATATAACATGTGCATTTCGAGTAAATAGGTTTAGAAATCTATATACTTTTCCACACCCCCTTACCTGGAGAGGCAAATTATCTGCACATCTCCCAAAGTGCGACCGGACAACCTTTCTCTTGTCTCTCACGTCTCGGCATCTTTTAAATCTATTGGCATCGCGCACAGCCCGATACTTGGAAAGGGGCGGGCGATGGAGAGTCATCCGTCAGGTAAGATCGATAACAGTGTCTACAGTATACGCTCAATCATCTACCTGCAATCGACAGTCTATGCCATATCTAATCTGACTTTAAAAAGATATAAAGGAGGGAAAAGGAAAAAGGTCTTGTCGAAGGTGGGCGAGACTGAGAAAATAAAAGTGGCAGGATTATCTCATGAACAGAACGCAGCGCTTACGAGTTCTTGTTTCTTGATTAGCTATTTCCATCTATTCTTATGCCCAAACGGCATTTTTGTTCTACAGTGGTTGAAGCTTTCCCGAATCTCCTCCTCAACTCCCTCCCACAAAACCACCCTTTCCTACGTGTCACCAGCAGGGGTGACTTGCGTGCAGGCTGGGTGGTGCCACAAGATGAACTTGGGATGCTTGGTGAGTGCTAGCTCCATTGAGCCCTAGGAACTGGGAAGTGGATTGACTCGGCCAGGGGGCTTGCTTAGCATGGTGCAAGCCACAAGCTCGTCGATGATGAAAAGCTTTGGTTCCTCGACCATAACCCCTCTGTATAAATGACAAGAGATGTTTGATATCAAAAATAGCAAGCGACCTCATCCTGGCTGTGAATTAGCTATGCCTGCTTGGTAGGCACCAGCAAAATCGAGCTGTCCCAGTTGCCCATTGATCTGGTCAATCTCCTTGTTCAAATCCTCGAGATTCTGCGCCAAGCTCGATACTTCGTCGAATCTGCGGTGTTTAGTAGCATCGGCAACCATTTCGGACACCATGAATTTTTGCTCTTCAAGCACAATCAGTCGTTCCCTGAGCTCCTTCTCCTCTGACTCCATGGCTGACATTTCGCTGCTGCTCACGACACTACCGGCAGAGCGGTCGTTGTACTTTATCGAAGCCAAAGCACTGCCCCCATTTGGACGTCCTTGGGGAGCGGCATGTTTCAAGATCTTGGGAAGTGACCTCAAGGGCAACATGTGCAGGCTCAAAAAGCTGTAGGCCTGCTGGTACACGGCCTTTTGTAGTTTTAGCTGCGTGGGCGAGTCGGTGGGTAGGTCGCGTATCCGCTTGGCTGCAACATCGAACTGAGCAAATCCATCCATTAACCTTTTGCGGACTTTGGTAGCATCGGCCAACTGTTGCGGAGTAGGCGACTTGTCTGGATCTTGCAGTGCTTGCAAAAGCTTGTGGAATCGGGGGAGGAGAAGTCGGATGCCTCTTTCGAACTGGGCGAGGTTCTCGTACGCGCGTTGGTCCTTGGGCTTGCTGGCCAGTTCGCGCTCAAAGTCGCTTCTAGCAAACAATGTGTGTTGGCAGTCCTTGCACATGCGCACGTCGAGGCTAACCTGGCCTGCATCTTTTTCGGTTTTCTGAGCACTGGCAGCAACATTGAGGCCTACTTCTGTCGAGCACGCAGTCTTGGGATCGCTGCAGACGACTCGACCGCACATGCGACAGTGTGATCGCCTGAATGTATAAGTGGAAAACTCCTGCTGGCAAAAGGGGCAGTTTGAGACTTTTGCATCTTCTTCCCAGGTAATGATGGTCTGCTCCAGAGCCTTGCGCTGGTTCTTGGCTCCCGGGAGCGAGAACCAGCTGCCTGTCGTGGGGGCCTCCTCTACGGGTGGTGGATTTGCCAGGAGTTGGGTGAGTTTGGTCAGGCGCTTCTCCAGCCGGCTGACTTCCATGCGCTCCCTGTCTACGTGTTTCTGGCGGATTTTGGCAAACTCATTGAAGTGGTCGCGCTCCAGCCCGCGGTGGTCATTGTATCCGTCTCTTGATTTATAGCACGTCTCGCACACGCGGCACCAGATGCCCCTTACAGGGTCATGTTTGGCCTGGCGCGATAACTTCATCTGATACATGGTGTGCTCTTCGCAGAACAGTCTTCCGCACTGTCTGCAGTTGACGGCGGGCAGACCTCCGCCCAGGGCCATTTGCGAGGCAGTGAGGGGGCGGGCGCACATTGGGTCTGAGCACATATCGCGGTATCCGGGTCGCTGCCAGTGGGCTCGGGTGACGTCCTCGTCTGGGTCTCTGCGGACGGGAGCGGGCTCATAGACAGCATGGGCAGTGGAGCTGCTGGCGGAGTGGGAGACGTGCGCGGGTGCAGGGGCATCGTTGGACTCAAAGACGTCGAGGCCTTTAAGCTTCTGGTTCAGAACGGCGAGGGGCTGGAACTTTTTGGCCTTGTGCATCTGGGCCTCGAACCAGTTCTTGACCTCGTCCTGCTCCTCCACGACCAGGTTCTGGTGGTTATCGTCGAGGTGTCTGGTACTCGTCAGGGCTAGCACAGAGAGGAGAGGCGCACGGCGGCGGCAGGTACCTGTTCAGCTGGAGCAACGTGACCTGCATTGTTAGCTCAGTGTTGGCGCGACAGACGGTATTGAGAGGCGGGCTGGTGGACGCACCATTTCCTCGTTGCAGATGGGGCACACGAGTCTGCTCGACGCGCTGGCTGCAGCCGTGGCCGTGGAGCCCGGGGCCAGCACCTTGCTGCCAATATCCTCTCTTGTCTCGGCGGTGCTGGCCGGGCTGTTGGACGTCTGGGAGCTCAGCGAGACGGAGCTCTCAGAGGGCGAGAGCAGACTCGCATTGCGGCGATGGACGGCGGATGGGTGCGGCGAGGAGGCGTCGTGGGGCGACAGGTTCCGCCCGCTCCCCAGCACGCGGCCGCCGCCCAAGGACCTGCGCGAGGCCATGTTCGGGAGAGTCAGGGGAGGAGTCGTCGAGGGACGACATGTGGATGGATATGGGGCCAGGATGGTGGGTGGGTATGTATGTGGTAGTGTCCGGGGGCGTGCGGCGTGTGGCGTGTGGCTTGTCCCTGGCCGCTAGCAAGATGCGCCGCCCAGCGCTGCACGACGACGACGACAACGACGACGACGACGACGACTGGCAAGACAATGGCCTGCTATATCGCTCCGCCCGCAATAGCCCCGCCCATGGCGCTTTTCTGTGCATCACGTGTCTGGTGTGTACTGTATCCGCGGTAATGTCGCGACGGCTCGCTGCCAACGGCCGTCTTGGCAATGACGCCCCGGGCTGGCCGCCATGAGCGACTCCGCCGTGCGCGCCGTCTTCTCCGCAAAACATTCCCTCGGCATCATGAAAACACCCTACCCCGAGATCCAGGGCGGCGGCTCGTTGATCCTCGCATGGCAGATTCGCAATAAGCGCGTCTTGGTCGTCGGCGGCGGCGAGGTGAGTGCCATGGTGGTCGTCTCCCCTGCAGAGTATTGACGATTGACCCAAGCCAAGGTTGCTGCTGGCCGCATCGTGAACGTGCTCAATGCCGATGCCAAAATCACCCTCGTCTCCCCCCGCGAAGGCCTCAATGACGAGGTCGCCTATCGGATCGAGCAGGGCCAGGTCGACTACATCGACCGCAAGTTCGAGCCCTCGGACCTGGACGGCGTCGACATGGTCCTGACGGCTGTCGACGACCCGGAAGCGTCGTCGCAGATCTACAAGCTGTGCAAGGAGAGGCGGATAGCAGCAAACATTGCCGACGTGCCGCCCGAATGCGACTTTTACTTTGGCAGCGTGCATCGCGATGGGCCGCTGCAAATCATGGTCAGCACCAATGGCAACGGGCCCAAGCTGGCCAACATTGTCAGGAGGCAGATAGCCGCAGGCCTTCCCCACAACATTGGCAACGCCGTGCAGAGAGTCGGCATGCTGCGCAAGAAGCTCAGAAAGGTCGCCCCGGCCATCGAAGAAGGGCCAAAGCGGATGCAATGGTACGTAGCGCGTCGTGAGCCCGGCGAGCCCGGCAAGCCTTTTGCTGACCCTGTGCAGGATGTCCAAGGTCTGCGAGCAGTACTCATTAGACGACCTCTGCGCCATGACCGAGGAGGATATGGAGATGCTGCTGGGCTTCTACAAGCCAGGTACTGTTCCCTCGCTCGAAGCGGTCCGCCTGCAAGAACCAGACGGAGCCTACGACGGGCCTTTCTTGATATAACAGTGCATGGTACGGCGTTTGGTAGACTGCGGTAGGTGTATACAGGAGTTGCGGCGACGCCATCCTCTCCACGTCTTTTTTTGTATATCAATTGTATATTGTCCAGTGCCTCCCTTCCATCCCATCACTTCATCGCATAGTCACCACCAATCAGGCCGTGCTGGTCCGAGCGCCACCTTCCCACTTTGCCCTCCGTCTCACATGCTCGACGCGGAGACCACACTCTTGAATACCTCACATACCCTTTTACATGCCAGCAGTTCCAATGGATCTCGGACAGCGACCTCCTTATGACACGATCGACTTCAAAGCCCTCGCCGAAAAAGATGGTGACTTCAAGCAAACATGGCAACGTGCCTCGGGCAAGCTCGACTTTCAGAACCCAGAAGCTGTCCAAGCATTGTCCAAAGCAATTCTCAAGTCTGACTTTGGCCTTGAACTTGACGTCCCTAATGACCGCCTCTGCCCTCCGATACCCAACCGCTGGAACTATGTCGCCTGGATACAGGGCCTCCTTGACTCCACATCCCCAGACTATTCCAACAAGTATGATCCAAACCGCCAGGTACTCGGTCTAGACATAGGGACTGGTGCCTCTGCCATATACACCATGCTGTGCTTGCGATCGCGCCCAAACTGGTCCATGTGCGCCACAGACATTGATAAAAAGAGTTTCGACTCAGCCGCCCGCAACCTTGCCCTGAACAACCTCATGACGCGCACCAAGTTGCTTCAGACTACTGCCCTGACCCCTCTCATTCCGCTTGCCGCACTCGGCGTCAGTCACCTTGACTTTACCATGTGCAACCCACCCTTCTTCAGCAACACGTCCGAAATGCGCTCGAGTCTCAGAGGCGAAGGCAAGAGCTCCAAGCCCAACGCCGTATGCACCGGATCAGAAAACGAAATGGTGTTTTCTGGCGGAGGCGATGTCGGCTTTGTAACCACCATGGTCAACGAGAGTCTGGAGCTCAGAGAAAAAGTCCAGTGGTACAGCAGTCTGTTCGGTAAGCTGGACAGCGCAAAGGCCATTATCCGGCTGCTGAAACAGCACGCCATTACCAACTGGGCTGTTGGTGTCGTAGAAGTAGGGGGAAGCAGCACCAAGCGCTGGATCGTGGCGTGGAGTTTTGGCGACTTACGACCGAGAAACGTATGTATTCATGCAGCTATAGGGACGAATATCGATTCATCTCTTCTTTACCCCATTCATTCTGAGGGCCTGGAGACACAGCTGACAAAATTACACAGAGCCATGCCCGCGTGGAGAAAATGGCCAATGAATATCTTCCTTTTCCGACATCTTATCCGATCCCTTTACCCCCTTCAGTCGACCCGCAGGCGGCAAAGGAGGCTATTACCGCCCAAATGTCTTCGCTCGATTTGCTAAGCTGGACTTGGGACCCCGTTTCTTCTACCGGCATTGGCGAAGCGAGTCAGAATGTATGGAGTCGAGCGTACAGACGCATGTACGAAAAGAGAGTCAAGGAAGGCGTGGTGGACATGCAAGCAGATGAAGGACATGGCCAAAGGGTCCAACTAGCGTTTAGGATCCGGGTTGTAGAGTTGGCGAGGGAGGTGGTGGTGGAGTGGGTGAGGGGCAGGGATCAAGTACTGTGGGAGAGTCTGTGTGGGCTTGTGCATCGGCATTTTAAGAAATCATGAAAGCACTGGTCGTGTTTTGAGCATCCAATACAAGGACAAGAGGTATGAATTGTTCCTATTCGTCTTCTCGACTTCCTGATCGACTAAAGTGATGACCCCCATACAAAGCAACTCATTCATGCCGTCGCACTTACCCATAATCTCTCCTTCTCGAAAAAAACCCCCAATAAACCCTCCATTCCGCCTTGTCCTTAGCCAATCCGCTCATCCCAAAACATGTCCTTATCCATCTCCTCGGCCATGCCCCTGGCCAAAGAAGGCGCTCCATCCGTCTTCCTCCCCCCACACAACACATGTTCGTTCCCCCCACCTCCCCGTCCACTACATGCTCCCGCCGCCCCACCTCCTCCCATGCCACCCCTACCCTCTTCCTCCCCCCTCGCAGCCCTATTCACCCGATGCAGCTGTCCCCCGTGCAAATCCCCCTTGAGTTCCTCGGCCCGGTCCACATCCCCAGTCGTGTACTGGAACGTCGTCCACGCGTGCACTTGGGCTTCCAAGCCGCGTGGGGCGTGGCCGGCGCGCGGGAGCACGGCGCTGTGGTGCGGTGGCAGGGCGAGCGCCGTGTCGCGGTCTGAGGGGGCGGCCGTGTCGTGGTCGAAGCGGGTGCGGCCCAGATCGTGGATCTCCGTGGTTGGGTTGTAGAAGGAGGCTTTCTCGTTGGTGTTGGTGTTGGAAGTGGTCATCTTGCGGGTTGGTGGTGCTGTGCTGGGTTTCTGAGTGGTTTTGGTAGATGGAGGATGCGAGTTGTTTTTGTACTACTGCTGGTGGACTGGTGTAGAGGTGGCAGTGGGTGAGAGGATAGGGAAAACGCGTGATAAGAGCGGTCTGGAGGCGAGAGAGTTGGGGTTCACTTTCACCTCTACTTTTACTGTGTTGCAGTGAAGTGGAGGAAGAGAGGTAAGAGGATCGGTGAGAGGAAAAGAAATAGAACAGAACTTGCACGGTGACAGAAAAAAGGTGGAATAGTGGAATAGGAAAGAGCACTACTTGACAAAATTGATAGACAAACATACTGCTTTGGATGTCAGCAACCATCAAGCTAATTCACGACTTACCCACTACCCGTACCATTCTCTTCCCTAGACTCCTCCTCCATCTCTTCCTCCACAAGCCCATCCTCCCAATCCAGCGCTCTCCGCCACTCCTCAGCCCTCTGTCGCTGCACCCCCATATTCTCCACAACGCACGATTCCAGTCTGACCCGCCTCTCATACACCGCCCACTCCCCACCACTCACCCGCTTCGCACTTGCCACGCTGCGCCCAGCAGGATACGCATTGAAGCCGCCACCGCCGTTAACCCACACCTGCAGCAGTCCCGAGCACAGTATCTCCGCAATAGCCGCCTGGTCTGGCCGAAATAGCAGAAAGATGATGAACTGATGCATGGTGAATTGCTGCTGGAACATGCCTGTGCGGTGGAGATACGTACATGTGTCTTCGACGAGGTTCATGATGTAGTTTGAAGAGTGGCGCGCGCGGTGCTGGGCAAGGCGCGTGTGCGCGTGTCTCGAGTATCCGCATTCAGCTGGTGGGTGGGTGAACGGTGTGTTGCGAAGGGGAGCGGGTGTTTCGAGCCAGCGTTTCTGGGCGCCGGCGCAGAAGTGCTGGAGGGCTTGTATGCGCTGGGGCGAGCGGCAAGACGAAGGTGTGTGGAGGTACTTGCGATGGCCGTCGTTGGATGCTTGCTGTGGCACTGGCGGAGAAGTCATGTTGTCTACTTGCCAGGCTTGCTCAGAATTACCTTCCTGGGCCAAGTAATCATGCACTATGTTGCTGATTGTAAGGTACTGGTTGGGTGTAGGCGGTACACCGTGCTTGTCTGTAAGAAAGTGAGCGTAAATGGAGGGTTGATGGTGTGCTCGGTTTGAGAGCGCTATGTACTCGCGTTGTAACTGAGGCTCTGCCATGATTCGAGCTACGAGATTCCCGGATACGGCGGCTGTGAACACAGAAGACGCTGAGGCAAGAATCAGTGCACAGTCACGCATATGTTGGATCATGTCTGTAGCGTCTATTACTGTGCTGTGTGCGTACTTGGAAAGTTCTTCCGCAAGCACTTCGGCGATAAGGGGTTGGTAGTGCTGAGATCGGAGAAGTTGGGCTCTTCTTTGTCTCTGTTCAGCTATTGGTTCTGATTCTGATGGCTTTTTGTCAACATCTTGATATATTGGTGCCGATGTCAGAGTGTTAGCTTCCATAAGTGCTGTCGAGAGATGAGATAGTCTGGTTATTGAGCGATCAATGGCAGGCTAAAAGGCGAGCGGAAGAAGTATGTATTTGGCCAGATACCAAAAGGGCGAACTATGACAATATGTATACATTCCACTGGTGTACAGCTGGCAAGACTGTGACGGCCCAAAATCTTCACACTTTACCATTGAAGAAGCTATGCTTGCGCTTATGCGTTGTAAGGATTTTGGAAGAAGATAGCACCGGTTCTTGTGGATAATGGAATGAGACGAACCTAGTTTTTGTCGGTCACTTGATTAAACGAGAACGTGTGCGCAAATAGTGAAGAGATGTCTGTCCGCTCAGAATATGTAGCGCTGGCCAGCGTGCTAGCGTCCTGATGGTGATGACAAGCAATACTCAGCCGAAACTTGAATGTCCTGACAGCGAGTACTTACGCAAGACCAGTTTTGTGAAGCCCAGGATAAACCCAAACGGATACCGATGCACCAAGTGTAAAGGAAGGGTAGCAAGACGCGGAAGACGGCGGTGCCGGCCAAGTGTGGCGCTTGTGGCTGGTGAGGCTGCTACCTAGCGTGTTTTGAGTCAATGCCCCTCCAGAATGTTGATAGAGCCCCTCGTGCCCCTCCAAGCTGCACACGAGCTGCGTTATAGCCCACACAGCATTCACCAGGTAAGTCGCGACGACTAACGCGTCTTCTTTGTGACCCAGGCACTGGCAAAATCTGCGAAAATTCCTTTGCAAATCCCAGACACATTCCCTCAACAGCAGCAAACGACTTACACCATACAGATATGGCCGAACCTTCAGCTCCCGCACCACCACCCAACGAGGAGGAGAAGGGCCCCTCCAAGCGCGCCCTCGAAAAGGCAGCGAAAAAAGCTGCTGCAAAGGCCAAGAAAGCCGAGCATGCCCTACGGCCCAAAGAACAGGCAAAGCCCAGCGCAAAGAGCGAGCCGACCAGCATCTTCTCCGAGGGCTGGCTGAAGCGCATCTACGAAGAGAAGCCTGTTGCCGAAGTCAGGACGCGTTTCCCACCTGAGCCCAACGGCTTTCTGCACATTGGGCACGCAAAGGCTATTGCTGTAGACTTTGGGTTCGCAAAACACCACAACGGCAAGTGCTACCTGCGCTACGACGACACCAACCCCGAGAAGGAAGACGAAATCTACTTCAAGGCAATCCTCGACGTTGTCAAGTGGCTTGGCTTTGAGCCTTGGAAGATTACCTACAGCAGCGACAACTTTGACAAGCTATACGAGCTGGCTGAGGAGCTGATTAACAAAGACGGCGCTTATGTCTGCCACTGTTCGCGTAAGTTCATCTATGAGTATCTGCCTATTCAAGTCTGATCGGCATGCAGGAGAGGAAATCAACAACCAGCGTGGCGGACCCGACAACCGTGGTAAACGCTATGCCTGTGCTCACCGCACGCGACCCATTGAAGAGTCCATCACCGAGTTCCGCGCAATGCGCGACGGAAAATACCAGGCTGGCGAGGCATTCCTCCGCATGAAGCAGAAATTGACGGATCCAGACGAGGGCAATCCCCAGATGTGGGACCTACCAGCCTATCGCGTTGTCAAAGAAAACTACCACCACAGGACAGGCGACAAGTGGAGAATCTACCCTACATACGACTTTACGCACTGCATTTGTGATGCTCTGGAAGGCATCACCCACTCCATGTGCACGGTTGAGTTCCGCCAGTCACGTGTTTCGTACGACTGGCTTTTGGAGCAGCTGGATATGAAGGTACCAAAGTCGGAAGAAAAGGGGCCTATGCAAAGAGAGTAAGTGCGTCCATCCTTTGCTGCGTTGCGCGGCACTAACAAGAAGTAGATTCGGCCGTCTCAGCGTTGGCGGTACCATCTTGTCCAAGCGACGCATTCTCCAACTTGTCGAGGGAACAACTGTTGAGAAGAAGAATGCTGATGGTACAGTCGAAACAAAGAAGATTGCACCAGCGGTGCGAGGGTGGGACGATCCTCGTTTGTTCACCATGGTCGCTCTCCGTCGTCGTGGTATCCCAGCCAAGGCTATGCTCAACTTTGTCGACGAGCTTGGTGTTACTGACGCGCTCTCTGAAATCGAGCCCCCGCGTTTCGAAGCGTCGATCCGAAAGCACTTGGAGCGAACGGTACCACGCCAGATGCTGGTCCTCGACCCTGTCAAAGTTGTCATTGAGGACTTTGCTGCCGAGGACGAGCAGGAGCTTACTGTGCCCTACGATCCCAAGGGCACTATCCCTGGGGAGCGAAAGGTCAAGGTTGGCAATGCTGTCTACATAGACCGCAGTGACTTCAGAGAAGAAGACAGTGAAGATTACTTCCGTCTGGCACCCAACAAGGCTGTTGGTCTGTACAACGTGCCGTTTCCAATTCGCGCTACATCCTTCTCTAAAGATGAAAGCGGCAACGTCACCGAGATCAAAGCAGTCAAGGCCCCTGTAACCGAGAAGCCAAAAGCTTACATCCAGTGGGTGGACGCGGCGACTGCTGTACCCGTCACAGCACGTCTATACAACTCGCTCTTCAAGACCGAGTCTCCAAACACACTAGACTGGAAGACAGGAGGTTGGGCCGACGATCTGAACCCCAACTCAGAGATCATCTACAAGAACGCAGTCATTGAGAAGGGAATCAGAAACCTCATCAGCGAGACGTCGTTGGACTTGAGTGGTTCATCGGATGCTCTTGTTCGCTTCCAGGCTTTGCGAACGGCTTACTTCTGTGTCGATATCGATTCGACAGAGAACGATATTGTGCTCAACCAGATTGTGAGCCTCAGGGAGGATAAAGGAAAATAAGCATCTATCGTCTTCTTGTTTCAAATGTAGATTAGGAGTTTGAGCGCAGCTGGCGTTGTAGGAGCGCAATTAACAAGCTTGGTTGCTGGGCATGTGTTCTTCCAAGCGATTGATCGGTAAAGATTATCCTGTTACTCCTACATCTTTTACATCGCACCGCTCAGCAATGCGAGTCGTTCCCAATCGGAGACGATTCGACAATACCTTTACCCCGTGGCTTTCTACAATAGCGCAGGGGCAAAGTGGGGGCGGTAGTACTATTATTGACTTGATGTGGCTAGCTCTGCTGCGTCAGCATTGCTATCAGTGTCGAGGCTGATGTTCTACGGAGTTATGCCCCTGAGAAGTTATATTGTGCGAAAATGATACCATAGGCTGTGATTAGATGAAATGCCACACCATGCGTAAGATTATTCAGCTGCATGCAAGGCGATGCAAGACTAGGGTAAGGTGCGACAGAGATGTAGAAAACGTCACAAGCGGACCTCAGAACTAGCGTAGACAAGACTCTGGCCATTGAAAATTCACAAATACTTGGCATGTATGCTTCTTTCTGTCACGGACCAAACTACTAGCTGGACGTTTGCTAATGGCCCGAGCCTACTTGCATGCAGGTCTTTCTAAAGATACATCGCGCATAGGAATCACTCTCCAATCACAGGACGTTTCTGACGCCTCTGAAGCCTACCCCGCTGCTGTAATCAACAAGTTGTTTATATAATCAACCGCTTCCACACATAACGATCGTTTGCCATCAATGCCGTCCTCATGGATTGTTGTCGGCACGATTAGATCTGGGCTTTTGTGTACCAACTCGGCCGAGAGAGCGACCGGACGTCAACTTAAGGCAGCCAAGCGAATTGCAACCATCATATTTTATCTGCCATACAGCTCTGGTTGAACCTTCTGGCATGTCTCTTCGCGCCTCTGGACAAAGTACCGACCTCCGCCATGGCAAATGCACCAGAGCCATCGAATCACAGTAGCACGAGTTTGGCGAGTAACTCTTCCTTGTCACACCAGCCACCGACAAAGACTACAGCAGCCGCAACTATGGTACGCGAATACGAGTTCTTTGTGACAACGGAAAAGCCCCATCTGCCCAATGGAGCGGAACGAGGCATGATCCGGCGGCTAGTAATGCGTAACTTCTTCAAGACGAAAACAACTGCCCCGCAGGCGGATAAGCCAGAGCACAGTTCAGCCACCACAGTCATGGCAAGACAGCAATTGAGCAGTCGATTCCGGCTCAACAAATCGGCAAACGAAAAAGAGCACAAGGGCGGAAAATCGAAACTGAAGAGAGGAAAAGGAAGAAGCAAGGGGGAAAGCCATTGCCCACCCACGGCGACAATGGAGGTCTCACTTGCTGATGAAGTGGCAGGAAAGAGATGCAGCTTACCAGGGGGAAGACGCGAAAAATCAAAAGAAACAACCGAATCAGCATTGAAAATCCCGAGGTTGAGAATAGATCCAAGTGCTCATCGTATCGATCCTTTCGATATTCTGCCGGTACCAGGCACACCACAGTTTGATATGCTGTTTCAGTTATGTACGTACGACCCCAGACATGGCCCTTGTATAGAGAAGACGTACACACAGGAGCATCCTGCATACTGATATTCCCTTAGATAGAGGCGCACCAAAGAGCAACTCTATTGCTATTGACGCCAAGAATACCTGGCCATCTTGGGCCATCCACGACGCTGGTCTTCTACATGCTACACTAGCAACATGGGCAATATACGGTGTGCTCGCAAAGGGTCTTAGTGAACTACATTGCTGCCATCTCAGACATAAAAACGACGCAATCAATGCAATCAGTTCCAAACTTGCGGAGCCTGATGGAGTCGTCTCAGACGAGGTTATTGGCACTGTCTTGACTCTCGCAAGCTTTGAGGTTGGACTCCATATTCAACACTGAGCTTTTTTTTTGCTTACCGTGCGCCAGCTAACTTCAGCCAGAATTTGTTGGGAGCATATGATACTGCCCAGGTGCACTTGATCGCCCTGAAACGCATGGTGATTGCGCGAGGCGGATTATTCGCATTCGGACACAACGATGGCTTGCTGCGCGGCATCTTATGGTGAGCTCTAGACGCACAATGGGGATCTGGTTGCTGATGAGCATGCCTACAGGATAGATTTCCACACTGCTGCAGCTTTTCGGACGCCTCCTTCGTTCCCGTTTGTGTGCCTCGACCCAGACGCACCTCTGTTACCTGACGAGCTCATGGAAGAAGCAGCGTGCACGTCGCCAACATCGCTGCTTCAGCTGTCTCTTGCTCCGACGGAGTGTTTCAATATATTCTACCGATTACATCGCATCGCTCTAGCAGTTTCCTCACCTTGGTCTCACCGTGTCTCACGACTCACGTTGAGTAACCTCCTCTACCAGATGCAGTACATTATCCTTTCTGTACCGGATCAATCCCGTGAATTCATCGAGTTTGACCGAGAAAGGAGAGAAAACAGAGATGAAGACCAGGAGTATCGAAGAAACAGAGCCGATGCAGCAAGTGTCATCGAAGGCCTCCTTGCTGCGACGCTGATCTTTGTCTATGCTGCCCTACGAGGACTCCCGCCCAACGCGAAGATCTTTACCATTCTCCTGAGTCGGCTGCGCATTGCCATTGACCGTCCCGCAACCTCGGCAATAGACGTATGGGGGCGTGAGAGGAACCTGAAGATGCTGGTCTGGGTATTGGTGGTGGCTTGTTCCGTTGTTGGGGTAGATGCAGATCGCGCCTGGTGGATCTCGAAGCTTTCCCACTTGTGTGGAGCATTGGAGATTAGGCGCCAAGCGGAGTTGAGAGACGTCATGCAGCATATTGCATGGACTGATGTATTCTTTGATGGTAGACTGGAGAGTATCTGGGCAGAAATGATGCAATAGTGACAGTAATGGAGACGTTGATTGGAGGCACCATAGAGGGAATTACAGTGTATCCATGGGTTTGAAGGAAGGCATATAGAAGGTAGACAAATGATACATCTGACGAAGCAACCATGCCCATGTAGTAACTAGCGCACGAGCACAGTGGAAGCGGGACCATTCTGCGCTAGTCCGTATTTGGTCCATGACCGTGAATTTCCCTCCACGTGGGTCGGGGAAACTAGCGCCGACGCCCGCGGCGATGGCGAGGGATAGCGGGCATAAACTGCGAAGACTGAACGTTCGTTTGGCCACGACACCACAACTATGGCGCCGCTTGTCGACAACCCCCAGATCAAGCAGGCCAGCCTGCATAACCCGCTGCCCTTGCAGCTGCACACATACATCTGGCCTTTTCTGATAATATGGCCTGCCTTCTCCGCCATATACTTTTCGCCGCAGCGCTACGAGCAATACATCCAGTCGTCGGAATGGACCTTTGTCTGGATTGCAACCATCACCACCTTCCAGTCGCTCTTCTGGCTCATGACGCACTGGAATGTCAATCTGAAGAGCGCATTTACTACCACCTCAGCTAGCGACGTTCGCAGCGCACAGCTTATCAAAGTGCAGCCTATTAAGAATGCGGGTGCCGCTGAGATAGTCAAGTTGATCCGCGACAAGGTTGGCGGAAAGCCCAACCTCTCGTTCCTCTTCCAGAAGCGACGTTTCCTCTACGATGCCGAAAAGGGTTCCTTCGCTCCGCTCGCCTATCCCCTCGATGCCGAACCCAAGCCTCAGCTCAAGACGTTCCAGCAGGCACAGGGCCTTACCTCCCCCGCCGAGATTGAGCGCCTCCAACAACACTATGGCGACAATGCATTCGATATCCCCGTACCGACGTTCACGGAGCTGTTCAAGGAACACGCTGTCGCGCCCTTCTTCGTCTTCCAGGTCTTCTGTGTGGGACTGTGGATGCTGGATGAATACTGGTACTACTCGCTGTTCACACTGTTCATGCTCGTCGTTTTCGAAAGCACCGTTGTGTGGCAGAGGCAGAGGACGCTGAATGAGTTCCGTGGCATGAGCATCAAGCCTTACGAAATTCTGGTATATAGGCAGAAGCGGTGGCAAGAGGTCATGAGCGACAAGCTGCTTCCAGGCGATATCGTCAGCGTGGGCAGGACCAAGGAAGACTCTGGTGTCGCATGCGATATGCTTCTGCTCGAGGGCTCGGCCATTGTCAACGAAGCCATGCTGTCAGGAGAAAGTACACCAGTGCTCAAGGAATCGGTACAACTGCGACCTGGTGACGCGCGCATTGAGCCCGAGGGTCTGGACAAGAATTCGTTCCTCTGGGGTGGTACCAAGGTCCTCCAGGTCTCGCATGGAAGCAACGTTGAGGAAGATGGTGGCGTTGTTCCCAAGCTTTCGTCTGGTGTCCCTCCGCCTCCGGACAAGGGTGCTGTTGCCGTTGTGATCAAGACTGGGTTCGAAACCAACCAGGGAAGCCTTGTCAGGACCATGATCTTCGCTACTGAGCGTGTTTCTGCGAACAACGTCGAAGCCCTCTTCTTCATCCTCTTCCTCACCGTCTTCGCCTTGGCTGCCTCGTGGTACGTATGGCAAGAGGGTGTGAGGCTAGATCGCCAGCGCAACAAGCTCCTCCTCGACTGTGTTCTTATTGTTACGAGCGTCGTACCTCCCGAACTTCCCATGGAACTCAGCTTGGCTGTTAACACTTCTCTTGCTGCATTGAGCAAGTACGCCATCTTCTGTACTGAGCCGTTCCGTATCCCCTTCGCCGGTCAGGTCGACGTGGCCTGCTTCGACAAGACTGGTACCTTGACGGGTGAGGATTTGGTTGTTGACGGCATTGCTGGACTGTCTCTGGGACAGAATGGCGCCACAGTTGCACCGGATGGTGCGCACACAGATCTCGCAAAGGTTACTGATGTTGGTACTGAGACAACACTGGTGCTCGCCGCCGCTCACGCGCTGGTCAAGCTCGATGACGGCGAGACTGTGGGTGAGCCCATGGAGAAGGCTACCCTTCAGTCCCTTGGCTGGAAGCTCGGAGCCAAGGACACTCTTCAAGCCACATCGACTACCGCCAAATCTCACGCCGAACTCGTTCAGATTCGCCGTCGCTTCCAATTCTCGTCCGCCCTCAAACGCCAGAGTTCCGTAGCTACTGTACTCGTCAACGATAAGAACGGACGCAAGGTTAAGAGCACGATCGCTGCGGTCAAGGGTGCGCCTGAGACTATCCGAAAGATGTTGGTCAACACTCCCCCTCACTACGAAGAGACCTTCAAACATTTCACCCGCAACGGTGGCCGTGTCTTGGCTCTGGCATACAAGTTTCTATCTGAAGACGGAGAATGGGGCCAGAACCGCATCAACGACCTCAAGCGTGAGCAGGTTGAATCTGACTTACACTTTGCCGGTTTCCTTGTACTTCAATGTCCCCTCAAGCCTGACGCTATCGAAGCTGTCCGCGCTCTGAATGAGTCTAGCCACCGCGTTGTCATGATCACTGGTGACAACCCCCTTACCGCCGTCCACGTCGCTAAGCAGGTCGAGATTGTAGACCGCGAATGTTACATCCTTGACGCACCTGAAAACGACGATTCTGGTGAGAAGCTTGTGTGGCGGAGCGTTGACGACAAGATTAGCATTCCCGTTGACCCCACTAAGCCGCTCGATGATGAGATTTTGAAAACAAAGGACATCTGTCTTACTGGATATGCACTTTCTAAATTCTCCGGTCAATCTGGATGGAACCAAATTCTGCGATACACCTGGGTCTACGCTCGTGTCTCACCGAAGCAAAAAGAAGAGATTCTGCTTGGTCTCAAGGACTGTGGTTACACTACTCTCATGGCTGGTGATGGTACCAATGACGTCGGCGCTTTGAAGCAGGCTCATATTGGTGTTGCTCTTCTCAACGGTACCCGCGAGGATCTTGACAAGATTGGCGAACATTTCCGCAACACGCAAATGAAGAACGTCTACGAGAAGCAGTGCAACCTCATGCAGCGCTTCAACCAGCCTCAACCCCCTGTTCCTGTCATGATTGCTCATCTGTACCCGCCGGGTCCGACGAATCCGCACTACGAGAAAGCAATGGAGAACCAGGCCAAGAAGAAGGGCATGCTCCCTGCTGCTAACGGTGTTGCGAACGGATCTGCTTCTACTGGTGGTACCCTTGTTCAACAAGCGCCTGGTCAGGTCCAGCCTCCTCAAGCCGCTGCCAACTTTGCTCAGCAAATGCAAGAAAAGATGATGGCCCAGGAGTTGGAGGAATTAGCAGGCGAACCCCCAAGCATCAAGCTTGGTGATGCATCTGTCGCTGCCCCCTTTACGTCTAAGCTTGCCAATGTCGTCGCCATCCCCAACATCATCCGTCAAGGTCGTTGCACGCTGGTTGCTACAATCCAGATGTACAAGATTCTTGCCCTCAACTGTCTGATCTCCGCCTACAGCTTGTCAGTTCTCTACCTCGATGGCATCAAGTTTGGCGATGGCCAAGTCACCATTTCGGGAATGATGATGAGTGTTTGTTTCCTCTCAATCTCTCGCGCAAAGACTGTCGAAGCCCTCTCAAAGGAACGCCCACAGTCCAACATTTTCAACACGTACATTATTGGATCTGTGTTGGGCCAGTTTGCTGTCCACATCATCACTCTCATCTACGTCAGTCAATATGTGCAACGCGTTGAGCCTAAAGATCCTAATCCGGATCTCGAGAAGGAGTTTGAGCCATCGCTCCTCAACTCGGCCATCTACCTCCTGCAGCTCATTCAACAAATCTCCACCTTTGCCATCAACTACCAAGGCCGTCCTTTCCGTGAGTCTATCCGCGAAAACAAGGGAATGTACTGGGGTCTTGTGTCCGTTTCCGGCGTTGCATTCTCTTGCGCTACAGAATTCATTCCTGAGCTCAACGAAAAGCTGAAGCTCGTTCCTTTCACCACCGACTTCAAGGTCATGATCACCACCATTATGGCATTTGATTTCATCGCCTGTTACATTATCGAGAAGAGTCTCAAGTTCTTCTTCTCGGACAACAAGCCGAAAGATATCGCGGTCAGGCGTCCGGACCAGTTGGAAAGGGAGAATGCGAGGAAGAAGGAGGAGGAGCTGCAGGCACAGAGAAAGAAGAACGAAGAGATGGTTGCAATCGCTGAGGCGAAGGGGCTGGTCAAGCAGTAGATAGAGTACACAAGGAGTACACAATGTCCATTTAGACGGGGTAATCAAGAGTATGAATGTCATTTTCTCCTCTCAACTGGCAATATCCCGACGCTTTGTGATTCCGTGTGATGATTTCGACAAACCGTCAATGTCTACATGACAAAGGGGATGAGTCGCATTACCACACTATCCCTGGAACCAAAGCCATCTAACTATCGCGGCTCACACACTACGAGAAAAGGATGGACTGCAGCTACATGGAGGTTAGCACATCACGTTCCACATCGCCCCTCGTCACCAATATCAACTTACCACTAATAAAAAGCCGACCAGTCTTGACATCGTGTCTGACCGTCGTACTTCCCCCCAACACCTTGGCTTCGCGATCCTCCAGCACCTTCTCAACCCTATAATCCACGCTCCTGATGACTCCGTCGCGCTCATCCACCGTCTTGCGAATGCGCCAGATGGTGGCGGGCGAGATCTCCTTGTACGGATCTGCAAACGCCTTGCCGGTTTGCAGCAGGCTGGGGAAGCCGGGCACGTACAGGTCGCCGTTTGCGTCGGGCGAGATGTTGTCGAGGGGCATGCCGACGCGGATGGTGTCGAGGAGGCGCAGCGTGTTGTTGTTGGCTTGCAGGGTCAAGACGCGGACTTGGCCGTCTATGGCGCTGGGGACGTAGTAGAGCCCGTCGAAGCCGCGGGTTAGGCCGTTGGGGAACTTGAGCTTGGGTCGGGGCATGAAACTGAGGAGTGGCTTGAGATAGGCGTTGTATTTGGGTGAGGAGTTGGGTGTGACGGGGGCTAGAGTTGCTTCGTCGATTTCGTCGCCCCAGTAGGCGGAGTGGCAGGTTCCAGAGCCAGAGCAGTATGCGACGTTTCCGCCGCCGAGGAAGTAGTCGAGCTGTCGGGTCTGGAGGGGTTTTTGTTTCGTTAGTTTTTTTCATTTCTATATAATATCTTCGCAATGGCGGGTTGTTTTCAAACTTACCATGCCAACCTTCGAAGAGTGATCGTTGGTCACAAGAAACGCACCCGAACCATCTCCCAACGCGGCAATGCGGTTCGGTGTCCAGATTTCGCTTGAGAAGATTGTGCGAACATGACGCATGGTTTCCTGGCCTCTTCTCATCTCGAAAATCTCAACGGTGGAGTTGTCACCCGTCTTTGATGCGTCGATGATCTCATTAGATGGTCCAACTGGAGGTCGCTGGTTGACAAAGTAGAATTGGATAGTGCTGTCATCCAAGATGACGGCATCAAATCCAAGAAGATCAAGATCTTTGTTTCCTGTGGCTCCTCTGTAGTTGCCGGTTGGCTTGATAGAACGGAGATTGAAGAGGCCATCTGCGCCCGGGTTATCGATGTCTAGAGCAATGAATTCAGAGCCGCCGGGCCGACGTCCAGTCACATTGACCTTTTCCATTCTACTAGATGTCAGTCCTGATGCAAACCTCATAGCCTCTATCTCTGTAGTTGAAAATCATGTGACGTACGCCTGGTTCCAAGCCAGCCTGCCCTGAGTCCCTGCACACGCAGCATACAATGTGCGACCCTCATTATCGAGCCAGATGTCCTCACAAGCTTCTAGTCTCGGATGCTCAATGCGCCTGCAATTAAATGGAAACTCATCAATACTTTGCATCACCCGCCCGACACCAAAAGTAGTGCTAAGAAGATCCTTGATGTAGAGTTGATAAAAGGATGCGCCCAACGCTACTATGAGCGCGCAGAGCACAGCCTTGGTCGTGCCAGCCATTTGGTTTGTTCCAGTGCAATAATGAGAGAAGGAGAATAAATGTAAATAGAAAGGAAATATCAGAAAGGCTGAGCTGATATTCAATGTTGGTACCTAGAAAGCACAGCTATGTCGGGAGCCTGTAAGCGCGTACAGCCCCTCGGTCAGCCCCAGTCAAACCCTTCTGTGGCCCACTCGCCGCATTTGGGGGCCAAAGCACCGTTCAGGAATATGGTCCGCTGTACCCCAGTTTGCGTCATGTGATTCGAATGAAGACTACGTTGCTCGTAACGATGAAGATAGAGATAGAGATGGTAATGGTGATAGAGGGACTAGTTGACGATATCTGACGTCATATATTCTTTGAGGCATCTCCCGAGGTCCTCTCTGCTTACTTCCTACGGGACTGCATCCAAAGACAACCTCACCAAGGCCCCACAATACCAACCGGGTCACATTCTCAATCTCGAAAATGACCAAGTCAGCATCCTTCGACGTGATAGGCACTTGCTTTGAGTTCTCAGCGCCTATCCAGGCCATTCAATCCCGCCTGGGTCCGAAACTCAAGACCGCCGATGCAGACCCAAAAACGCTGTTCTTCTCCTGGTTCTACGCTGCACAGCGCGACTTTACATATGTTTCGATGACGGGAACGTATGTGCCCATCGCGCAGATTCTGAAATCAACTCTTCGACGGGCATGTGCCGTGGTAGATCTACCAACCGATGCTGTCACTGACGAAGATCTCGAAGAGGTGATGAAGGCATTCAGGAGCATGGGGCCAAGAGAAGGGCTGAAAAGATGTTTCGATGGATTGAAGGAAGCTGGATGGGATGTGTATGGCGTAACGAATGGTGGCTCAGAGACGTCGCTAAACTACTACAAAAACGCTGGCATTGAGCTCGACGCCGAGCATCTTCTGAGTTGTGATGCGATCCAAATCGCGAAGCCTGACGTCAAGGTGTACGAAAACGCTGACCGGCATCTGTCCGCAAGAGGACTGGGAAAAGCGGAGGGTGAGAGATGGTTCGTTGCGGCGCACGCATGGGATCTCATTGCGGCAAAGAAGGTTGGATTCAAAACAGCGTATCTCACATTCGAAGAACACGACCCTTGCACCGATGTGTTTGGCGAGTTTGATTTGTACGCATCCAGCATGGACGAGTTGTTGAAGAAGCTGAAAGAGCTCAAGTAGCAAGATCGTTAAGAACCAAAGTACCGCCTGACTGGGCGAACATGAGTCACAATTTACCAGGTTAGATTTTTTCCAGAAAGATGTAAACTCACAAACCTAGTGACATGCCGATTTTAGTTCATTAAAATAGAAGCCCACCAAGCACACCAGCAGCCAAAATTAGTAATGCACCGTTAACAACAGTATTCGCACTCGCTGCATCAGTTGGTCTGGGTGGGTAGGTTGAGGTGGGTGACACAAGTCCAGTTGCGCCTACAATATGATTAGAATCTCCATAAACGGTGAATGTTAGCGGCAGATAAAAATCCGTCTGTATAACAGATTTCTTTGCACCGCCAGTGGGCTTCTGCGTACCATCTGATCTTGTTCCAGTAGGCTTCCGTATATCATCCGATACCGTTCCAGTAGGCTTCGCTCCGGTGTCTTTCAACTTGTCCACACCGGCGGTAATCAACAAGCCATAAGTGCCGATGGCTTTTGCAGGGTGGGTCTGGTAGTGAAGTCCCGTTTCTTGTTGGTAGCCACCCCAGCTTTCTGTGCATACCGCGGTTTTGGAAATATGGCACTCGACATAACCCGTCACGTACGTGTCCTTGTTAGGATCTTCCATGTCTATTCTATAAGTTGAAGGCCCGACGACTTGGGTCTGCTTGGGCCAAACACCGCAGTCATCACCTTGTATGCAGTTAATGCTAAAGGTAGTGGCTGTAGGGTTCGCGGCGATGATAGAGGCTTCGACGTTCGGAAGTGTAGATATGGTAGTGGGTATGCCGATACCTGGAATCTCCATGGTGATGGTATCTCTGTTGGCGGTGACCATGCCGAAGAAAAGAGTAAAAATGATCTTGGAGGCGGCCATTGCTGAAAAGTAGGGAACGTTGTACTATAGATGCTGAGAAGGGTTACAATTGCTCTTGAAAAAGGACTATTAGTTGGTAACTTGATTGCAAGCAAATAAATGACTGCAAGCGATCCCCTGATCTTTGATGCATGATGCAAGTCCTTTATGTGCGAGAACGATGGCTCAAGCACTCCCGATGTTGTGGTAAACTAAAGTTCCGCTCGAGTCTAGCGCCCGAAAGGGGGTGTTTGTCGAACGTTTCGCATGTTCCTAAAGTTGGACCTTAGGCTCCGCATGCCAAACCACTAGGTTGTGGGCCTCGATTAGGCTTCGCCTGAACGTTTCTACATAAATTACACAGGGTCTCTATGCCTTTCGTATGCGTTAACTCGTCGAATGATAGCCCAGGTTTGACATACCAAGTCTCTCGGCCTGTCAGACCAGAGAGACATTGTGCTAGATACTGTGGAGTCTCCCAAGAGATACAAATAACTAACATGCGATAGCTTACATTTGCGATAGAACATCAAAAGGGCATTCCACACTGTCGAAAAGTTGAAAGGCGTATGTCGGAGGACCTCCGCCGCTAACAACGTGGCTGAATGATCCGCAGCCGCCGCTAGATATGAAGTTAGCACAGATCATCGCAACTCAAAAGAGGTATTGTAGGTAATGCGTGAACCTAGCACAAGTCTGGATAGGTTAAGCGAGCATCCCGACCTACGAAATGCGTAGGTAGCGCAACCGTTGCTCGTCAGAGTAAATTACCTACTAACGGCCATGGAGATATTTGTAAGACGAGCCTACGCAAGAAACATTATCAGTTCTGGAACTTCACGCTCTAGAAGAAGGATGTCTCATGAAGATATCGGCATCTCTTTACCGACGATCATGCTAGGTTGAGACTCCCTTTTCTAAACAAGTGAAAAGATAACGAACTATAATCTTCATGTTTCCCATCGAAGGCATATCTCGAGCGCCACCAATATTCGAATTCTAGATTTCCCTGGTCCATTCCTCCTCCTTTCAACACATTGTAGACGTAATGCAGCTTAGAAACGGCTTAGTTGTAGTTTGTTGGTAGCGCGGTGACCGCATGCTAGACAAATGGCAGCTATTCGCTTCTGTATGAGCGAATAGGAACGTCTTGTTGGTATCTGATTTTTCAAGTCAATTATGTTGGCACCGCGACATACTTTGCACTTTAGCTTCGTGATCAAACTTAGTTCAGCCAAGATCATTGCAAGATACACGCTAACTAGAGGATATACTGGAACACAGGACAGTCTGCCTCCTTACCACAACAGACCCAAAATACCCGTGATATCCTCATATAACGGGCACGCAAAATCCATCACCTGCTTCCACTGAATCGTCACACCCGCACTGTCCCCTTTACCCAGCACGCCCAGTTCCCTGCCCAGCGCACCCCCGACTCTCGGCCATCCAACACCGCGCTGTGGCTTCTTTGCGAAACCCGCCCATGTCCGCTGCATAAATCTGCTGAGCTCGATCTGCTGCTGCGTTGCATTTCCAAACTGGTTTGAAAGCGACCACGTGCCAAAGACCTCCATGATCTCGCTGGTATGGTACGCGCCCGCGTTCTTGAAGATGCTTGCAGACGGAAACACTCCGCTGTACAGATAGCGGTATGTGGTGTAGGAATGGTCGGCAAGGTAGTTCGTCAGGCTGGCTGTTGTGCATGTAAACGCCGCGTCGGTTAGGATTCTGTCCGCCACTTGGTAGGGATTGGTGATGTTCTGGGCGGCGTAAGTGCTGGTTAGGAGTTCTCTTTGGACCGCTGCGCCTGCAGGCGATGACTTGTCAATCTCCTGCATGACGCGGTTCAAGGCGGCTGTTCCTTGGTTCAGGCCTTGCATGGCGAGGAAGATGCGTGCTTCGTTGAGGTCGGTGCCAAACATTGTTGGTACTTTAGCCCATTTTCCCTGGTCAATACTTGGCCTGACATTTTTCACTGAAGTGCCGTCACCATTGACTGGTGGGAATCCGAGCGATTCAGACTCGATATATGCTTTGATTTCTGTCGCGGGAACTTTACGTAGACAAGCAATGTCTGCGCAGCCGAAGTGCTCTAGGACTTTCCTGTAGTTACGCGATCCGTTACCAATGGGCAAGGCTTGTTGTGATTGCAGTATCGCCGAGGAAAAAGGAAGCGGTTCAGGTGGATTGGCAAGCAACTGCTTGACCGACTCGCCGCCAGCTGATTCTCCAAAGATCATCACTCGGTTTGGATCGCCCCCGAAGTTTGCAATGTTATCCTGTACCCATTGGAGTGCGAAACGCTGGTCTAAAAAGCCCGAGTTTTGGGAGCCAAAAGGTATTTCAGGTGAGTTGGAAAAGCCGAAGACTATAAAATTTCAGCTGATTAGCGGTTGACTCGTAGAAGCTTGTGGATTTCAGGACTTACTGTTTGTACGGTAATTAATCGTGACAACAACCACATCCTCATTGATAGCAAGAGAGCTACCATCATAATAATTCAGCCCCCCGGTTCCAAAAGCCAGGTTGCCCTATATCTGATCAGCACGCAGTCGCCATCTCCAAACTCATACAAATGAAGAACATACTCCAAAGATCCAAAACATAACCGCCTTCTTACTGTTTTTATCGACACCAGCAGGTGTGTAAACATTAAGATATAAACAGTCCTCACTTTCCTTGGGGGGTTCGTATAAAGGGTTGTTGAACAGCTCCATGATTCTGTCTCGGTTCTTGCCTGAAAACTGCTGGATACACGCTGGCTTGATTGCCTGTGCTTGCAAAGGAGACGGCCATGGCCGTGCAGCTTCCGGTGGGGAGAAGCGTTCTGGGGGTGACTTGGCGAAAGGGACGCCCAGGTAGGCATTTGCTGAAGCGGATAAAGCGGGCTGGTTTGTGGGCTTGGTAGTGGTACCAACGATGACGCCTGAAGCGATTGTTACGGTTGGTGCAGCGCGACCGGGTGCGGAAGTGACTTGAGTGATGACCGAAGCTAGCAGGATGCCTTTCAGAACCAACTGGAAGGTATATGAAGCCATTTTGAGGATAGAACTTGAAGGATATGAAATGCAGTATCGAGCAGAGTATGATTTTGCACTGTTCTTAAATACTCATTAAAAGTAAACAACGAAAAGCGTCATGATGCATGGTTTACTAAAAAAAAAAAGTGACTGCTAGCCACGCTACCAGTGGTACAGACTAGTTCACTTGGCCAAGTAATAAGATTCAGGATACAAACAGACGATAAGAAAAAGCAAACCTGTTGATCTCCTAGAGAGGATGCCAAAAAGCAACGGCAAGGAAGAACCAGTATCGCATAAACACTTCCACAGATATACCGCTTACTCACCTTCTCTAGCCCCATCTCCGCAGCGTACCGTACCATTTGCTAGAAGAAATGGCGTGCGTAGATCGGCCAAGATACTAAACTAGGCCTTTCTGTATAGATAAGCTCAAAAGCTTGACGCTTACTGCGCGCGGGGCGCTCTGCGTGGTTCCGCGTCTGCACTGTAGATCATGTTGTGACTTGGACCAATGCCGACGCTGGAAAGGATTTGAATTTGCCAGTTTTCTATTCATGCCTGAATTATGCACTGGTTCCATGTTTTTCAGGTCCATGCTCTAGTTCTTCACGACGCAAAGTAACCATTCATTTCCATCGCAACAACAAGCCGATCCATCGAGTTTTCCTCTGCTGTGCCTTTTCCCTTGCCATAACCCTGCTTACCCGTCAAACCTCGACACACACTCAAGAACACGCGTATCTTGCCTCTCAGCTTTGAGTAAAGGCTTTTGACACTCTCGTCGTTCTCACCTGTTTTTGCGTTTTGCATCTTGGCAAAGAGGAGAATGTGATCGAAAATCTCTTCTACGAGTGCTATGATCCTGCGCTGTCGCTTGCGGAGCAAAAGTGCAAACAGAATGCTGTCAAGACATCTTTCATGTGCGTCGCGCAACGAGGCGACGCCTTCTGTAACGCGTACACCTAACTCGCCAGCTGCATCCTCCTGATCAAGACGGGTTTCGACTTTGGAGACAAAACGTTCATACTCGTTCCAGGGCTCAGCAATCCCAGTTTGGAAAACGTAGTTGGTTAGCGTAATTACAAAGTGGTATGCTTCCATCCTCAGATATCGAGACTCTGGATCGGCATATTCGCGCGGTAGATGCGTAACTACAAAGAGCATTCGCAGAAGTCGCAGTAGGAATTTGAATATGTGGTCATATTTGTCCAGTGCAGTGGTTGTAATGACAAGGTTCAGCGGAGGTGGTGCCACATACTGCAGACGTAGAAAGTCTAACGCATGCAAAGCATCGGGGTCCATGACCTTCTCTTGCTCTGCTTCGGTGAGGTTTCGAATGGCAAAGTTGAGCTGCCCTGGGAGCTCGTCGTTGTCCCTATTGTGCAAATGTGTTTTGGGAGCATATATCTCACCGTTATTTAGTGTAGATTGATAGAGTGTAGAAGAGTAGTAGCTCTCACTGAGCACCCCTCTCAACGCCAATCGGAGCTCTGAACTCGCCGGCGGCCATGACTTGCGAGAGCCCAACTGCAAGCCCATGTGAACTCCACTACGCATTCTTCCTTTGTGTCGCTCGGCGCTTTCACGATCGGGGTCGAAGAGAGCAGTCGCGAGCAGTGACGAGAAGACACCGTCACCAAGAAGGTGGTATTGGCGCTGCAAAGATAAATGATGGCGCAGTTGGTGGGAACGGAAGAAAAGACGGACTGTGGCCGCATTCACCAGCTTGGCTTGTGCCGTGATCAGCGGGCGGAAGGACAGGGTGGAGGCTAGAGACATGGGCGGGGAAAATGTGTTGGAGGTTGCGTCATCTTTCTTGCTTGTTGGATCAAGGATGCTTTCCATGAGCAGTCGTAGCTCGTCAGGCAAAGCCTCAGAAGACCATTTGGGCGCCGCATCCATCTTTTGAATAGAATCTTCAAAATACCGCTCAAGACCTTGAGTGTCAACTGGAACTTCTGCGGCTGGCGGTGATGCAGATGGAGATGGAAGAGGATCTACAGCGTCGTTTTGGCCTCCACCAAAGGCCAGTAGTGCTTGCCTCAGCCTTTCCTCATAGTCTTTTGCTTTTGCTGCTAATTTCTCAACGTCCTGCCACTGGAAGGCCCATTCCATATCCGGGGGTTGAACGGCCAATCCATCCAGGCGAGCGAGTGGGTGATGCGGGTGTTGTGTCTTCAGAAATCGAAGACTGTTTCCAGTCTCAAATATCGTATTGCCGTCTTCAGGAGATATGAATCTCGGCATCATTTCAGATCTATAGGTATATTCTATCGCTAGCGTATCGGGAGAAGGATCTTCAAGTGTCACGAAGCTGTCGCGTTGCCAAATAGGCAATGCTGCTTGCTCTTTTCGTATGCCAATCCATTCGCTGAGCAGTTCTAGGCTCGGCCTAGCTACATGACAAAGCAGTTGACATGACAGCTGGCGGAGTTGATCGTCTCCTTCTTCAATCTCCAAAAGACGGTGATGCATGATGGAAGATAGCTGCTCGTTGGTCTTCGCGTGCTTGACAGCATCAACCATGCGAGCAACATGTATCAGGATGTTGCGAGGCTTGGCGAAATGGTGCTGCAGCTGCATCAGGGACCGAATCTTGCAAGACTGTCTCCCCAAGGCATCTTCCAGACTGGCAAGTATGCTTGATACAGACGTAGCGAGGGCAACCTTTGCGGGTATGGATGCAGCTGAAGCAAAGGTACGCTCTGAAAAGGACCGCAAATACAAAAACGTGTTGCCAGTGCGGATGAAATGGGTGATCAAGCTCTGGGCAGCTGGCAGACTCAGTCCTGAAGCTCGCCCTTGGACAATGGCGGGCTCAAAAGATTTGAGTTTGGGGTTGAAGCGAAACAGGATAGACGATCGGCCTAGCCCGAGATTCCAGAGCGATTGTAGGAGAATGTCGGCTTTGAGTATGCTCCCAGCACTGTGCATCTCCTGGTCACATACCAGCGTGGCATCGAATGCCTCGGGCCCCTGTTCGGTGAGGTATGGTGACGGGGCTTCGACATTGTGTCTCGTTTCGAAAGATTCCCATGTATGGAACAAGACATCCTTGTTGGCGGGTCCTTGGTCAAGGGCTATCTGCCAGACGTCTTCGTCGGGTTCCAAGGGCGGGGTGTCGTTGACGATGCTGGATTCATCCAGACTATCAAGGTCTGGTAGAGGCCCAAACTCGAACGTCTCCAGGTCTGGCAATCGCAGCTCGCGGTCCAGATCATGTTTGGGGGCATACGGGTGGTCGAATCGGATGGCAGCGACTGCGGTAGGTCAGCAAGACGCGTCCACATGGTTGTACTGGAGACGCGACGGCTCACTATCTAGCTGCAGCGGGGCGAAGAGCGTCGAGTCTTGCAGTTCGGCAAGGTCAAAGAAGGAGGATTGCTCCCACAAGCGATCGCTGCTGAAGACATTGTGAACCGAATCGCCCGTGTCCATGGCGTCGGCGGAGGAGGCGTCGACGGAGTCCAGTAGTGTCGGGGGTGGGTGAGGGGCATGACGCGCCAAAGTTCTGGCGCCTCAGCCCTACGAAGGTAAGTACTACGCGGCGGACGTGCAGCTTCGCGACGCGTACCGCACTCCGTCACTCCGTCAATACCTCGTCCTTCGCCCACAACACCGCTGCAGCAATTCACTCGCCGGAAATGCCTCCCCGCAAGAAGGCAAAGGCCAGCGCAGCTTCGACTCCGCTTGGCGACACGCAGCCAAAGACGCCCCAGGACTCGGGCGCCGTGCAGTCGCAAGATGAGCTTCTCAGCGACCCGTGGGCCGACGAGCAGGAGACACAGCTGCTGAAGAGCATGATGAAGTGGAAGCCAACGGGCCTGCACAAGCACTTTCGCATGATTAGCATTCACACCGATATGCGCTCTCATGGTTTCGCTGGCGAAGACGCACCCCACACGCGCATCCCGGGCATATGGAAAAAGCTGTCGCAGTGGTACGACCTGGATGCGCTCGACACACGCGAGAACGAGTTTGCCTTTTCCGAGGACCCGGACCCGCTCGATCCCGAGGATGCTGTTAATCTGCCCGAGTTCGAACTGCCCGAAGACGACTTTGGCGACATGATGTGGCGGAAGCGCTTCCACAGCCCAGGCTCGGCCGTAGCTTCCTCGCCGCCCATGATTCCCACAGACGAGTACAAGAACCTTTATGCCCCAGGCATTGGCCTGCTCAAAGACCTGCCCGATGGGGTGCGCTCACAAAAGGCCGAGAGTGTGACAGAAGCAACTCCAGCATCAAAGAACACCAAAACCACAAGGGCTGCCAGGGCTGCAAAGAGCGGAAAGGGCTCCAAGCCTGCAGCCAATGCTGCAAAGAATGCCAAGCCTCGGAGCACCGTGTCCGAGTCTCCTGAAGAGGACGAGGAAGATGATGAAGAAGAAGTATCGAGCGTCGAGTCTGAGGAAGACAGTGCGCCAACTACTCGGAGAACTAATCGCGCCAAAGCCAAGCCGGCGCCAAAGCGGACAAGGAAGCGGTAGATAGACGGATTAATCATTGGTACGGCGTAGGGACACTATCAATACCCACATTCCTCCTGGTCATGACAGCCTTTGCAGCAGACGGCATAAGGTGGTTGAATATCGAGGAATGCATTCTATTTTCACTACACGCTTGAGTCGTCGCCGCAATCCACGCGCCTTACAGGGACCGATAAGGTCGATCCAGCGTAGGAGTTGAAGAGGCATATCTTACAAGAAGACCACCATGTGGGCACTACGCAATGTCCAGTTGCAATCGCTGCAACACTGTATTTGCTGGTTTTGTTCTATAAGCGATATCACGACGCCGGTGGCATCGCCGCAGCGCGAGCACTAACCACGTTCGCCGCTGCAGTTCCAGCTCTCCGACCAAAGACGGCGCCAGATGTCAAGCCACTGCCCCCAGGGTAATTGCTGTAAAACAATCCTCCAAGCATCTCACCGACACAGAACAGCCCACCCACCTCCCTGCCGGAGTTTGAAATGACTGCAGTGGTCTTGGGGTTGACGGCCAGTCCGCCAAACGTAAAGGTGACGCCACAGCATACTTTGACGGCCATAAACGGGCCTTTATCGAGTGGAAGGGCCCAGTTTGACTTTGCTAGAGCTAGCTTGTTAGTTGAAGATTGTGTTGAGAGGCCGTCTTTGACAGCTGGATCCCACTCCCTATCCAAGTTTTCAGCTTGAGATGCATAGACTGCTTCATTGTACTGCTTGATGGTCTCGACAAACTGGTCGGGAGCGTTTAGCCCCGACTTTGCAGCGAGCTTTTCGGCCAATTCTTCTAACGTAGCGCCCCATATCTTTTGAACACGTTCGTCCCTATACTCCTCGTTGCGCAGCCATGGTATCGTGCGCTGGTCCCATACCTGGAAAGCCACGCCCTCTGGCTGCTCGTGAATAGCGCGTCCAAACTTTGCGTAGGTGTAGTTGCGCATGTCGACGCCTTCGTCGACAAATCTTTCGCCATTGGTGTTGATCATGAGACCAAGCGGGTATCCAGACTTGGTGAACTCGTTTGAGACGTCACGATCACCACTGTTCGCAGGTGCATTAGCATCCCAGCAGGTGGAATGGCAGCCAGACCAATGGCCAGCTTGCTTAGCATTGACATCGCGGATAGCGAACTCGAGCATTTCGCCTGTATTAAAGGGTGTGCCACGGACACGTGCTACATCCCAATTGGGACCAAGATACTGGGAGCGCATGCGTGGATTTGCTTCGAAGCCTCCTGCTGCAAGGATGACGGCATTGGTAGTGACAAGTGTGTCTATGCCCTCGCATTCGACCATGACTCCCGTCACGGCGCCTGATGAAGAAGTGAGGATGCGTTTGGCGGCGGTAGAGTAATACACCTCAACCTGGTGCCGTTCAGCGCAGGCTTGATGATCCGCAATCAACCCCTTGCCACCATTCTCTGTCATGAGCGCCAGGCCGCCCCAAAACTTGAACCGGCCATCGACCTTGTACGCTTGACGGTTGAAGGAGAGCTGAAACCTGATTCCGTTGTTTGCGAGCCACTTGACAGTATCGTTCGACTCATCAATCAGTGCCTGGCTCAGCGCAGCATCCGAACGACCTGAGCATATACGATGCATGTCTTTGCTGAAATCGTCCTTGGTATAAGGCTTCATGTCGATGAGTTTTGCTGTGTCGGCATCAACATTGTTGACAATGGGCAGTAGGTCCTCCATGCCATTATGAACGGTGCGGAAAGCGCCTGCTGTGAAGTAGCTGTTTCCTCCCGCCCATTCCTTTGGCGCTTTTTCAACGACGACAACACGACGGGCGCCAGCTTGAGCGGCGGCGATGGCAGCGGAGAAGCCTGCATTGCCGCCACCAACGACTAGGACGTCGATATTTGGACGAGGGATGAGTGGATGCATGTTGGCAAAACTAGCGCCGCCAAAAGCAATGACGGAAGAATGGCTTGTTCGGTCGCCAGAGCCACGGGACGCATCGCCCCCACATTCGGGAGAGGCGCCTCGCATGTAAGGATAGCCAGAATAAAGACGGAGATATATTAGTAAGCCAGTACTCGATGAATCCTTGGCCATGTCGGCTATACCTTCCCTCGTCAACGAGAGCAGTAGATTCTCCCAACCACGTGATCAGCTTCTTCAACGCCATTCGAATAATACAGAAACGAGACAATTCCTCTACCAACTCTTAGACTAAACCTACCACTGCATTTGATCAAGACGGTGAGGAGATGCTGGCGGCAATGACTGTTCCAGAGCTGAATAGGCACCAGTGGATGCTGGAACCCGCCACTAGCCGCCACGAACGCCGATTGGCCAATTGCTGCCATCATGACATGAAAGGGCGTGCTGCAACGCCTAGTAAGCACTGCGCGTTCAAGCATGCTTGTAGACTCATCAGCATTCGTCTCGTTGACTCAACTTACTCATTGTATATATAGTCGTCGAGACAGGACATTCCTTCCAGTCATCTGAGCAGGTTGATTTGCGTACTATAAACAATAATGACGTCAAACTCACAGTATGGTGTTGCCGACATCAAGACAAAAGATGGAATTGCATTTGGAAAAGAGCTCCGGGACAAGGCATTTCTGTTCGACAAGGGGTTCTTGAACTTGAACCATGGTCTGTCAAGCCAGTTCATACAAAAGCTCAATCAATGCGACGCCTCTTCTGACCACCTTCAGGCTCTTTCGGCACTTACCCGCGCCTTGTTCGCGACAGCTTGCGCGCCTTCCAAGATGCTTCTGAAGCTCGGCCCGACTCATTCATCATCTACGAGTATCCGCGCTACCTGGATGAAGCCCGGGAAGCCATGGCCAAGCTGCTCAACACGCCCTCTTCCACCCTGGTCTTCGTCCCAAACGCCAGCACGGGAGTAAACACTGTCCTGCGTAACTTGACATTCAATCCAGGTGATCATATTCTCATGTTTAGTACCATTTACGGTGCTTGTGAGAAGACTGTATCCTATATCACCGAGACTACGCCCGCCCAGGCTGTCAAGGTGGAATACACATTTCCTGTCGAGGACGCCTGGCTTGTCGACGAATTCGAGAAGAAGGTAAGCGAGGTCGAAGCCAAGGGCGGAAGGGTCAAGATCGCAATCTTCGATACTGTGGTCAGCATGCCCGGTGTACGAATGCCGTTCGAGCGCCTGACCGCAAAGAGCAAAGAGCTGGGTGTCTTGAGTTGTATCGACGGCGCGCATGGCGTTGGACATGTTGACATTGATCTCGGTACCCTAGATCCTGATTTCTTCGTCAGCAACTGCCATAAGTGAGTTTTCCCTCCAGCCCTTCCCCACATCATAAATGCTAACAGTAAGAAATAAGATGGCTCTACGTTCCCCGCGGCTGCGCAATCTTCCACGTCGCGCATAGGAATCAAGACCTCATGCGCAGCACTCTGCCTACCTCGCACGGCTTCACCCCCAAAGGCGCAAAGTTTGTCTCGCCATTTCCAAAGCCGGCGTTTACTCAACCGGGTACCGAGCAGAATACATCCGAGCAGTCTGCTGTACAGAGCAACAAATCCGCGTTTGTGAATGCAGAGAAACCAGCATTCATAGCAAACTTCGAGTACGTGGGCACGATTGATTCGAGTCCATACTTGTGTGTTCCCACGTCGCTGAAATGGCGCGAGTCTCTGGGTGGCGAGGCTGTCATCCGCGAATACTGCCACACGCTGGCGAGGGCTGCTGGCAAACACGTTGCATCTGCTCTCGGCACCGACGTATTGGAGAACAGTACTCGAACTTTGGGCCAATGCTGCATGTCTAATGTGCGGTTGCCCATTTCTCTTGACAAAGTGCAGCAAGCTGCAGCAAAGAGTGGTGTCGATAAAGAGGATATTGGCATCAAGGTCCGGGATTGGATGAAGAAGCTGAGTAACGACGAGTACGATACCTTCATCATGATTTACTGGTACGGGGGGCATTGGTGGGCCAGACTGAGCGCGCAGGTGTACCTTGAGATGCAAGATTTCGAGTGGGCGGCAAAGACGCTAAAGACTATGTGTGAGAGGGTTGAGAAGGGTGAGTGGGCAGGTCCAATCAAGGGCAAGTTGTAACGTGTTATCGCATCGTAGAAACTCCGTCATGAAGATTTTCTTGATCTACAAGAACTGGAGTCTAATATGAGCGACTCAGAGTCCCAAGCAGAACAATACCCAGAAAAGACATGACAATCTCGATCATGCTGAAGCCCTCTTCCCCATCCACACTTCTAAACCTTCCTCGTCAAAGAAAATCCCCCTTCTACATTCTTCAAACTCCTCCATCACACTCTACACCACCTCTTCTAGAAAGTCATACCTCGACCTCCCAGCACACACGCCAAACACCTCACCACACTCCCTACACTACACCACACCTCCGTCAGCCAAATCCCACCTTTCCACATGTCCGAACGAGGGGAAAACTAGAAGAAGAAAATAAAAACATACCTCACTCCCCTCCTTCCGCAACACATGACACACATGCTCTGCACACGTCTGCTTGCACCCCTCCTGGCCGCGCGTATGTCCGTTCTGCCCATCGTGTTAGCAACGTGATCAGCCACACGCTTTTTATCTCCTCCGCGCTTTGTGTACGTAGCGCGCTTACCTCGATGCAGAAGTTGTAGTGCTGGATGCATGTGTCGCACGTTGGAGTTGGCGGAGTGGCGGTGCTGAGCGCGGTGAGGAGCGCGATGGTGAGGGCGATGAGGTGCATGGTTGTGGGGTTGTTTCGTGGATATATATGTATGTATATGTATGGATCCTACGAAGAGAGAGTTGGATGGGGTATGTAAGAGTTCGTTGGGCGCCACTATTCGGTGGATTCGCGTATGGCGCTTGGAGTCAGGTATATCAACGAAGGACCCGATCGAGAGTGGGAGATTTAAACAAAACTTGAGCCGGACTAGTGAAGAAGTGAGAGATAAACCTGTCACGCGACGTCTACGCGGATTCATTCAAGTAAGATAGAACCGTGAAGCGCGTTTGCAGGCTAAGCGGAGTCGAATGCGTGCGCGGTGAAGGGGACATGTAAACGGATAAGTACACTAGCCCAGTACACATGCAGCCAAACAGCTAGTTCGGCATACCGAGACTGAACCCGTTCTTCCACCCAACAACTCCAACGCCAGTCCGCGCCATTCTCACTCCAGCGCCACGGCAGTGTGTCAAAAGACCTTTTCGCTGTACAGAGAACTAGTCTGATTTCTACCCGCTACTTAGCACGGGCAGCCCTTGCAAAAGAAAAGGCAGAGACAGTTTTGATCTAGGTTAATAGAGGAACTCACAAGACCTGACCACAAACGAGCGTAATGATGAAAAATCCATCCATCCTTTCATTACCTCATTTCCCTTCTGATTCTGGCCATACCCTATCTATCCCCGTGCATCCCAGGTACCAGTCTCGGAACCTCCGCGGCGATGACTTCCTTTCCATCGAGGTACCTCTCCTCCTTGCTAGTCGTAACCATCCGGCTGTATATATTAAGCAGGTTTTTTTTCTTCCTTAGTCTGATACGAAGAGAGAAACACACAAACCAGTAATGGAATATCAATAGTAGCCAAACATATATTGAATTTTGATATATTTCGCTATCTCTTAACTCATATATAATATTTTTTTGAACTGAAACTGTTTTGCTCTGCCAATAGATACTCTCATCGCCAGGATGGTAGGTAAGGGGGGAAGAGAGGTAGGAGTGATTAGTGTCGATGAGAGATCTCCGCCACACCACACACTACCGGAATTATGTACAAATATGTATAAAGTGGAAGGGGCATCCAAACGAACGTAATCTTCATACGAGGCTAAACCTCTGATTCTAGCACTTTGTTGACAAAGAAAAAAACAAGACACCAATTTAGGAAAAGGGGGTTTGAGCAAGGCGAAGAGTGGTATATTAGATGGTGCGAACACCACGAGCCAACTCGGCCCTTACACGCCTCCTGTATTGGTCGCGGTATTGAATTCGGCCATACGTTCCGAAGCCGACGGCAAGGAAGAAGAAAAGGGCCCAAACGGATGTAACGACAAGACCGACCGGAAAGAAGGCCAAGGCAACTCCTGGAACGACAAAGGGTTGGGCAGAAATGACGGCGGCAGATGCGGACGCAGCAGCTTGAGGGTCAGCATTCGTAGGGGCAGTGCCTGCTCTAGAGAAGATGCCGTTGACGAAAGATGCTTCTTGGGATGACAGCGTGGTCTCGACGTCCTGGCCAGTGACCGGGTTCTTTGCAGAGAGGTCAATCTGCGGAATGAGAAGAGGTTTTAGAGACTCTCTGAAGCATTGTTAGAAGGTGTAGTAAGATAGCGAATTTAGGTTACTTACTGGGTCATGGCTGAGCCCATGAGGTTTTCATTGATCCTCCCCACGTACATGAGGACCTTGAGTTGCGACATACCGTTGACGTTCTGTCTTTCGACCAGCCGACCATCAACGACCGGCGAGATGAGTTCCCGCTTTCCAAATTTGCCTTGCATGTTCTGTACAGTTGCACCGAGGTACGATAGCGTCATGCTCACATCGGCTGCAGTCACACCAAGCCATGGGTTGATGGGAGCTGATACATTATACATTCGAAGCTCCGCCTGGAAGACACCAGTTGTGTTGTCAAGAAACGGGAGATTGTAGCAGACGGCAATTCCACTAGGATTCGACGCCTGGCCGTTGAGATTGCCTAGAGTCTTCATACATGCAGCCTTGGTCTGTTCCTCCCATTGCGCCTGGTTCACATTCGACGCATCGCCACTTGCTGGTGTCAGTGAAGCTAGTGGTGCAGTGTCGGCAGCATTTGCGTTTTGTCGTCGAGTGAGAGTAGCGATGCGTCCAGCGTCCCGGCGAAGTACCTCCTCCATATCCAGACCTGGCTGGAGAAGAGCGTTGACCTGACGACCCTTGAAAGCAGTTGCGTGTCCAGCAGCAAGTAGGGTGCCAACTAGGGCGCCTTTGAAGAACATAGTCGAGGTTTGTATTAGTCGACGTGGGAGTATTAAAGTCGGTAGTGCGAATACGGCCGGGCTGCCCAGCAGCGTTGGTGCTAGAAAAAAAAAGAGTGGCGAAGAAGAAAAGAAGGACGCTGCAAAAGTTTCTCACCGAGCAAAGGAAACAGGCATTCTTAGTGTCATTAGCTATGTAAATTAGAGAAGCATGAAGAAACGCGGTGAGGAAAACACGCCCGCGTGTGGATCGGGTGGCAGTGGACTAGTAATGGCGTGACTGTGCCGGCCACCAGACTTGCAAAGCACCACTGAGGCCTGCTGAAGCTCGCATAACCGAGTTGAGACGGGTTCTGCTTGAAGCTGTGACGGGTGGCACAAGAGATCTCTATGCGATGATCCTGCCGCAACTGGGGACGGGACTAAATTAGCACATGAGCGCGGTATCCGGTGGATGCCAACCAAGCATCGGCTCGGTGGTCGAACGGTTTGGGGGTGGGGACGCAGAGAGCATGACGATGCTGGACTCCTTGAGACAATTGGTGTTGAGGTCTGCAGCTGGGCAACGGCGCTCAAACTAGGGGCGCTTCAGAGTTACGCTAGGCGCACACGTGACCCGGTGGTCCGCACCAATCAGCACTGCCTGTGCCGCTTCTCCCGGCTTTCTGGTTTCACCCTCAGGTCGCCCAGGACGGTCCTGTGCCGAACTTTGGCATCTTTTCAGCCTCTGCAGGGCATTTGTGCATCCCCCTGGGCGCCATCCCCTGTACCTTTTGGTGCTCATGTCCGCACAATCCAGCAAACTTGACACGGGGAGTGCCCGCTGTCATCTTGAGCTTGTCACCATTGCTGCACACTGACCCCTCCCAGGCGTATCGCCAACGACAACATGGACCATACTCTGACCACCATCCATCCATCCATCTCACCCATCTTATCCATCCACCTTGAGCTGTCGAGGCACGTCATGCCGAAGCCACACGGAAATACGTTGTTCCCGGCGCCCGGCGCCCAGAAGTGACGGTGAGCCGCGTGACACGAAAGCTCGTGTCCTCTAGATTTCATCGCGGCAGACGGCAGACGGCACACACACCAGCAACGTGTCGGGCACCATCCCCACAGCCATTACCAGCAGACGCCTGGCGCATCTCCGAGGCCTATCCCGGGCCTTGGTACTGCCCTTGCATCCCGAGTGCCCGTCGGTGTCGTACACAAGTTTGGCAACCTCTTGCGTGCAAACATCATGATGAATGGCCAGGCACACGACCGACAGCGTCTGCTGGCTTCGGAACGGATCGCGCGCTCCATAGCAGGATGCCGAGTGATCTGGCACCATACAGGAAGGTATGGATGCGAACCTATGCGTATTCTTTACCTTTGGCACTGAAGGCGACTCTGAGGCGGCCACGTTCGCCTGCATACAACTAACCCGCATGGGATGCGCTCGTGCCCAGCTTGCATTCGCCCAACACATACACCCACTGAAGAAGGCCATATATTGTCGCCCTCCACTAATAGGTTAGAAAATGCGGGCAGCTTGTCTGCCAGCACATCAAAAGCCTCTAGACTGACGCTCAAGGCAGCCTTACTCTGTCCTGCCCGAGTCCGACAACGTCGACGCTGCCCGAAAGGTGCCGCTGTACTTCTTCTGTCGACCAGGGCACCTGGACCCAAGCCCTCTTCAACCCAGTTCCTCACCCTTCTGACTCTCACGCGCTACCTGTTGCTATTTGCTTTTGCATTCTTTTGCCGCATCGTACACGTCAGGATTGACACTTTGACATTCACGCCTACCGCTGGCTATATCAAGATCCGACCCAACAGTAACCCACCAGCTGGGTGCCCATCATTTGCCCAACTCCAACATATCCAAACACTGTAATGATGCAGCACGCTTCGAATTCTCCATGGCGCACGCCTGCAATGGAGTATCCTAAACCCCAGCATGGGCTGCAGCACACCATATCCATGGTCAACCTTCAAAACGACCAGCCATGGTACAACAATCGCGATGCTTCGTCTCCAGCGACGTCCTCTGTTTCATCTTGCGCTAGTCGGAGTACGACGCCCACAAAGATGAACAACAACCCATGGTCCAACGTGATGACCAGCCCGGCTTCGACGTACTCGAACAAATCAACAGAGTCCTCGTCGCCCAAAAGCACCAGCCCAGACCGTACTCCGCAGTACAGCCGCTCAACGACGCCGCTTGCCCCCCAACCAATACGGATCATTAACGCGGTAGCAGGATTTGCGCCGCTATCTCCGCCTCCTTCGGCATCTGGAGAGTCGTTCAGAAACGGCGATTATCCTGGCTCGCCGAATCCATATCGCCAGCCCGCTCCGCCACTAGTACCCTTAGTAAATGGGTTCATCAACACGTCCATCTTGTCGTCTCAAGGCCAGTCTTTGTCTGGATGGTTTTATGAACTTGTTCGAAAGCAAGGCTGGGATGCTGGACTAGTAAAGAAGATCTGGCAGTGGACGCTGTCGAATCCCCGTCTTGCAATACTGTTGTTCGTATGCGATGACGTGGCGTCGTGGCGACAGGCCTCGTTCTTCGACCTCAGGGACGAGAGCTTGCCATTCCCTGAAGATCGTCTACAAGGTATCGTAGCAAACGCACGGAAAGTTGTCGAGGAGCAATGGCGCGCTACATCCAAGGAACTGCCACTAAATGGAGGTCATGTCGACTTCACCGCTAGAGAAACGCTTCCATTACAGCACATCAGTCTCGTTCGGTCATCACGCAACTCTGAAAAGAGTGTCGATCGAATCCGGATGCTCGGCACCGGCGACGATCGTGTCTTGGTACGAAAGCGGTTCGTAACCGCTCGTCCTGCTCAAAAAGTCGCACTACTGGAGCAGATCATCAAGTTCAGGCAATACGAACACAAAAACATTGCCAAGCTACTTTGTTCATATGCCCAGCCAAACCATGTAGGGATTTTGACGGAAAAGGCACAGTACAGTCTGGACGACTTCCTAGCCCTTCCCGGAAACGACCCGAACCGTTCAAAACTGCTTGTAGACTGGATGCAGGATTTATCGTCTGCGCTTGACTACCTCCACTCACAGTCCATCTGCCATCGAAACATCCGACCGCGCAAGATCTTGATCGATGGAGCGCGTGTCTTCTTTGCGCCATTCGACATTGGCCAGAGTGTTGACTCGTTCAGCCCTACAATGGCAGACACGCTACGTATAGACCAGTTGAACACCATCATGCAGGACCAGTCATATGTTTATGCTGCACCAGAAGCTATTCACTCACACTCACGTGGCAAGAGGATGGCTGATGTATTTTCGCTAGGATGCGTTTTTCTGTCGATGATGACGGTAGCGCACGGCCAATCATTGGCGGTCTTTGCACAGCACAGAGCTGCTTCAACACAGGACACGTCTTTCCACGCACATCTTGACCGAGTGGCAACCTGGCGGAACCGGTTGCATGCAACCACCACTTCGAGCCTCAGAACCGGTCTCATTGGATCAGGCAGAAAACAGAGGCAGCTGAAAGCGGATGCGGAATGGCTCAGCATCATCGAGAAGATGATCTTGCCGCGACCCAAGGAGAGGATCAAGATGAGCTTCGTCCTCGCTAGTTTGAACAGCGGCAAAGTCACAGGAGGAGGACGGCGGCGAAGCTTAGACGGCGGGGGCTTCAGCGGACAGGCTGCTACTTCGCTTGGTCTCACCAACGGCACATCGACTGCAACGCTCGTCGATATCTCGGAGCACAGTGTGCCTGCGCCACGCAAACCCGAGTTGAGCGTGTTCGACGGCTATTTCCAGACGCAAACGCGCAGGATCGAGCCGGCTGGTGGCTGGTGAAAAGCGTCTGTGGGAGATTTGCGCCACAGCATGACGATGGTTCGAAGGAGAAACAATAATGTCAAACACACACACACTCACATACATATACACCAAGGTGATACTTGGCGAAACATGTAAGAAGTTTGCCGTCGGCTAGTAAAAGTGCCGAGGTGGGCATGTGAAACACGACTCTTGGTGAGAGAGTTTGGGTAGGAGGGGACAGACATGATATGGAGACGTAATCCACGCAACGAGTGCAAGCAAGTTTTATGTGCGACGATTTCTCACCTTTTTTGGCATTCTCTGGTTGCAGCGTCGAGTACATGGGATACTCTGGTTTCCTTGCATACTATACCATACCATACCGTACCTTTTTCCTATCTTTATCTCTTCTTGTCTTTCTTTTTTTTCTCGTTTATCATTATTTTTTTACGACATGTTTACTCCGAACATTTGATACCCCCTTGCCCCCTACCATACCATACCATACCATATCATATCATGACTCCTTTTTTTTTACACCTTTTCCTTGAATACACTTGTTTATCCATGGCATTGTCTTCCTCTTAGCTAGGCTAGGCTAGTTCTAGTCTGATCATGCACGAGCGACGTCTTTCTTCTTTTTTCAGCATAGACAGAAAGAATGCAACCTCTTTTCTTTCCCCTTCGTTTCCTGCTTCGCTTGCGCCTAGTTGTTACCATGTTACGCATTGGTTTCCGGAAATATACTTTCAGTCTTTTCTCTGAATACATGACGGAAATAAAGAAAACAAACAGCACAGCGCATTGTGTAGATAGCGGCCTCTTCACGGTAAGATACGATGCGCTAGAAAAGTGAAATAGGCAGCAAAAAGAGTGATATTGGGGGAGGATGAGAATAGATTCTATGAATGAGACTTGTATGCTGCATAACACAAAGGCCGCAGCAGCCCTCTGTCTTTAATGTAACGGACTCGGCTTCCTACTAAAAGGAGCTTTCTACTGGCCAACATCTTCAGACAATGCCACATAATCAAGATCTCGTATCCAAATTGTCTACAGTCAGGCAATCAAGACCTAGCTGGCTCCCATCTAACCCGCATGTTCCACAATCTCGCTAACAAGCTTGCCGTCCTGGACATAGCTCCTGATCTGTTCTGGCAGCGGGTTCTCTGCATAGTCGTCTTCAGTGGGCAGATTAATGTTTACGCTGCTGCACTTGCTGGTGAAAACCTCGGTTGCCAATGAGTCTTTGGACAGGTACACAGTGGCGCCATCTACCTGGTCGAGTAGGATGGTAGGCAGGGTTCCGATGACTTGGAGTGCAAAGTTGGGGCACTTGATCACGTCCACAGAGCTGACCATGGAGTCGATGATGAGAGATGTGCGCGACGAGTTGTCGAGAGAAAGTGCATTGGCCTTGCCGTTGACACGGATGGTCGTGTTCTTGCAGCGAGAAATGAGGATAGAGTGATTGATTTCGGCGTCGATTTCAATCATTTCGCTCGGCGAATCAAAGTTGTCCTAAAAAAAAACAAAGTCAGTTTCCAGCTCTGGTGTTTACTGTTGCTAGATTTTGGGCAAGACGTACTATTATCCACTTGTTTCCATCTAGTTCCTTCTTCGGGGGCTTCTTTGTTCGCATGCTTTCCGGTTTCTTCGCCTTGGGTGGCGCAGGGCTCTTACTCCTGCCCAAACTGCTAGTGCTATCGCTGCGTTCAGGCACAGACGAGCTTGTTCGCAATGACGGATTCTTATGTGTCATTTGGCTTGGATCGACCTTCCGAAGTCCCTTGGTTACATCTGAGCCCTTATTGAGTTCGCCGAAAACAGCGTTCATGTCAGTAGCAGCCTTCTTGGCTGCGGGGGCCGCACCAGGCGGTGGTGGTGGACCTGGTGGTGGGGGAGGGCCAGGTGGTGGTGGGACGCCTCCTGCAGGAGGAGCGGGTGGTGAAGGTATGCTGGATCCACCAGCGACCTGCTTTGCGGCTTCTTTTGCGTCGATACCATTGTTGTTCCAAGCTACGCCGGTGGTGTGGTGCTTCTTTGCGTACTCGGACAAGGCCTTGAACAACTTGTAGTAAGCTTGAACCCACTTGACGTGCAATTCGCCCTCGGGCCTAAACACGTTAGCCTTGAGCCAAGTCAAGATTGGAGGAATTCCTACTTATCACGATACTCCTTAAGAACCTTGTTGCCGTACATCTGAGCCCCGCCAACTAGCTCGTTGATGTGCTCGTAGGGCTTCATGCCTCCGCCCTGGCCAATGGTAACCCAGCCGAGAGATCCCACTCCATCAGCAACCATGGAAAGCGGGTCCTTCAAAGCCGGGTCTCTGTTGCTTTGTCTGAACTCGTCCGTCTTCTCCATGTTCGCCTGCAGGTCCTTCAGGAGCTCCATTAACGTGCGGTCGTCGGGCTTCTTGGCCTTGTTGGCAATGAAGAGGAACTGGCGCTCGGCGGCAAAAGCTCCCTCAACAGCCTTGGATTGCCCCTCGATGACACTTCCCAGCTTCCCGCTCAGCTCTAGCCAGTTCTTCAGCTCCGAGTTGACCAGCTCGTCAAAGGCTTCAATTGCTGGGGGCGGCGCCGCCTCAGCCACTAGCTTGGGGGTGCTCGCATGGGTGTTTGACTGTGTTGCGCCAGGGGTGGCATTTTTCGAAGCTCCGTTGACGCTGCCGAGTTCATCACTGCTGTTTGGGAGGGCTGAGCTCGCAATGTCTTCGAGACGCGAGGTGGCTGCTTCAAGCCTGTGGATCATAGACGTCAGTACGTTGTCTGCTATGACGCGGATCTGTCCTGATGAACCGAGGACATGTGGCTGGTGAGGCCCCTCGGCCATGGTCCGAAGTACTCGTAGGACAAGGCGGGGACGTTGGTTGGCGGTTCGATGGGCGGATAGTGGTAGTAGGAAGTCTAGGGGTGGAGAGTGAAGGTAGGCAAGAACTCACCGCTTGATCAGCGTTGTTAGGTTATTCATATTGTTGGCCATGCGGGGAAGGTGCGTTGCTGCGTTTGTATGGAAGGTATGTTTGTTCGAACTGCTCACTCGGGCTCAGGGAAGGGGGGGGGCCGCAAGTCACGGCACGTTGCAGCCCGTGCGACGTTTTGAGTGGCTACAAAGGGACAATTGACTATGGCTAGACAGCACCGGTGCCGAGGACGTGGTGAAGAGGGCTGCTCAGCAAAAGATTACAAGACTGCACAATTGAAGATGCAAGGTTGAGCTGCTCAAGGCGCATAGGCGGCGCATGGCCGGCCATGGCTGCCCACGTTGCGCTAGCCGTCTGTAGCCAAGCGTGGCTCGTCCGGCGAATGCACGTCAGCGGCATACCATCAACGTGATCTACTACAGTAACAGTACAGTACAGTACACAAAGCGCCGCCGCCGCCTTCAACATGGCGGCAGACGATCAGACCATAGATTTCTGTACGCTGGGCATGTTTATCATCGGTATGCTCTTGACACATGTCAGGGATTGATAATGGACTAAATCCTCCAAGACGAGATTGAATTCCCCCCGCCAAAACCCCCAGTCAAGGATATCGTCGGCGGAGCAGGGACATATTCCGCATTAGGCGCACGCATCTTCTCTCCCCCACCACACTCAAAAAGGGTTGGCTGGATTGTAGACTGTGGATCGGATTTTCCCCATGAGCTACGCGAGTACATTGCACAATGGAACACTGGGGTGCTCATGCGCGAGACGCCAGACCGGCTGACTACGCGCGGATGGAACGGCTACGAGGGGGAAAACGAGCATCGAGGTATGCGATAGCTACTCTAACAAATGTCGGATCCTAAACTCATCATGTGCAGCTTTCCGATACCTGACGCCAAAGCTGCGTTTGGACCACAAGGCGCTCATTGACACGCCATTACTCTGGTCCAAGTCTTTCCACTTGATTTGCTCACCCCTACGTTGCATCGATTTGGTCCAAAACATCATCGCTCTACGCAAGCAGCAGGACAAGTCAGCTGAGGCGCCTCGTCCCATGTTCATCTGGGAGCCTGTTCCCGACCTGTGCACTACTGACGAACTGGATAACTGCCTGAAAGCGCTCAAGTGCATCGACATCATCAGCCCTAACCACGGTGAGCTTGGTGGATTCTTCGGCAAGAACACAGACGGGCCAGATCGAGTCGACTTCCGTGCGATTGAAGAGCTCAGCGGTCAATGGCTAGAAAGTGGCATTGGACCAGATGGAAATGGCGGGGTTGTGGTGCGGTGCGGAAAAGACGGCTGCCTCGTGGCGCGCAAAGGCGAGCGCAAATGGATGCCTGCTTATCACCAGTCAGCACAGAAGGTTGTTGATCCCACAGGCGGAGGCAACAGCTTCTTAGGCGGGCTTGCGGTTGGCCTACTGCGCGGCAGTTCTAGCTCAGTCATGGGGAATCTAGAAGAGGGTGCAATGTGGGGGTCAATATCAGCCAGCTTTGCCATTGAACAGGTCGGCATGCCTGTGCTCTCTCACTCGGCCGCCGGAGAGACATGGAACAGTGTTTGTGTCGAAAATAGGCTTTCAGATTTCAAGCAGCGGTTGGCTAGTTATGTACAGCCATAGCCCGTCGTCGCTGCAGTGTTCCCCCAATCCTTGATCCAATCCCCCTAGTTACCCAGCGTCCTCTCAATCAGGCTCTGGTCTTGTTTCCGCTCATGCTCTCTGATTTGCTTACTCCAGCTGTGCAGTGGTTAGCTTGGGGTGCGGTGCACCGAGTGGAGGGGAACGCGAATCGTACTATCGGCTGGGGAAGAAGCGGTGGCGCTCGGGCATCTTGTCGCGGTATTCACGGTTTGCGCTGAGCATCCAGGCCATGCCGACGATGCTACCGAGGGCAAGGCCTACAACGGCCGTGTTGGCTCTCCAGTTGGCAGGTTGGGCGTACCAACCACCGGCCGGCGACCAGACGTGCTTGGGGTATCTGCTCAATGGTCAGCGTCGGTGTAGCAATGCGATTGGCATGCTCTCGTGTGCGTACGGGATCTTTCCTCCGCCGCCCATTGTGGTTGTGAGTGTGCGGGTCTTCGTGGGGGGTCTGCTGTCGTCGGAGCTGGGCTGAGGTCGAGGTCGCTGTCGCATGCGTAGGTAGGGCTAGCACGGGCCTTCACAGGCTTGGCGGAAATTCTTTGGTGGCCATCATCGCTCGACGAGAGACCACACGAGCGCCCAATTGCTGCTGCCGCCGACTCCGCCTTGCTGCCCTCCTCTGCCCGCTGTTTCTGTGCAGTCTTCTTCATGAAGCGCATACCAATATCAAGATGTGCCTCGCAATTGCTGGCCCACCCATTGCCACGCCGGCCCTCATGCCCATATGCCGCGGCGAAGAATGCTCCGAGAAGAATTGCACCACATAGCCACCGGATACACGCACGCTTCCAGTCCACAGTCGCCATACCACACGACGGCAATCTGGAAATTGAAATTGCAGCAAATTCAGGCGCACCGCCATCAGCAGCCCAGTCACGGCCCGCTGGCTCGCACCCTCTCCCACACGAGAGCCTGCCCTCCCCACACCCACACGCCGCCGAGCGCTCGATAAAACTCCACGCCCTCCGGAGTCGATTATCACTGCCGCCCCGCTTTCCTCTTCAAGCCCTCGCCCGAACCCTTGTACATCCTTCTGCAGACCCGAATCCCGCTTTCAACAATGCCTCACTGTCGATACTCGGACGCCATTTACTTGGCTACTACACTTCTGAATGGATCCTGTGCAACTACCCGCGGCTGCCAATGGCTGTTGTTTTCGCTGCAGTCGAGGCATATATTGGCCCCAAGGCGCTTGCAACCGTGGCACGTGAATGGGGTATCGAAGCGGCGGCCGAACCCGGTGGTGAGGTGGACCCAGGCTTGCTGCAGTTCAAGCGGATAAGGTCAGGAGACGACATCCCAGCTGCTCTGAGACGGCAGGCGCCATGGAGCTGGAATGTCACTACAACACACAAAATCATGCAGACGGACGAATTTGGCTCGGACAATGCCGCTCCCAGCCCACACGCCCTGCAGAAGACAGGAGTGCCAAGTGAGGAGGCCGCACAATCGTTTGTTCGAGCCCTCTTTGGCGCACTCCACCAACATCTCGGCTCACCTCTCGTCAAGCGCTTTTTCCGTGACCATTTCCTTAGCAGGCACCTCGACATCAGCTCGCTTTTTGACTTCCGCACACCAACCCGGGATCTTTCAACGCTATGCGCACGAGAAGGCTTCGAGCCACCCATTGCACGACTCATCTCCGAGACTGGGCGTTTAAGCAGGCATCCTGTATTTGTCGTAGGTGTGTACAGTGGGAAGGACAAGCTGGGTGAAGGAGCGGGCAGCTCATTGGATGAGGCGAGAACAAGAGCAGCGACAGCAGCATTGAAGGCATGGTATCTGTACAAGCCTGTCGAGGTTACAGTACCGAGCAGCACAGAGGGCGAATTAGACACAAGCAAATGGCGGCCGAACTACATCGACTGTGGTGAGGTTATTGTATAAGGAGCAGGACATGGACCACACTCTGGAGTTGTAAGAAATTTTCTTTGGGCATGCACTGCATTGCTGGATGGTATACTCCTCGCTTATATGAGTTCTGGTGGGTTGGCGGCGGAACAGGAGAGGAAAAAAAAAGAATCCAGAGATAGCTCTGCCGTAGGCAGTTTGGGAATGATGGATGGATCCGGCCCCCGACACGTTACTACAGGGGCAGACGACTGCGCTCAAGAGCAGCGCAAATGTATCATATGTGACATCATGAGGATATCACGACGATCCGCAATGTGTACAATATAAGATGAACGTTGCATCATAACTTTCACATTGATTCGTCCTGCTTGTTACATCGTGTCAAGTCTTTACATCACCATAAAATGCATGAGACGGGTGCCGAGACGGCTAATAATACCCCACGGCAGTCTTGTACTCATTATTCATTGGGCAGGTGATTGAAGTGTCCCATGCAATACATTAAACGGGTATAATCTTGTTGACACAGACAAGTCCGACATGTCTTCCAAAAGCAACAACCAATCAAAAACAGAGTGATCTTAAATGTCGTTCATACACACCAACCACACACATAATCCACGTCTTTCTTAAATGCAATTAGAGAAAAAGAAATCTCTCTACATCACTGTGTAGGCTTAAACATCCGCCTCAGGCATAGCATGCTCCCTCGCCCAATCCTTGATCCGATCAAAGTTCCTACACACATGATGACTGTCGTAGTCGGGCCAGTAGCCCATGCCCTCGATCGGATGGAAGGTAAACACATTGACGTCAGAGAGACACATGAGGTTTACTCGCAGAATCTCAATGCAGTGGTCTGTTGTGTTGGCGTCAGCTTAGTCCCCTTTTGTCTGGTATGTTGTACATGATCTTTGAGGAAGAGAGAGAGAGAGAGAGGAAGAAGGAAGGGAAAGAACATACCTAGATGCGCGCGCACCTTTCCTGGCTCGTCGGCTGTGTCACTCCACCAGACCTTGGTGTAGTGCTCTGGGTACGTCGACATGCGGAGGAGATTGAGGCAGTGGAGTTGGTGGAAGACTTCGATGCCCACGCGGTACCCTGTCTCGCCTGTTTTGGGGTCTGTGACTTGGAGCGCGTCGGCGGGCTTGCGTAGTTTGGGGAAGTCGGCGGCAGACACCATTTGGTCGGGGACTACGTGTGCATGTGTGTGAGATCAAGGTGTACGGCAAAGGGAGGGAGAGAATCCGAGTAAAGACTTACGGTAGGCAATGTCCATCCATGCGTTGTCTACATCGTCGGTAGTGCCGACGTATTTGGAGGAGTTGAGAGGATTCGCAAAGGAGAACTTGGTGTGGCTGTATTCGATTTGGTGCATGGCGGGTGCTACAGATATGTTAGTCTTTTCCCCCGGGGAAGTGCGGTTTCGACATACAGAAAATGTCGAATTCGTCCATGAGTTTGGCTGCCGAGTAGCTTGATGGACTCCTTTGCGACATAACAGCGCATATCATCGAGAGCATGGATAATGTGAAGATAAAGAGGTTAAAGAGTGTGAGGTAGATGAAGCTTTGGCGTCTCTTCTTTGTGTCATCTCTTTGAGATTGATTGTTCATGAGAGAGGCATTTTCCGAGTCGGCATCCTGTGAGCTGGTGTCGGTGTATTTTTCCATGGTGAATCGGGTCAGCACAAATGTGCAAAAGGAAACAAATGCGGGGATGGAGAAGAGAAACAAAAGTATTAGTTCGACCTGCGATAGAAAGTGAGTACCAGCTCGACGATTTGACAAAGACAAAAAAAGTGTTATGTGACGAATGGAAAGATTAGGGAAGATACTGCTTTACACTGTCCCTCGTCGTCGTGAAACCCCAACCATCAATGCATCGCCGTCAAAATCGCAGTCAGCACCCGAACTGATGCAGAAGCGCGGAATATATGAAACAAGTCCGCAGTACAGTAACGGTCAGCGGCCTTTTGCTCCACAGCCCGTCAGGCCCAACCTTTCGTTCGTAGGCAACAATAGCCTGCCGCGGCCTCGCAGCGCATTGTCAAACAGCAATCAAGCTTTTACCAAGCATCTTGAGACAGGCAACGCGGACTCGTCTCAGCCATCTCGTTGGTTGAGCGACTGCTTGGGTTTCATCATAGCCGCTTAGCCAAGAGTCGATGTTCATACCACACCATCGTTTCAGCTTGGCGCCGCTAGGCAAAACATGTACCTGTCGGTTCGACTTGACACGCACTTGGAACAACCGTGCTGCATGGCAACGACAGGCATCAGTACCGCAGGCGTTCCTGCAAAAGCCCATGCTGCTAAATGCCGCGCAACGCTACACGTGCCGCCGCGGTTAGATTGGACACTAGCAAGATGCTTGTCTCGACCCTACTGTTCCCTCTAGAACCCCGTCATGGTAACATATCGGAACGTCCATGATTGGTTCACAGATCCGAATCTGGCTTCGATCGCACTGTCAGTCTGGCATTAACTCGGTTCCGGTCAGGTGGGAGGCTCCGAGCTTTGGCAGTGCCTGTCCCTCCGTCAGTGACGTTATTGGTGGACATAGCATCCCGTCACAACTCCGTATGTTTGACAACCCGCTATCGAGGCCCTACCGTTGCCATTGTGCCTTGCTGGCCTATGCGTACCTACGCTAGGACTGACCTTCCGCTTTCTGTTCGGCAGGCAATGCAAGGCGTCTCAGGGACATGCACACGTCAGTGTAAGCCTTCACATAGCATCAAGGCTGCTTGTATAAAATATCTCTGATGTCCAAGGAAAATGAGGCATCAACGTTGAACGTGCTCATTCCTTCTCACAACTTGCTCATTCAGTTCATCTCTTTTCGTCTCTGCAGGCAGATCCTCTCGTTCAATCTTTTCAATTCCGAACATAGTCAAACACATTCAATATGCGATTCTCCACCATCACTTTGTTGGCCCTCGGTGCCACTGCCTCAGCTTATGTTGTACCTAATAAGCAAGTTGTTGATAATGCCGTCGAGGCACGGATGCCAGTACGTTCATCCCTTGGTCTTCTTTTCCTAAAACACTGACTTACACTCTTATAGGGCAACGAAGCATCCAACCTTGTTGCTGCTCTTTCCGCTCGTGACCTTGAAACTCGCCACCACCAGGGCGGTGCCAAAGGCAAGGGCAAGAAAAATGCACGTCACGAAGACGAGGCTGAGTTTGTAGCCCGTGATCCTGAAGCCCACCACCAGGGTGGTGCTAAGGGCAAGGGCAAGAAGAACGCCCGCGACGTCGAAGTCGAAGCCCGCGACCCTCACCACCAGGGCGGTGCCAAGGGCAAAGGCAAGAAGAACGCCCGCGACGTTGAAGTTGAAGCCCGTGACCCTCACCACCAGGGTGGCGCTAAGGGCAAGGGCAAAAAGAATGCTCGCGATGTCGAAGACACCGAAGACGAAGATCTCGTAGCTCGTGACCCTCACCACCAGGGCGGTGCCAAGGGTAAGGGCAAGAAGAACGCCCGCGACGTTGAAGTTGAAGCCCGTGACCCTCATCACCAGGGTGGCGCTAAAGGCAAGGGCAAGAAGAACGCTCGCGACGTTGAAGTCGAAGCTCGTGACCCTCATCACCAGGGTGGCGCCAAGGGAAAGGGCAAGAAGAACGGTCGTGACGTTGCAACCGAAGCTAGCGATGACACCGAGGACTCTGAGGAGCACGACATCGAGGCCCGCGACCCCAAGAAGAAGAAGGGCAAGAAGGCCGGTAAGAAGGCTGCTAAGAAGGCTGCCTAAACGCCCTCGCTGCCCTCTTCAAAGCCTCGACACCCAAGTAGCAGCTGTGGACACGACTTCATCTCTCAGCAAGCCAACCTCCACATGGTATACAACCAGGCCAAGCTATTTTGGTTACCAGGCACTGCTCTCACCAGGGCAATAATCAGGGCGATGGATTACAAAGTTACTAGAGTTTCCTTATTTGAATTTGTGTTTGTTATTTTTCCCCCTCCCCCAAAGGCGATCGCACCTTTCGCGGATGAGCTGTAGTAAGGTTAATACTTAGAAGTGAATGGAGCTGTTGGTCGATATTTCTGCTGGCCTGATTTTCTTTCATGTGATTCTGTGTGAAATCTCGGTTGAAACGGTACTGGCTTCTTTGAGAGGCAATACTTTTGTGTTGTGCTTCGAAGCGCCGGCCCTGCAGTGTATGTATTTTGGAAACGTGGCAGCCTGTGACATGTGTCAGTATGGCTAAGTGACAATTCGAACTTAAAGGAATGTAGGGAAAACGCATAAAGAGCGTCCAGACTGTAAAGTAACATTAAGACGAAAATTGACGAGGAAATGCTGTACAGAGCGTTTGCCAAAAAAAAAGCCGAGAATTTGGGTATTGCTACAGTAGTCATGATACAGCACGCGCAGTAAAAACGTTTCTCAACACACTTCATACAACCATAATTACTCCATTCGCCTCGAGGTGCCGAGGATGTCGACATGCCCGGTTTACCGCGGAATCAATCCTTTCATAAATTCAGGTCCGGCATCTGCAGATCATCGCCCGGTTCCATCAGGTTCATCAGGTATATAGAGCCAGAGAACCAATCCTGCATAGCGTTGTGGCCTCCGCCTGACGGTCCAAAGCCCATGTCCATTTGCCCTAGGTTTGCGTTGTTCCCCATTGCTTGATCTTGCGGAAAGGCTTGCATGCCACCTGGACCAGCGGAAGTCATGTTATAATCAGCCGGCGACCATGCCGAGTCGGGTAGCAGTCCGAGCGCATTAAGATACGGGTCGAATTGCGACATGGTGTTAAGATCGAGCTGTGTGCCACCCGCAGTAGTGTAGTAGCTGGGTTGATTGCTCTGCGTGATATTTTGTGATCGTAAAGCAGCATCTTGTGTCTTCGCCATCACATAAAGCCTTGCCACTCGTAAGAAGAGATGGCACATCCTATAGAGCTTGTCGGCGCCTTCGGAGATAGTGCGACAGGACTCGAGACTGGTGACAAATTCCGAGAGTGATTGAAGATCGGCGCTTACATCAGATGCGTCCGCCTTTTGAACGGCGTTGCAAAAGATGACGATAAACCTATATTAGTTAGCTTGGAACATCAAGGCGTAAGATGAAGGTATCGTACGGTGTAAAGGGTGCCTGAAGAATGGACCAGTGCACATATCCTGACCAAAGTTCCTCTTGACCTTTCTTGTTGAACCGTGCAGCAGCCCTCTTATGAGCCTCTAAAGCTGCTCGTGATGATTCAAGGCATTCTTTGTTGAAGGTCATGTTGCCCGGGCTTACGGAGCGCTGTATGAGCGCGCACGTGGAGTAGTGTGAGACGACGTCAGAATAAAAGAAGATGTCTTCAACACGATCGTATGCGCCTTGTGCAATTAGCCCATAACATCATGCCTAAGGAAGCTCTATGACATACTCTTGATATATTCATTATGTTCAGGTTCTTTTTGGAGCGGTTGATGCATGTATTGCTTTAACTGAGATGGTAGTGGGGTCTCGTTTGGGCTGGGACCTATTCCAGTCGACTGTTGTGCGACGCCGTTGATACTTTTGCCGAGAACTGCGCGGCTGAAAGCTTTTACATCGTCACGTTCATACCACGCTTGGTTCATAGCATTGATCAGGTCTATCGCGGTGGCCATACGCTCCTGTGTGGTCTTCAGGAAGGAGGCGGGGCAAAATAGTTTCTCATACGTTAAGCCCTGTATCCTGGCAACCTTGACCCAGTAGGACAGCATTTGAGTTTGTTTGGAGACTGAACTGTCGGCACTGCCCTCATGGACGAAGGGCAAAGATATATCCCAGTCCTGCAGGACGCTAGACCGGCCCAATCGCAGCGATAGTGTCTTGTCGAACATGTATATCATCCAGAAAATGTATATCTTGGACTGTTTCTCTTCAGGGGTATCATGAATCATGGTGTTGATACGATGATATCCTAAACTTATACACAAACCGGCTGCGCACGATATGAGGACCCAGCAAAGAGAGGGCTTACACATATGAACTGCCTGTGCCGATCCAAGCACCAAGGCCATGATGTTCTCATAGCTTGCTAGCATGAATAGGTCGAGCTGGCTTAGCGCTACCTCTGATTGCCGTTTGCAGATAGTGGCATATCTGGCGTATTCGCTGATATCCATGTTCGCAGGAGGGAATGCAAGGAATTCGTAGAAGACGTTCTCTAGGATGCCATAAGTGAGTACACGCCGAGCAGCGCTGCAAGTATCAGGATTATGGTATGCATCGTAGAAGATTTCTCTTAGGTTTGGCATCTTGAGAAAGGGAAACACGACGGCAAATGCCATAGTTGGGTAACCTAGCGAGTTAGTAGCATGCAAGTCGCAGGGTGTATTGGAACTCAACTCATAGCTGCATCCAACGCCCTACAAACCTCGGTCCACGGAGGCTGTTCAAGCCTTGTAGGGTCTACTTCGGAAAGGGAACGGTTGATCAGGCGGTTGCTTGAAGCCAAAGTCTGGCTCTGTTGCGATACCATTTCCGAAAGAGCAGTGAGTGCTGTCTTGACTTCTTCATTTTGGCCAATTGACGGTGTGCTATCAATTACCTGAGCTAGCATCTCACGAGCATAGACTGACTGAATATTAATTGAACTCTCACCCTCGAATGGTGCGGGTGTAGGAGCGTCTTGCAAACCGCTGCCTGGGCTTCGCCCAACTCGGCTGGAACGCGACTGGCTGCTTGATTCGTGAATGTCTTTGGATAGATCAAGGTTGCCGAGTTTTGACGAAAGATTGGCGAGAACGTTTTCAATTCCTGCTAGACGATCTTCAATCCGGTCTATCTTCTTCTCGCTGTAACAAGTCAGCATTCCTGTTATTGGTCGTCATTTCATGACTAGGCGCCAAAATGGGAACCACGCTCGGGCTCTTGGTTTGCCTTTGTGGAGCCATGTACATGGACGTATCCGAATCTGCGCAATTACAGCCAATAAAGATGGTTGACTGCTTGGAACACGTACTATTCTTCAGAGATGTGGACTCTTTGCCGCTGAGCTTTCTGCTGGGGAGCAGTTGTTTTGCAGGCTGCATGGGTTCAGTAACGTCTGATTGTATGCGCAGCCAATGTGGCGTCTCATACTTAATTTGCTTGCCTTACAATTCGAACAGGGTACGGCTCGATCGCAGCGTATCTTGCGCGTGCGGCAACTGTCGCACTGTTTTGTGGATCGTCAGTGGGTGCATCACTGTAAGCAGCCTCAAGCCAAGCTTCGGGGCTGCCAACTTACCGCACGCTTAGACATGCCCCCATCGGGCGACGCATCCATGTCGTCGTCTTCCATGTCGTCGGTGGAGTCGATTAGTGGCGCGGTGTCGCTACGCGTGGAGTGCGAAAGTGGCTGTAGTAATGCGGAGAGATCAGACAAGGGGCTTTCCGGGCTTCTCGGGGTCCGGGCACCGCAGGGTCCATCAACGATGTCATCAGTCTTGACAAGAATCACACAGACTTCAACCGCCAGCCTAATCTTTAGTCGCAATCACACCAAAAGGGGTGGCTGGAATAGCTTGAACATTATCATTTGCAATACGTTTCGGGACAGCAGCAACTGTACGCGACGGAAGCCGCACATAGCACGTGACTGTGCCAAGATGGTGCCTTGTTGTCATAAGCTCGTACGATCGTATATATTCGCATTGGGTTCCTGGTGGCCCTCAGCCCTTCTCGGCGGCGCGCTTGGCTGTTCATAGCGCCCTTTTGCGTGGACTCTTAGCTGCTGACATGTGGTCTGTAGGCTCCATACTTGACGTGTGTGTCTAGATACGAGCTGCTGAACTGTTGAACTACGCCAATCCTCTTTGCAACCATGCCACCAGAAGATCATCAGACTCAGCCACTCCAATCCGACGCGCAGATATCCGGAGATGTCAAGGGTAGTAAAGTCTCAGACCACGGGAGCGATGCTACGTCGCACACGTCTGAGGGCGGCGGTATGGGTGGTTATGTGGTAAATCCATAGCCCCAGGACATCAGAATTAGATTTGCTATTACTAACCTTTCTTCAGCGTGTCTTTCAATACACAGATCGCACCAGTTGGATTCTGAACATTATTGCGTTTGTCGCAGCTATCGCCGCTGGAACGTTACTGCCACTCATGTAAGCAGATGAGAGCCACTTGACCTACACAAACACTGACCTTCTCCCCAGGGATCTAGTTTTTGGGAAGTTAGTAGTCCATGTCACAGCAGCATCAGCATCTTCGCTGACATCTTAGGTTTGTTTCCACATCTACTGGGTTTTCTACTGGCGCCATCACCCCAGCGCAATATCGATCTCAAGTGAACAAATATACTCTATATTTTGTCTATCTTTTCATCGCAAAATTTACTCTAGTATACATCCACTCCGTATGTAGGATCCGTCGAGAAGCTGATATCTTGACGTCTCGATGCTCATGTCACTAGACTTTCGTATCCATAGCCGCCATACGCACCACCAAGTCCCTGCGCTTAGACTTCATTAGGCATGTTCTTCGACAGAACATTGCGTACTTCGATTCAGATGAGGCTACCTCTGTCACATCGCAAGCCACCAGCAACGGGAATAATGTCAATAATGGCATTTCCGAAAAGCTCACACTCACCATCCAGGGTGTATCGACATTCGTGTCAGCTTTCATCATCGCCTTCGTCGTGCAATGGAAGCTCACCCTGATTACGATCAGCATCGTTCCTACCATTCTAGTCGTCGTAAGTGTCTCTGTAGCTATCGATACCAAGAATGAAAACCAGCTGCTACCAATCTACTCAAGAGCCGGGCAGCTGGCAGAAGAGGTCTTCTCAACGATACGTACTGTTCATGCCTTCTGGCTACATCCTTTGTTATCGCGCAAGTACGACAAAATTCTCGGCGAAGCAATGGATGTAGGCATGAAGAAATCGCCCAACTATGCGGTTATGTTTTCCACCGAATTCTTCTGTGTCTACTGCGGGTATGGATTGGCATTCTGGCAAGGCATCCGAATGTTTGCTAGAGGTGAGATTAGAGAGAGTGGTACGTCGAACTCAGAGCCTTGAACATTTGCGATGAAGATTATTCACATATCCATAGGTGACGTGTTTACCGTCATCTTGGCTGTGATCGTAGCAGCCGCCGCAATGACGACAATAGCCCCTCAGATCTTAGCTTTGACCAAGGCATCCTCCTCCGCAGATGAGTTGTTCAAAACCATTGATCGTAGGTCTGAGATAGATCCGCTGAGCGAGGAGGGCAGAATACCTGCCATATGCAAGGGTGATATCGAGATCAAGGATGTCAGCTTTGCGTATCCAGCGAGACCTGATATTACGGTGCTCAAGGACTTGACTGTTTCAGCCCCTGCGGGTAAAACTACCGCTCTAGTTGGAGCCTCAGGTAGCGGCAAATCCACTATCATCGGTTTGATTGAACGTTGGTACAATCAAGCCAGTGGTGTCATCTGTCTTGATGGTACTGATATAAGAGAGCTGAACCTCACGTGGCTGCGAACAAAAGTCCGTCTTGTCCAGCAAGAGCCCGTTCTATTCTCTGGAACCATATACGAGAACGTCGCCTTCGGCCTTTTTGGTACCGACAAGGCCAATCTGCCCCAAGGTGAGCAGCGGGAGCTTGTGAAGAAGGCCTGCAAATATGCTTATGCTGAAGAGTTTATCGAACGATTGCCCAAGGTAAGTTCCGTTGCTCTTCGCACTACCCACTAGCCAACAACGCTAATATCCCACAGGGCTACGACACACAGCTTGGTGAACGCGCTACAAACCTCTCCGGCGGTCAAAAGCAACGGATAGCAATTGCACGTAGTATAGTTTCCGAACCCACTGTTCTGCTGCTAGACGAGGCGACCAGCGCCCTAGACCCGAAAGCTGAGAAGATCGTGCAGCAAGCCCTGGAACGTGTTTCTCAAGGCCGCACGACAATCGTCATAGCACACAAGCTCTCCACCATTCGTAACGCAGACAACATTGTTGTCATGGCTAGCGGCGCCGTTGTGGAGCAAGGCTCACACGAAAAGCTCGTAGCGCAGAACGGGGCATACGCTCGCCTCGTCAGAGCTCAGGACCTTGGCCAGACTCAAAGTGAGGAACAACTAGATCAAGACCATGCTGCAGAGAAAGTCGACTTGGTGCGAACCCAAACCCAAACATCCGCTACGAATCACGAGGCGAAGCAATCGAAGAAAGACAGCATCAATTACAATTTGGTGAAGTGCACATTCCTAGTCCTCAGGGAACAAGGTGAACTTTGGAAACACTTCCTCGTTTTACTAGTCGCCGTTCTAGCTGGAGGAGCGACGTTCCCTGCTCAGGCCGTATTATTCTCGCGTGTCGTCAGAGCCTTCCAACTACCTCCGGAGCGGGCCGTATCCCAGGGTGATTTCTGGTCGCTCATGTTTTTCGTTGTTGCTCTTGGTAACCTGGCTGTATATGCTGCTATCGGCTCGACAAGCAACATGGTAGCTCAAGTTGTGGCAAGAAAGTTCCGACGCGAGATATTCGATCTGATCCTGAAGCAAGACATGGCCTTCTTTGACAACCAGGACAACGCTAGCGGCGCGCTCGTTTCAAAGCTCTCGGGATATCCTGACCATCTGCGCGACCTCATGGGCTTCAACCTGATGCTTATTTGCATCAACATCGTTAATGTTGTGTCCAGCTCCATTCTTGCTATTGCCGTCGGGTGGAAGCTGGGTCTTGTGGTAGTCTTCGGAGGTAGGTGTCTCCAAGCCAATCAAGAAGCGATGCTGACTTTGTATGCCTTTAGCCCTACCGCCCATTGTATTTTCCGGGTATCTTAGGATCCGGCTTGAATTCAAGCTCGAAGAGCTCACTGGAAAACGGTTTGCTAGCAGCGCCGCTCTCGCCTCTGAAGCCGTCTCCGCCATTCGCACAGTCTCGAGCCTCGCACTTGAGCGACACATTCTCGCACAATATGAGGGCTGTTTGCGCCACGTCGCAAGAGACGGCATTAGGGCTCTGGTATGGACTATGTTCTGGTATGCACTGACGCAATCTATTGCATTTCTGGCCATGGCTCTGGTATGTACCCTATGCACTCATCTCCAAACAGACACAATTGACAAAGTGTAGGGTTTCTGGTACGGTAGCCGCCTGATGAGTACCGGCGAGTACACGACAACTCAATTCTTCATCGTTTTCATCGGCGTAATCTTTTCTGGAGAAGCAGCTGCAGCATTCTTTTCATACACGACTAGTCTGACCAAGGCCGCTACTGCGGCGAACTATGTTTTCTGGCTGCGAAGGCTAACACCGGCCGTGGAGGAAGATGCTTCCAAACCACCTTTTGACGACGAAAAGGACAAGGGTCCTGCGCACATGGAAGTGCAAGATGTTGCATTTGCGTATGAGTCTCGACCACATGCTAAAGTTTTAGAAGGTGTCAATGTCGACGTACGGCCCGGCAATTTCATTGCATTCGTGGGCGCGTCCGGCTGTGGGAAGTCGACTATGATATCTCTTCTTGAGAGATTTTACGACCCCGTCACAGGACGGATAACTTGCGACAACCAATCCTTGGTGGAGCTCTGCCCCCGCAAATATCGTCGCAGTGTTTCGCTAGTCCAGCAAGAACCCGTCTTGTACCAAGGCTCAGTTCGTGACAACATTGCCATGGGCATCGAGACCGATGTCACGGATGCGCAAGTTGAAGAGGTGGCCAAACAATCCAACATTTTCGATTTTATCACATCCCTGCCCAACGGTTTCGCAACCATGTGTGGTAGCAGAGGCACGCAGTTATCGGGAGGGCAACGCCAGCGCATTGCGATAGCCCGAGCATTAATACGCCAACCACGTCTGCTTCTGCTTGACGAAGCCACGTCTGCACTCGACACTGAGTCTGAGCGAGTGGTTCAATCAGCGCTCGAGGAAGCACAGAGCGGACGCACAACGATTGCAGTGGCACATCGCCTGAGTACAATAAAAGATGCAGATGCGATCTTCGTGTTCGCCAAGGGAAAGATTGTCGAGTGTGGATCACACCAAGATTTGCTTGCGAAGAAGGGTGTGTACTATGAGATGTGCTTGGGTCAAAGTATGGACCGAGCCATACCGGCTTAGAACTGGTTCACTGTTTTACACTTGGTTCTCGGTACCTCTATCCAGAGTACTCATAATTAAACGGGTGATACGGTCTGTAACATACATTGATTTCCTGCATAGTGTGGGTTTAATATATGCTGCTTTGGGCATCCGGACGGGAAGCGGAAACCCGTGATTAACGTCTTATATCCGTATGTAGTAGGTATATCACAACCTCACGATCGGCAGGTTCATGCGTCAAAAATTTAGCGGGAGCACGCGACAGTTCTACCAATATTAGAGATGGCAGCACGGATACGGAGTGTAATTGATGCGGCAAGTTGGTGGCCCGCAGGCAGGATCACGCTGAGGCTCCACTTCTTATCCAGGGTCTTCGCGCCACTCCTGTTTTGTTCTTAGTGGCGGCTCCTTTCTCCACCTCCGCCCTCGGCTTTACAGTACAGACCTGACAGACTGTCTGCAAAGGCGCCTACATGCCGACATGTTCGCATGGAACACCCGGACTAAACCTGCTAACGGATATTTAGTATCGTTCTGGAATTGATTGCTGCCACTAGGACCAAGTGCAGAGCTTGGACGTCAGTTCTATACGTCTTCCACCTGCTTCATCCGTGAGGCGTGATGCATCCTGTCAACGGGACTGTCAGCGTTAGCTTGCACGTCGTCCTAACAGCAGCAATCGTATCGCTCTGACAACCCATGTGATACTGCCGCGCGTATGGCGGTGCTGAAGCACAAGGCGCTGCATCATTGCACGGTCAAACTGCCAAGTCGTCTCACGTATTCCCCGTGCCCAACCACGGAACTCGAACAAGCCTCATACCCTGGTCAACGCATGTCTTAGCATTGCTCAGCTAAACCGTTCCTCGCATTTGCCTGTCAATCGTATGTTGCAGATTACTGGACGTCATTGAGCCTTAGTCTCAAGGACACTCCGGTTAGCCCAATGAGAAAACTGCCGTTTCTATCGTATTTCCTAGACAGCGCTGGGGATGAAGACAGTGCCAAGCTGGTCCACTCAACCGCCAACTGGAGACGTAGTGCGATTGAGACTAATGACCCTGACAAGCCGCCCCCAAGCCGTCATGCTGCATTCAAAGCATTGGCGTCTCCAGGTTCCATTGCTTTACTCTCGCTCTCCTCACCTTGATTGCAGTGGGTTGACGTTGTCACCGAGGAAGTCAGACGTTCTTTTTTTTCAACCTCTCCGTTGAACGGATCCATTCTTTTCTGTTCATAGTCCTGGAGACATTCCTTATTCCTACTTTTATATTGCTGGTTTATTTACGCTAGTAACCTCTTGGCGTGTGTGTGTAACTTCATTTAATACTTGTTTATTACTTCGGTCATGGCTCGCTATCAACTCCGACGGCCATCACCAGTGGGAATCTTTCCTAGATTTGGACGTCGTGAAGATGGCACCACGACCACGATGCCCCTTACGGAAGAGCAGAAGGAGAAGGAAGAATGGCCTGAGAGTCCAGACTCGCCATTCAGCAGTCCTTCGACAGTTGGAGGGCAATGGGATAGCGACGACTCGGACTCTGACGACGAGACAGAGCCATCATCAACAGCAACAAGCAGCTCATTATCCCAAGCTATCCAAACTCTTGGTCCCGATTCGACCAGCGCACTTAGTCTACCAATGTCGTCGTTTGGAAGCAGTACTTCATCAACAACTCTACCCACGTTCCAAATCACTTCGAGCGCAGCCGCCGCAGCTATACCCCTAGTCACAGTCACGACACTAACAACAATGAGCCGTCCTGCTATAACATCTATGCCCGGAAGTAGGAGCCAAAGCGATAGACAAAAGCAGGCTTCTCCAACGACTTCAGTATCCCTATCTCCACCTCCGCCGCCGCCCTTGTCAACTCCACAAGCGGAATTATCGGGTGAGAGTGGCGCTTCAAGAATGGTGCCAAAACCACAGGCACCCATAATGACTAAACAAGCCATGATTGCAGCAATCGTGCTGGGAATACTTGGTTCGTTACCTTCATCCACTCCAACATAACGCTCGGTTGTGTCTAACAGCTAAGCAGGCGCTTTGGCACTTCTCATCGCCGTAATAGTTTTAATCAAGCGTCATAGAGGAAGGAACTATAACCGCCACGTGCCGCTACCAGATGAGCAATTCAACTCGTCCATGGTTCAGGCTCTCCAGGCTCCGGAGACTGCACACACCGGTACTGCATCTTCAGTCTTTGCACGTCTCCAAGGGGCCAGCAATGGCGGAGGAGAAGGCCACCTGACCCGCTCGACGGACCGTAGCAACACACTCTTTGGCCCCGGCTCGTACTCGCGCCCAGAAACCGTGTCGACAGACCGCAACAACTCGCGCATGCCGCCTCCAACTCCCAACCCCTTTGAAGACCCCCAGCGTAACAAAGCCTACGACATGCTCAACAACAGGCCGAGGAGCACAACGCTGACGGATCGAGGCAGCTGGAGAGAGAATCCTTTCAAAAACCCAGAGAGTGACCGGTTTGATCCGTTTGGCGAGCTGAAGGAGAAGGCGAGAAAGGAGAGACTACGATATTTGCAAGAGGCAAAAAGGGAGGCGGAGCTGCAGAGACAGATGCAGCAGAAAGAGGCTATGGGACTAAGACCCGATGATATGCCATGGGGCCACGACAACGGCTATAGGTGATGGGCATGTATGTTAGGGGTTCAGCGCATTAATTCATGTAAAATTACTGATTCGACCGTCGCTATGGGTGACGCGCTGTCACGTGCAGACCATCCCTGCCTGGCTGTAGTTCTGTGTGGCGAGACTGGTTGCCTGGAACGCATTACAGCCAATGACGAGCATGCCACCCACCTTTACCAAGCCCGTAGGAGCCATACTGCAACTACGAGATAGGACGTCTTCAAGCATCAGCTTTGGGGCACGACTTGACCTGCTTCTTGTTTCTTTCCTTACTCCTCTTTCGTGCTACCATGGCCCAAGCAACGCCCGCAACGCCACCAGAGCATGTTGCGCATGACGATCTCTGCCCTGTAAGCTACGAGTACAGCAGGGAAAGCCTCGATGCAAATCTGCTCACACCTATCAGATTTGCCAGCTCCTCCTCTTCGCGCCCGTGAGGACGCAATGCAATCATCTCCTGTGCGCGTCGTGCATGGCACAGTGGGCCGACGCATCCTCTACCAACCAAATCGAGCATTCGAGTTTAGACGTGCATCTCGAAGACTTTGACCCAAACTATGACCCATCTTACGATCTCGAGGCCAACTGTCCCATGTGCAGAACGCATACCAGTGCGTCGCCCGACAAGCTTCTGGCAAGACAGTTGGAGGCCAAGTATCCCGTGACTTATGCGGAGAGGCGTGTGGAAGAGGAGGTTGACAGGGGTTCTCGCATTGGACAAGATGGTGTCGAGGGTGTCATGATTCTCATAGGCAACAAGCATAGGCTCATCAGGAATCCTAGCAGCACGAATGCACACCTGTGGAAGTTTTTCGTCCGCATGTCGAGGCCAGACCTCATCAAGGAAGTGCATATCTATCTGGTCAGTTTTAGATTTTCAACTTGTCTCTCAGTCAAGAGGTGGAACGTAAAAGCTATTACCTGGTGCAAAGCGCTCTGTGGTTAGCGTTTGTAGCGGAGTCCAATTGAGCTCGTGGGAACTCAAAGCGCAGTTAGAGGCATGGGCAATTGAGTTGCGAATGCGCACATGCTATGACTGCTGCTCATTTTGCTACTTCGGCTACAGAGCTAACATATCACAGCATCCTACATTCCGGCCCCATCACCGTATCCTCCGGACTCCACCCTACGAGTTCGAAGCCAGAGGCTGGGGATACTTCACCATAGAAGCAAAGATTATGCTGAAGGCGCCATACAGCTGGATCGTCGATAACGCCGGCACCAGAAAGCAGGGACTCGATCTTTCGTGGACCCTGGACTTTGAGGGTAGAGGCAGACAGGGCCGTGTAAGGGCCAAGGTGAAGAGATTCGAGCCCGAAACCAACCAAACCGGCCGTGTGCTAAGGTCGGGTCATGTCCCTCCTGCGGATGGATCGCACGTAGATGAGGATGAGGATGAGGTAGACGACGATTATCAGGCTTCCAATGACGACGAAGATTCTTCCGAGGAGGACCCAGACGATGAAGGAGATAGTGAGTTCGCCGAACCATCTCGAAGATAGCAAGACAGAATCAATTCGTACCCATCTGGTCGTTCATCGCCAACAAATCGTTTTTTCTTCATCCTCGGTGTTGCCTTATCCGGCTGTCTGGTGCCTCGCAGTGGCGTCCGTTTCCCGTTTCAGTACCTAGAAGCCGACCATACAACTCGCTCGGACACAAGGAGCCCGCGCAAGGCCCTGGTTTGGACAGATGATGCAACGTGTCCGATGCGATACACCTATCTTTATGCAGCGCATCCGCGCCAGGCGATGCCGTTCCGGCAGCAACAGGGAAGATTGATGAATCGCAAGTAAAAGAGAAGTGTACTAGAATATGAGGAGCTGCTAGCGACTCGTTAGGCCTCTGTATGAAACAAGTTGCGGTTTCTGTCGGCAATGCCGATGACGCTATTCACGATTGTTTCTGGTCTCGTATGGCTTTGAATTGAAACTTGTTGGGGTACACAGATTGAGGTGGCTGTTGGGACGCGTAGCTCGTTGGCGTTTCTCGTTGTCGTCATGGTCGAGCGATGGAGACCTTTTGATGAGAGGGCTGAGCACTGTTTGCGGCGAGATTGCAATGCCTGGTTGGGTGGCAGTTGAAGCCTGACTTCTGAGGCTGCACTTTGCTAGAATTAGGGCTGAGCGTGGTATAGTCACGTGGGTTGGCTTTTCTTTACCCCGGCTCGTCTGCGTAGGCCATTTATACTCAGAAACAAGCTCAAAAAGCAAAAAAGAACAACCGTCTGTTTCCTAAAGGCCTATAAGTGTGACGAGCACGTGATCAAGGTGAATTCAAAAAAATCTTAGATCTCGAGACGAACTTAAGAATCTGTCTTACTCATATTATATTTTTTTCATTCACAGCACAGTGGCCACCAAACCATATACCTAACTTGTCCATTCAGCGCACCCCACCACATCGCTATGGTTACCATTCTGTTGCATGCTCACCTTCCTCTCCCATCACTACCTTAAATCCTTCCATCCCCACACTTAATTACCACCAGCACTCATGTACCCCAAGGCACAGCCATGGCCAATCAGTGTTTATTGTGGCGCGGCACACGGCTAGCACGGAGAATGCGGGGTATGGCCGGGCATCTACGACCTCGGGGCGCTGCGGACCAGGATGCAAGCCCATGGTGACAGGCGTGATTATTGTACTGCCGTTCTTTGCTTCGCTCCCTCAATCAAGGCCTTTTGTGTCCCGTTGTTTTGTTCCTCGGGAAGCAAAGACGTCTGGTCTGTGGTGAGGCTGAAACTAAGGGTCTTGGAGACGCTTGAACGGGTTAGGCGGTGTAGGATTGCGGGGGCTTGGCGCTGTCTTGTGCGAGACTCACGGCAGTGAGTGCTTACGAGAGAAAGTGCAGACGGTCATTTTCTTTTCGTCGCTGATAGACGAAAGACTGGACACGATAGGAATAAGAGGACGATTGCTAAACGAAGAGAAGAGTTGGACTGGTTGTGCGATAGCGTAGCGGTCTCTTCGTGTGCTGACTACGAAAAGGGGGGGTCTCACGTGCGCGAACCGGTACGAAAAGAAAAAGTGTCAGCAGCACACGCATCCATTGACAGAGAGACGCTGGATGAGCTGGACGAGGGGGAATTGCCACTGCATCGTTGTGTCCGAAGAACAGTGCGCCACATCGAGAAATTGGGAGATTTAGGAAGGGCAGCCTTGATAAAGCCAGCAACCGCAGGTACAATAACCACAACGAGGCTCATCAACGCGACTTATATATCCTGGATACTACCCAACACACCAAGACTCCTACTCAAGATACTGAAAGGATCACTCACTTTACTGGGCGCTCGGTATACCTGCAACACCATCATTATCGACACTTTATTTCTATCCAAATCTCCCAAGTCCTACGCATTGAGCCATCATGCTCCTCACAATATCAACAACACACCCTCGGACGAACGATTTGCTATCCCTAATACAGGACTGGCATCTCCGCAAGCGGGAAACAACATTCGTCAGGCGCCTCGGTATGCACAGCCTAGAAGTTATAGGGCTCGCCGCAGCAATGCTCACTATCCCTCTCATCATGCATCGTGCGGTTCAAGGCTTCGACGACATGTACGAGATCTTGGGAAGACGAGCAGAATCACCGTATGCCCGGTTTTCGTGGGTGAATATTGCGTTCGCGTTCGTAATTCTGGTTGGGTGGCATTTGTGGCTGGGGAGGCTGGCCTACTTGACGGTTTTGGAGGGCGGAACAGACGAGGAGAGGGACGAGGGGAGGCAAGGCAAGAGCGCAGTTTCTTCTAGCTCGACACAAAAGAGTGACGTTAACTCGGGGAAAGAGTCCATTTCTTGGGGTCGTCTGCTAGGACGCATCTTGATACCTTTCCTACTTGTCGCGTTGGGGCTGCACTTTGGGTACCAGATTTGTCGACGATTGACTGCAGATGCAAAGCCACTTATCACAAAGAACGATGTTGATATGCAGGAAGCGATGGGGCAGCTATACGGGCTCTTGTGAGACGCGTGCATAAACATGGTGTCTTAGAGCACCAAATAAAAAAGACATTCAAAGACCAAATTGCATGAGAAAGAAGAACGAGTGAAAAGCTGCGCCTATGCCACGCCACTAAAACATGCATACTCGCCACTCCATCATCAGCCCTAAGGCCTCGGAGCCAGGAAAGCCCACGCAAAGCCCTGCACGTCACGCAAACCATTCCAACGCCATGATGCGCGTTTCCTTGCTTCCCTTCCATGCTTCTATTCGTTCTTCCATGCACACTATCACCACTACCAAGACGCGCCACGCCAAACACCCGCCTGGCCACTGCACCCACGTCCCGGATCCCCATTCCCAACTCAGCCAAAACAACCCTTCAGCCTAGACCACACATACACACACACACTTCTCACTCAGCCCTAGCTCAGCCCTAAATTTCTTCCCACGCCACAAACCCCCTACTCTCTCTCTCTCTCTCTCTCTCTATACGCGCGTATAACAAAAGAAAAACACGCAGCTCAGCCGAACCCAACTAGCCCAGCCGGACCCCTTATCTATCTACACACCCCTACGTCACACCCATAGCGCCCGCCACTCTCGGACGTACATACGTATGTATACCGTAGCATTTATGTAAGAACCTGCTACATACATACTTGTCCCAGAGGGGGAAAGGGGGGGAAGGGGAAGGAGACGTTCCAACTACCCAACTAACTAACCAATCGATTGATCAAACAAGCAAGCAAGCTAGTCAAGCGAACCAGCGTGATGAATTAACCGGGGAGACAAGAGACCATCTGCCTGTCTGTCTGCCTGTCCGCCTGTCCGTCTATGTGGGGCATATGTGAACGGGGTCTTACGTAGCTGAACAAGCCAAGACAAGACGAGGATAATCGGTCCGTTTTAGGGAGCCAGAGCGCGGCACGTGGGCGGGTTTTGTTCGGGGGGAGGGTGGCGGGGAAGGCCCGATGAATGATTCAAGGCGCGGGTTGTGGGGGAAATGTTACTGGTGGTGGGTTTGCGGGATTGTCTTTGGCGGGGGGTTAGGCGGTCTTTTCTCGTATCGATTTGTTGGGCTGCATGGTTATTTGGCGACCTGGGGCGCGGGAGAGATAAGTGAGACTTGTTTAGAACGTATGTGGCTTGCTGATGGTGAGATGGATGGGAAGGTGTTGATGGACGTCCTGTGTGTGCGTGTTGTAGTTTAGAAGATTAAACGCATCTGGTCATGACAAGTGTGTTCTGTACGCAAGAAATCACTTTTTTTTTCAAAATGGGGTTGATAATATGTATGTCATTGTAGTGTTCTCAACAGATGTACCTACTTGTCTCCAATATGGCTGTATATTCTACCTCACTTACTCTTACTCTACGGCATACTCCCCGATACTCGTGACAAATACGAACAACGTACACTAGATCACAATTTCACAAAGATAGTAGTGCGATTACAAGCATACTGGCTCAGCAGGGAGACACCCTGGTGCATCTTTGCCCAGCAATTCACAATCATCAAAAGCATGGCGTTGTCGATATTGCACGCGAACAATGCCCGACGAACCCCTTTTTCCCGACGGAAAGATGGCTATAGAAGCAGTAAAACAAGGTCACGATCAATTGGTCGAAATTGACATGGACTCACCTATTACCGTTCTTAGTCGTTGTACCCGGTGCGGCACGGTGCGGCGCGATTCCTGCCTGATCCAAGTCGCCAAGCTACCAACCACCTTGGCGTAGGCGTATAGCAACAACAACAACGAGGCCCAAGGAATTTCCCCGCAAGACGCGCAATAAGCCTTTAGACGAAAGTGTGACAATAAGCTATCCGATATCTTGAGCTCCTCGGACCTGTGTTACTAGTCGTGTGCGGATAGTGAACCATGCGTTGTGCACTGTCGAAAACAAAGATGGATCCCAGACCCACAGTGCTTTATCAAATGCGGAGAAAAAGGCTGCAAGGGACGACCGACAGAGCTAGCTGCTAGCAAAGCATAGTCCATGTTCACGACCGTGACCTAGTACAAGTTTCCTAAAGGTGATTGGCGCAGGAGGAGAACGAGCACGGTCGTAAGATTGTGGCGTGTCGACGAGCGGGAGCCGGGGCGGCCATGTTCGATAGGTAGATAGCCAGGACACAATGGTAGTATTAGGATGCAAAGAGCGAGTGTCGGGGAATATGATGCGCACTGACGCTGGTGTTGGGAATGAAGGATAACATTATGCGACTCCGCGGTTGGATGGGCGCCACTGACATGGCTTGGCAGGGCTCAAAGTGTGGAGGCGCAGGTACCAAGCGTCCGCACAATTCGCCAGCTGAAAGACTATTTGCTGGGGCAGTGACCCGATGCCAACTGATGCTTATCAACGTTTCAACGGTCCGAGTACGTAGTCGTATGGTCCCGGCTGTGAACGAGCTTGATCAATGGCCTGCGATAGCGGTCTAGGCGATGCCCAAGGCCACCCTTGCTAATGACAACGCCCTGGCGACCTTGCGATAACGAGAGTCAGCAGTCGCTAGACCATGGTTGCATGAGCGTGTCCAGAAGAGTGTCGCACAAGAGTAAGGTATGTGAGGAGGAAAGCTGCGCAGTCTAGAGCAAGGCAGCAATAACGTGCGAACTGCTGCGCATTCTGGTAGCCTATGTCCAAACACGACTGATGTTTCCGAGTCTTTCCGAGTCTTCCGACATACCGAATCGGCGATATCACAGGTTGCATTGGAGTCTCTAGCAGTGATGATGGCTTGTTGTGGCGCTGCGTGGCAAAGATTGGGCGTCGTGAGAAAAACTAGTCCATACCGTAGGCCCGGCTAGACTCACGAACAGCATAAGGAAATGTCGCGTGTGGTCATGGTGGCGTCGCTTTGGTTTGCCGCAGTCGGGTGCAAGAATGTGCCGCTTGGGTTCCAGTCCGGAGTCAGCCTCGTTGTTAGTCGCATTGGAATAGCAGAGGCTGGTCATCAGTCGCAAGTCGCCAGTGTTGCTGCTTCTGCAAAAGAAAAGGGTATTTGGATTCATTTGAATTCGCACCAGCATCTATAGGCTGTTGAAAAAGACAGATCTAACCATCCAGGTCAATATATCATCAATGTCTTGATGCATGTCAATCACAGTGCTCTACAAAAAAAGCAGGCGCTGAAGTCATCTCAAACAGCACGCTTGTCGACAGGAACGTTGCGCTTCAGGCCAACGAGCTGAAGCATCTCTGTCCAGAAGCCAATAGGTGGTGTGGTGAAAGAGGCCTCGTAGGCATCAATGAGAGGGGCATCCCAAACAAGGTCGACCTCGTGTGGTGCTAGCCACTTGGTCTTCTTGAACAGCTTCCAGAAGATGAACAGAGCCGGAGCTACAATAACCATGGTGTAGTAGGTAAAGAAGGACTCGAGAGTGAAGGCGCCAGGCAAGAAGGTAGAGTAGCCATAGACGAAGACAACACAAATCTCGAAGCACAGCGCGAACCAGGTTCCGTATGGTTGGAAGTAACCGCAGTATGGGAGTGTCCTGCGGTCAAGTCCTTGGACCTTGCATGCCTTGTAGAAGGCGAGGTAAGTGCCACACATGACAATGAAGTTGATAACACCTCCAGCGGTAATGATGTTGGTGAGCCACTTGAGGACCTTTGCGGAGTTGTCCGACAATTGCAAAAAGGATAGGAAGGGGAAGATCATGACGACGAGGAAGCAGTAGATGGGAACACCGTTCTTGGTGCACTTGCGGAAGATCTTGGGGGCGCGGCCCTCGATGGCGAGCGAGTACAAGCTACGGGTAGCGCAGTAGGTGTACGTGTTGCCGGCAGAAAAGATACTCGTAATCAACAGGGCGTTGACGAGGTGAGGAAGGCCATTGATCTTGAGGTTGCTCATGGCAATGACGTAGGGAGAGGCAGCGGCACTCTTCTCACCAGCCTTGAGCACCGACTCGAGCTGTGGGTCGTTGTACGCAACAACGACACCAACGCAGAGAGCACCGAGGATGAAGAAGGCACCAAATCGGAAGTAGACAGTCTTGAAGGCGGACTTGATGTAGATACGCGGGCGCTTGGCCTCACCAGATACCATGGAGATATACTCGGGACCAACGATACAGAAGGAAGCAGCCCACAGAGCGCCGAGGAATCCTTCAAAGCGAGCGAGGGACGTAGCTCCAGGGATCGGGCCTGGGTCACGCCAGTAGCGGAAGCCATAGGCATCGCCCTGGGGGTTGCCACCGACCATAGTAACAAAGGTGAAGGTGTAGAGGATCAAGATGAGAAAGACCTCTGCGCGACACGTCAGTTCTCCGTTTTCGGCATGCACAGCTGGACCAAGTATACTTACTGCCGCCTGACAACCAAAATTCGGCTTCACCGTAGGCCTTGACAGCCAAGACGTTACACGCACTGCGCAGTGGTTAGTGGCAATCCCATGCAGTGAAGTTGGACATCTTACGCGTAGAGGACAATGACTGCCGCGCAGACGGCAGCAACTGGGATGTCATCTCTCCAAAATCTTAGCACAATGTTAAGAGCCGTTATCTCAAACGGAATCAGCAGGGCTTCATAGAAGAAGAAGTTCCAGCCGGCCATGAAGCCGAGGGCTTCGTCGACCCAGTGTCCGGCCATGCGGATGAATCCTCCGGAGACGGGCATGAAGCTGGCCATTTCAGCCATGGCGTTGTTTACGAGAGCGATGACGCAGGAATATCCAGTGTAGGCGAGCAGTATACCGAGGGGGCCGCCAGAGTTGAGGGCACCACCAACGGACACAAACAGAGCAGTACCTATGGAGCCGCCAATGGCAATCAGCTGGATTTGACGGTTTCCGAGATGACGCTGCAAGTCATCCGAGTTGTCGGTCACTTGGCCATGTTGGATATCGTCATTGGGCTCCGACTCGCGGATGAAGTCGCCCGAATACTTTTTTTCTTCTGCCATGGTTGCAAGGGGAAGGGGGATTGTCGCTTGGGCAGAAAGGGCAAAAGTCGCTAGGGAGTAGTAATGGTCGCAATGGAAAGTCGCTTGAGGTATTGGGCTGGGCTGGGCTAGGCTGTGAGGGAGTTGTCGCTCTGGAGTAGAAGGCTGGAAAGGAGAGCCGACTGTCAACTTGGCTTGGGTGGAGGAGAGGGCGCAGCTGGAGGCTACAAAATGAGTCGCACTGGAGAGCAGTGGGTGAAAGGAGGAAGGGGGGAGGCGATGGGGGAGGAATCGCTTATCACAGCCTGTGGCCCCGGAGTGAAGTGCAGGGCCTTTATACACAAGAGTTGGAAGCGGGACATAAGGCACTGGCTTGGCTATGGATCCTTGCGGTGGTGAGGCCTGGGATACGACCAGCCGCCCAGAGCGGTTTGGCGCAACGCTAGGGAGACGGCCTTGCACCCACCCATCGCTCTGGGCAAGGCGTTGTCCGCAGGCGGCACAGAGTTTTCAGATAAGCCCGGCAGGATGGATGCACCAGTAACCCCGCTCTCTCTGTGTGTGTGGTGTAGTGTGGTGTGGTGTGGATGGTGTGGAGGACGGTGGCCAGCCCCTCGGTGATAGCAGATAGCGTATTCCAGAGTAGGCGGGCTTGCGTTAATGATCCGGGGTGGGCGACAATTTGCCCCAGCAGCAGCAGACGGAGGAAAGGCTACCGCGCCTAAGCCTAAGCCCAAGCCCAGGCACTGGAACACGCGACAAGGGCCCATGTCTTCGGACGCACGACGACTGTTAAGGAAACGCAATCCAGTTCCCTGCTCGCCGAAGCATGTTAGTGGATGCATCTCAGCCTGTCGGTAGGCCCCGAGCGAACTACAATCCTCAAGTGCGGCTGAGAGATTGATAGCCGCTCGCGTGTTTTGGAAAAAAGAGGGCGTCGGATACGGCCTGTGTTGAGTGAGGGAATGCAGAGCCGCGGCATGCAAGCTGATAGCAAAGCACATAGGCCTCGGAGCTTGATTCGACTTCTCAAGCGTTGAGAGATTGGCGTCGTTGGAGGCCAAATGGACACCCATCAAATGACGGCATCATGCTTGACAAGTACCGAGCCAAGAGCCGCACGGTCAGTCCATGGCTTCAGCTCTAGCCGTCGCTTCGCTGTTGTGTACAGATGTATGTACCGCTAGTCGACCCACGAGCGGCTCACGCGACATGTGACTACCAAGCCCTTTTCCCCTCAATCCGCCTCGGTATGGCTAGGCTGACGTCACGGGACAGGTGTACCCTGTGAAGGCAGAGTCACGTGATGTGGCACGAGGGGCAAGAACAAGAACCCTCGCTCGGCTGTCCTTCCTCTCCGCCTTATTCCGCCACATTCGTCGAACCATGGCTTTCTCTCTGCGACAACACACCACAGCATATCTATCACTAATAACCTCACCGGTCCCATTATCCGTCGCCACTACATCCAACCCTACGAGCGCTAGTTTAGGTCGCTGCCAAATGTCACCCTTGCATATAGACTATCATGTCTGCAGCCGGACTACATACCCGTCTAAATCTACCAGTCCGCTTGCTCGTGTCCTGCCAAACCGCATTGGGTCGTATCGGGTTTACCCGCATTGAGACTACGTACCACTCGCTCTCGGACTCGACAAACGCACGAGAGGCTTTGCATTGCTGCATCTCCATGATACATTAGTGGGCAGCTCGTGTTGGTGTCTCTTATCGACGGGCTGCCCCGCTCCCGCGGCCTGCCCCGCACTTCCACGTGGTCCCATCTCTTGCATCGCGCTTCCACTACTACTTGCATCTTGATTGATCCTGCAGCGCGGCATAGCCATCACAGTTCGAGAGTAGCATTGACCGTTCAAGGCATAGTCAATCGCCATTGCTGCTTACGTCTCTTTACTGCTCGTGCCCCTCACCGAGCATCTCCAGACTTTCTTTTCCTTGATCAAGTCGCTTTGCTGACCTGTGATACATGCTCGCATACGCCTCCATGCACCTCCGCAACATATCTTGTTCACGATTGGAAAACACGTCAGAAAGACTGCATCGTTGAGTCTGCAGTACAACACACTCCGCAGCCATCTCCTCCACGAGCACTTTTCTGGAGAAACTCGCCCTCTACCCCGCTATATGAACATAATCTGCCTTTGATCCATCTATCCTACCTTTTCAAACACAAGAGGAAAAACCAAGAACCTTCCGGAACAAAATATCATCATGTGTCGCTGGTTCGCCTACATCTCCCCAACCGAGCCATGCCTCCTGTCCGATGTCCTCATCTCGCCCGCCAACAGCATCAGCAAGCAGTGCTCTGAACATTATCTGCCCAAGCTCCTCCCACACAACGAAGACAAAGATCTACATGATACCCCCGATGAGCTTATGCGTATGCGAAACTCCCTCTTGAACATGGATGGCTTAGGTATTGCGTGTAAGTGCAAGACGCTTCGAATGACCAAGAGACGGCATCTATCTCGACCCGTTGTCAAATGCCTTGTTCAACTTGGTCGCTTCTCAGTTTCAACTCACAGATATTCACAGGGTACACCGATGCTACTGCTTCGTACATCAAGCATGTAAACGGGCCGCGCCCAGCCCTCTACAAGTCGCAATCGCCACCCATCAACGATTTCAACTTCAAGTCACTCTGCCAAAACACCGAGTCGCAATGTGTCTTCGCCCATATCCGTGCCTCTAGCGGCAGCGCTGTGACACCAGTAAACTCCCATCCTTTTGTCTTTGGCCGCCATGTCTTCATGCACAATGGAGTCATTTCCAATTTCTCGAGCATTCGCCGCGATATGACGGATGAGTTATCTTTCGACGCCTACTGCAACATAATGGGTAGCACAGACTCTGAGCATGCCGCTGCCATGTACATGACGTTTCTGACAGACGGCGGAGGCAAAGAGAGTTGGGAGAAGTCGTACCCTCTCAAGAAGATGCTAGAGGCCATGCAAAAGACGGTCATCCACATTCTCCAACTCCAGCACACTAAACTCGGCGATGCCAATACGCCCAACTCGCTCAACTTTTGCACCACGGATGGCAAGAGAATGCTCGCCATCCGCTTCCGTAACCACGTCACCCAGCAGCCCCCTAGTCTTTACTGGTCTGAATTCGCCGGCCGGACGCTAAACACCAAATACCCAGGCAACCCAGACAGCAAGGACATGGAGAATGCAGAGGCAACGCTAGAGGCAGAAAGAATGGGCAAGCACACGATTATTGCGAGTGAGCCCACCACCTTTGATGAAAATGAGTGGCATTTGATAAAGGCAAACTGTGCCTTGATGGTGGATGATGATGGCATCGAGCACGAGGTCAAGATTGAGTACGATGAGAAGCTGAATGCAAAGGACCCAAAGTATGACGGAAAAGCTTAGGAAAGCATGGTGAGTAAGCAAAAAAACACCAATAAATATACGCCTATCCTGAATCGACAACTTGTTTAGTCTCTTTGCTATCATGTTGAACATGTGTCAAGGATCCCAAGTAGCTAGCAGTACAGACTCTCGCGAATGCTCGCCTTGATGTCCTTGCCCTTCAACACTAAAACGTCTATCTAGCATACCCCTCGCTCAAAACGTTTGTGTACCTCTTATCCGTACTCTTCGGCAAGAAAAGAAAAACTCACTCTTAGTATCTGGTGGCATGACTAGGCCATCTACACGGAGTGAAAAAAACCGGTCCCTCCACTCTTCAAAAAAAAGGGTTTCACTGCAGCAACAACGCAAATACACGCGTATCACCCGCCATCTTTAAAAAAAATATGCAAGACATGTTTTTGTTCATCGACGCAACGACATAATAGGAGAGATGCCACTGTCTAGAAGAATGCTTGGGAGGTTGTAGCACGTGTACGGTACATGCTTTCACAAAGACGCTTGCGGAATATTATCGATGAGAATGTGCTATCTCATATTTGCTACAGCAAATATGTTTTTTCAGGCGACTGGCTGTGCAGCCCTAGACGTCATCTCAAAACAAGCAAGAGTTTGTAAAAGGCAGTATATTGGCTTTCTCAAGAGCACGTGGCAAAAGCGCGAGGGCATGATATAGTATGCTTGTATCTCATGTCGCCTGTTGTTCATGTTGTCCGAGTCCTGTAGTTTGACTACGCTAAGAGGATTTGGGAAGGTACTCTTGCTACGCCATTCACCAGTCGTTCATATTGATCTGCAGAACAGCTAATGTTTACATGCATTACGTCAGGATTATGATTCTATACGTTTCCAATATCTGGAGTGGGCATCTCACACGCGATAAAACATCGGTTGCCGTCTTCAGGCATTTCGGACTTGTCGAGCTGGCTAGCTGTATTTGACTGACTTCACAGACCGCTGAATTTCGTCAGTGTCCCAGTCTTGTTCTTGTACACCTTGTAGTGTCCATCATATATTCCTTATTTTGATAGCAAAGCCTCACGCGCAAAAATAAACGTCACTGAGTCTCTAAAGGCCGAACAATACCTTCACGTGGTTGGTTCCCTAAAGCTCCCTGCATTGTCTATGACAAATGTTTCTTTCATCACAAACAACAAACGGACAAGCATGGACGCCCTGACGCCTGAGGTTCCTTACTAGGAAGGTGACCCAGTACAGTGGACTATATAAACGCTCCATATTGACGTCTTTCGATAGACGCATTTCAGGGTGATGCGATGTATCCCGCATTAAGAGAAAGATGGCTATTACCGCTGCATTCTGTGGACGAGTGTAGTGATGACGGTTTTCTTACCTCGCACATGCTCTAGACATGGCTGGAACCATATCACCGACTTTGTTAGATCGATATTTTGCCAGCAAAATTGGGTGCCAGAGCCAATAAATTCCTTCAAGCATGGTAACAATAGTCTTCGGAACCAGAGTCGAGCCGAGCCGAAACACGTTGGCGCAAGCGCGACAGAGTGAGTACAAGCAAGACGGCATGAGTGAACGCAAAGAAGCTTCGCTTTGAAAGCATCATGCGTGACCTGTTTTGAAATAAGCACCGTGAAACCAGGACGAATTCTGTGTTAGTCCGAAGGATACGAAGTTTTCTCCAAATACGGTGATGTGTCAGCCAGTCTATCGTTGGCGCAGCGTGCAGCGGAATGGGGTCAGCTTTTGAGTTAATCGAAAGTACGATGGGCTGACGACGACGCGCCTCATTATCCACATTTTCCAACGGTCGTACGTATAGTGATCACCGGCGCGATCCAAATATAAACCGTCCAATCTGACATGGGACGGCCTGCACCGCCTCCAACGGGACACGGATGCAGCCCCGCCGGCTCCGGCGCCGCACTGGAGCAGAGGGCCAAGGTGTCCGCAGCGGCGCCTCGTCTGCTGTGTAGACAGCAAAAACCCAAGAGTGCGATCCAATTTCCGTCGCAGAGGGGCATGTAAATGATGCGCAGCCGGGGACCGAGGGCCTGATAGGTTTTAAGCCCGCCTTTGCAAGCGCTGATCTCCCGCGCCAGTGTCTCACATAGCAACGTTTCGGCGCGTCGCGATTGGCCAGGGCGAGGATTACGCGGATGTGGCTATGCCGGTTTCATGCCCGCGCCTTGATACATGATCCTTCTCCCCTATCCTCCATCGCGCCACAACCACCTCCACCACCACCGCTGCTGCTGCTGCGTCCTATACAGCGCTCTCTCCCACCTCCCAAACCCTAAGGATTGCCATTGCCGGATTCCTTCTTCTTCGTCAACAACGGCTCTGCCCAGCTGCCCCCCGGACTGGATTCCCGACGCCGTGCATTATCTGGCCCCTTGACTCGCCAAAAATTCCCGCTGGACAGGGCGCCAGCCAAACGCAGCACCCGCAATGTGGTTCCGCAAGAAAGAAAGCGACATTGAGATGTCGGGCATGATGGATCCCAGCCAAACTAAGAAGAAGACCAAGACGCCCGCAGGCCCTCCCGAAGAGACAGAGTACCAAAAGTTCAACTGGAAACGCTTCTTCCTCGCGCCAAAGTACATACGTAAGTCGTCGCCCCGTCCCCTGCTCGTCGCCCGCACAACGCTGACTCGGAAATTAGCATGGCACATTCTCTTTATTGTTATCGGAATCATAACTGTCATCATCACCATCAAACACGATGAGGTTGTCGAGGCATGTTGCTCACCGCATCTCTGTTTTGCCCAGCCGGTTCACGTGACTAACTAATGCACAGAAACTACGACCCTGGTCGGAAAAAGTCCGCGACCTGCCAGCAGGGTGGCTGATACCCATCGTCATCTTGGTCATCATTTCATTCCCCCCGCTCTTTGGCCATGAGATTGTTGCGCTGCTGTGCGGTGTGGTCTATGGACTGTGGATCGGTTTTGCCATTGTTGCAGCTGGCACCTTCATTGGCGAAGGTAAGTCTCCTTCACCAATCTCCGACCAATTTACCGTAGCTAATCATTGCAGTCGGTACCTGGTACGCGTTCAAATATGCGTTCCGAAAAAAGGCCATCAAACTGGAGCGTACAAACCTAAATTACGGCGCCATGGCCCGTCTGACACGCGATGGCGGCTTCTTCATTGTCCTCGTCATCCGCCTCTCCGCCATCCCGGCGCATTTCTCCACGGCTGTCTTCTCCACCTGCGACGTCAAGTTCTGGCATTTCGTCGTCGCAACTTTCTTTTCGCTTCCAAAGCAAATCTTCCTCGTCTACCTGGGTGTCCTACTTCTGCAAGAGAGCAATGACGACGTTATCAAAACCGTCATGTTTACCGCCGTTTTCATCATCACCGTTGCCATGGGCATTTGGATCTACCTCAAGATGCGCACCATCAAGAAGGTGCTACTGGAAGAGCAGGAGGTGAGGCGGGTCAAAAAGGCCGAGGCTGTCGAGCTGGTGCCCAATGCTGAAAGCGCGTACCAGAGGCGGTACGATGAGGAGCCAGCGGAGTGGGCCCCTATGCAACCAACGCAGGTCAGCAGGCCCTTGGAGCGGAGATACGACGAAGACAACGCAGATTGGGCGATGCAGCCGACACAGCCAACGAGAATGGTTTGAAGCCCAGCCAAAGACATTCTCATTCGTGTACCAACTAACTAGTAGGATTTATAAGTATTGGTAATGGCATAATGACGTTATGACTTTTGTTCCATCAGAGAGTATACTCTACAAAAAAGAAAATTATATGCGATTCAAACCACGGAACCCACACACACACAACCCTGCATTTGAAGCACGTCAACAAACGGGTCACCAAACAGGTCAACAAAACAGGATCAACAAAACAGGGTCAACAAAACAAAGGCCAACGAACTACCAAACCAAGCACGAACCCTCCTCCTCACTCGCCCCTATGGAAACCCCCACTTGCCCCGCTGTCGTTTTCCAGACCCACACAAAATCAAACCCCTTCCCCTTCCCAACGTCCATATCGACAAATCCTATCCCTGGGCCCCCCTTCTTCTTCTCCGCTTTTTTTTTTCTCACTCCGCACGTCTTTGCCCCCCTCCTCGTTTCCGCATCACACACGACATTCGTCACAAAGTGAATCGCCCTGTACCGATATCGTAAATCCAGCGCCCTGTTTTTGGTGTAGAGTCTTGGGGAGTTTTTTTTACAGGCCCGCAGTCAAGTTCATCGGAAATTAGGCCCGGGGGAAAGATGGGGAAAAGGTGGCTAGCAGAGATGGATGTGGGGAAGAGACGAATAAAAACTGGGGGGATGTGGGTCGGGGGTTACGTATGTGTGTGGGTGGGTGGGTGTTTGTCGGTTTGTTTGCATGTGCGTGTATGTGTGCGAGATAGCTTTATAGTGATGGGAAAAAAGGAGAGCGTGAAACTGAGTCTTTTAATTTTATGTGAGTGAGTGAGTGAAGGAGAGATTTGAGCAGGAAAGGCGATGTCATAACTCATGATGGAGTACTAATGTTCTTTGCGTTTTCTATCCAGGGAAAAGAAAAAAAGTGATATCTATACTTGACTCTGCAAATACTATCTTGTGTAGTTCTTGAGCCTGGGCTGCTATATATACTGAACAAAGTTTCTTTTTCTTGCTTCCTTTGCAACCCATGTGAAAATGGTTTACGTAGTATACCTGAACCAGGGTACATTGTCTGCAAGCTCCCTCTCCAACGCCTTCTGCTCCTCTGTTAGTTCCTGGTGTCCCACCTCCATCGCGAGTTTGTCGCGGCGCGCGTTCTCCCTGCTGCACCAAGTCGACATGAACAAGGTAAGGAAGAAAGCCATGCTGACACAATCGTTAGTTACATATGTTGCCTTGTCCAAAGCACGACAAGAAGGAGAACTCACCCAACGAAGCCAATCAAGATGCTGTGTCCGGTGATGAATCGAGGTCCGTCGCGCGTGACATAGACATACGATGCGATGATGCCGCCACAGTTGCCACCCATGACCTGCATGGCGATGCCCGTGCCTCGCTTCAGACTGCCTCCAATGTTTCCGCTGTTCCACGCCATGCCGAGCGGTATCTGCGGGTAGATTCCGATGGCAGCCAGGACCGTGCCTGCATACTGTACGCTCGGGGCACTTGTCGCAGCAAGCATGGCGAAACCGGCTATAGCGATGAGCTGGAAGCCCAGGAGAAACACGCCTCGTTTCTTTACGCGATCGGCATACCAGGATGCGGCAATGGTGAAGACACAGGCGCACACGTAGGGCGGGACACTCATGAGCTGGGCTTCGTTGGCTGTGTAGCCCATGTTCTTGATAATCGTCGGCAGGAACAGGGCGAACGAGTATATCGGGCAGAAGCCAGCCATGCAGATGAGCATGAAAATGTATATCTTCCAGTCGGTGAGGGCTTGGTACACATATTTCATGTTGAAGTCGTTCGAAAGGTGGCCGTGGTCTTCACTCAGACGCCGCTGAACTTCGGTGCGTTCTTTAGGAGTCAAAAACCGGGCTCTGCAAAAGTCAGTTGGGCAAATACAACCACTTGTCAGTCAGGAGGAGACTTGCGTAGCAGGATAATCATGGATACACCAATACGCCGTCATGGACACGAGAATGCTAAGAATCCCCTCCAATATAAAAATCCAAGACCAGGCTGCCCTCCCGCCTACGCCAGACATCTCTGCAATACCTCTGGCGAGGATACCACCGAATGCGCCAGCGAGGGTGGCTGCGGAAAAGAAGAGAGCCATTCGGAACCCGCATTCGTCACGAACATACCTAATGCGGTAAGCACAAAGCCAGGGTCAATTTCTGTCGGCTTCAGCTTCAGAGCTTTGTTGAATACTTACCACTGAGCTATATAGTAGTTCACGCCTGGAAACAGGCCGCCTTCGAAAACACCGAGGAATACACGTGTCGCCATGAGACCAGAGTAGTTCTTGACGAAGCCTTGCAGAATCATCGCCAATGACCAGAAGAACATGATAAACGTGAGCCAGATAGAAGGCCTAGTACGCTTCATCATGATGTTTGACGGTATCTCTGCAGCGATGTAAAAGGGAAAAAGAACGGCAAGACAGTCATTGTACTGGAGACCATGCAGCTTGAGGTCTTGTTCGAGGTGGTCGAGACGAGCGTTGCCTATGTTGGTGCGATCGAGGAAGCAAAGCCTGGGCACATATGAGAAGAGAGATAATGAGGGCACATGACTGCCAGAACACTAAACTCACAAATAGATGAGAGACATAAAAGGGATAAGATGCCAGTCAAGCTTCCGTAGTAGCTTCTTCGTACCCGCCGCATCAAAGCCCTGTGGTTCTACATCTTCAATGGACGTGCCGACTGATACTGGAACGGCGGTAGCGTCGTGAACAGTCTTTTCTGCCATGGCGACTGCGATGCTGAGACTCCCTGACCGAGAATTCAACCATTTTTGAGGGTCCTATATCCTTCAAATACTCTTCGCATTCTGTGCTGATGGCTTTTGCAGACGCCATAGTTGGACGGTGCATGGTAATTGTGCAGGCCAAGGATCCAGACTCGTTGCCTTTTTTACAGAGCCTACAGTAGTCTAGCATGCACATCTTTTCTCTTGCCGCGTTTGTACTGATACTCCGAGACTAATGGCTCCGTGTAACCCTAGAAGCGTTCCGAATGGTCAATCGTTACAGGCACCGCCACGAAATTAACCGGCAAGGCGAAAAACAGCCAGACGTATCCGCACTAGCCAGGGCGTAATCTGTATGTTTATCTTTAAGATTCTCAGAGCTTGTAGCATGGGATCACTATGGCAAAGCTTGGTTGGTTAAGCGCCGAAGCTTGTGTATGCGGGCTGACATGCATACCGGTCTAGACGTATCTAGGCTATGCTCATGTCAGCTTCATCACAATATGCATGAATTCCAAGACCATGTAACTAAAGTAGGTGTGTGAGCAACCCCATGAGCCTAAGGGGATTTAGCGTTGCTTACCGTTGCTGAGGGTTAAGGCAGAGACGCTTAGGGCCTCGCCCAACTCGCACAAGCTCCTGTAGCGATGCATGATCTAACACGATTCTTCGCGATCAACCGGGTTCAAACTTAGCTTGCAGCGCTAATTTTAGTGGATGCTTTCTTCTTCATTCTCCTGCAGTGCAACTCCACGTCTGTGTTGTCTCGCCAAGCACTGCATGCAGTATGGTGAAGAAATCTTCTTTTCCCGTAGCCTTGGGCACACTTCAGACATCGATGATTGTGCCAAGAAAGATTGGTGCTCCCTGAGTTGCAAGAGGAGAGAGTGGCAACGCAGAGAGAGCGTTTCCGAAGCAGATGGGTGGCAATGGTAGGTGTAGTGAAAAAGGAAGCACATAGTGGATACGGTGACCTGTATGGTCTGCACCGAGACGAACTGGTTAGGTTTCAGCGCTGTTCGGCGCAAGATTGAAGGTGAACGATGACAAGTACAATAGCACAGTCAGAGCTGGGCGTCGGAGTTACTTCTAGCTTTATTGGTGTAGAATCCTCTAGGTTTTGTTATGTCGCCAATTTCTTAGCGCGGCTGGAATGCAATCGGCTCAAGTTTATTGTGAGCTTCAAGATCCGTTGTCTCATGTGCACTGCCTACATATGGAAACTTCCTCGCTATTGGGAAAGATGAGTGAGCAAGCCGCCGAACCGTGGCCATGGGAAGTTCTTCACTGGCTGGTAGGACGTGTGTACGCTATGCGTTGTACAGAGGACGGGGTTTAGGGGTCAACAGGCTCCGTTCGTTTCTGGAGGCCCGACAAACTGCGGAAAGACCACTTCATCATTGACGACCCGACGGTAGGCTTGTGGAACAACACTGGTGTAATGGCGCTGCCGCCTTGTGTCTCGTTCGTATTCACAACAAACATAGCTCGTTTCCACTTCGTCAGAGTGGTCATGTTGATGACCCTTAAGCGAGTGGCGACAATATAGAGGCGAATATGACATGTACCTTGTAAAACGGATGCAATCCTAATATCAGACATCTCGTGGTTCTTGATTCTGTACATTTTGAAAGTCGTTCAAGTCGCTTTTGTAATTGTTAGCTGCGTCATTGTAGTTGTGAACACCATTGAGATCGTATGCCCAACCAGGTCTTTATGGAACTCGATATGCTAACTGTCGTCCCATAGCCGTTCGCAAGCGTCAAGGTAAGCCGCATTCGGGATCACCCGCTGGGAAATACTGTCTTCCGTGAACTGTGAGAGAAGGTTGAACACTGGTTGTGCTTGCAACTGCGATTATCGACCTTGAGGGGCACTCATACATGCTTCTCTTTGCGCGAATACGGCAAACCTCTCTTGTCGGTCTCGTAGGTTTCCATCATAACTCACAGTGCGGCTGCTGTAAGGACCAGTACAGGTACAAGGTTCAAAGCAAGAGGATGAGTGAGTGGCGTCGTCGTGTCACGGGAGTGGGCAAGATGTTGTGAGGCAAACACGAAGCCTTGGAGGTAGCGCTTGGTTGGCAGAGTGGAAGGGGTGGGGAACAGGACACGTTGGATGAGGTGCAAGACGCGATGAGGGGCTCCAAAGGTTAATTGTGCCTGCCCTTGTAGCGCAACGTCACCGGGAAGGCGTACGCAGGCGTGCCTTCCGTGCAGCACATGCATGGCACAGCAAGGGGGGCAACGACGACTGGGACGGCTGCCAGCCATGACGGGCAGCAGCAAAAAAATAAATAAACGGACGTGGCGCGACGCGTTGACGCGTTGTGTGGCGGGACAGTGGGAGAAAACATCACCGTCCCCACCCACCGGCGCAGTCACGTGCGCCTCTCTCGGCTGCCGCCAACCTCAAATGTTCGCCGAACCGTTGTAGCTCTTCTTTTGTCGCCGCAATACGACTGCATCCCCTCCACCCGCCCCGCCGAACCCCGTGCCACGAAAAAACTGTGTCATTACTTGCTCCCGTCTCGCACCAGAACCGCTGCTCGCCTGCCATCGCCTCAACTGGACCTCCCTCGAACAAAGTCGCCTGCATCATCCCCACACTAAATCTTCTGGCTTCGACACCACGCTCTCGACTCCATAGACGCTTCCTCACCACGTCCTGACCCACCACACAATGGCTCCTACTTCTTTTGCTTCGGCAGCTGCGGGAAACACTGCCAATTCATCGCGCGCAGAAGCGAGCGGCGACTGGTAAGTCGGCCCTTGTTCTCGGTTTGCGTCTCACGCACATGCATCATTCTTAGGCCTGGGCGCGGTGCATCATGATTTCGAATCGCTAGGATTTTTGCACCCCATTCTTGCCCTGCACCCTCGAGACTCCTTGCTGCCACCATGTCACCTCGCAATTGGCTTGATACTCACGCCGACCACAGGGCCCGACGCACCAACGGTGCCACGCAAACATTCCGCCGACCCTCACACGCGACCAGCCTCTCTGGCTCAACAATCCACTCAGCCCCACGAGACGCCCCTGCACCACAAAATTCATCAACGAATACTGGCGTATATGTCCCTCCACATGCACAGCCTGGTCGCAATGGTAGTTCGTTCGAGGGCCGGTATTCACGAGATCAACTGACGCAGCTGTTCCGGATACAGCAACAGGCTGGGGATCTCAACGATGGACTGTCAGATCTGTACATGGGCGTATGGGAGCCTCACGCCACCAACGGAGCATCGAGCGCTTCCTGGGGCCGCAAAGACGATGGTGGTGGCAGGGAGGCGCCAAGCGGGGTCGACCAGTGTTGGGACAAAGACGGCAGCATATTGCCGCTGAGCCTCAACGACATGACCGACGAGGAGAGAGAGGTAGGCTCTCGCCCCCTCATTGCACCATGCAGCAACCGAGGCTAACGTGCGCTTTCTCGCTTAGATCTTCCTTTCGTCTGTCAACTCGCCGCTGAAACCCCCCACGCAGAACACCAACAAGGACGGTACTCCCAAAGAAGGTCTTTCGCTGCGCAAGTCTTCTGTATCACAGGGGCCAGGCACGCCCTACGGTCTCTCCTCGCCTACTACATCGCGACCGGGCGCTCGGCGTCGCGACACGAGTGAAGCTTATCCGTTCCCCTCCTCCCCCGCCGCCTCAAGATTTGCGCGAGAAGAGGGTAGTGCTGTCACTCCGCCGCCTGCTCTGGTACGTCGTCGGACGGATTACAAGGACTCCGCAGAGGGTCGTCCGGGTGAAGAGCGTGATCGGGAGAGGGGCGCTGCTGAGAACGCAGGTCCCTTTGGCTCTGCGAAGCGCAGTACTACGGCGCCATTCAGCCCAGGTGCTGGTGCGTCGCCTTGGTCTGCAACGCCGGGTGGTGGCTTTGGTGCATTTGGAAGCTTCGCCAATCCGCAAGCTGATAAGAAGCCTGGCTACGGTAGCTTGCGCGGCGAGAGTCGCTTCAAAGGGCTAATGGGTAAACCCAGCGTCGAGGACTTTGGCAACGGCCCGAAAGACAAAGCTTCCTCGAACAACTTGGGTAAGCTTAGCGAGGCAGAGCCGTCAAAAACTGATGCGTCGTGGATGGAGGCCCGCACCAACCGACCAATGAGCAGCGACACAGATCCTTTCCCCGACCATGACCACCCAACGGGCAGTGCTGCGCTTCGCGGCGAAGATGTTAGTCCGCCCCGACCTCAAGGCTTCGGTAATTTTGCAACGCCCCACCGCCCAGACCACCGTGACGACTCTGGATTATCTGCATTCGGAATGACTACGGATAACATGTATAGCAAGAATAATTTTGCTGACCAGTCGCCCCTTCGTGGAGCTGGCAACGAGCCCATGAGCCCGACGGATACCAATCCGTATCAGAGCCCGCACCACGCACGGGACCAGCATGACGACTCGGACGATTCTGGCGACCCAAACGCCCATTTTCCCGGTATGAGCAGCTTCCACATTGATCAGTCGGTCCACTCAAGCATCCATAATGCGTTTGGTGGGCTTGGGGGTCTCGGGAAGCCTGTGCCATTCGAGACTGCAGCGAGCGATCGTAGTCAGACCTCCAGCGTTGGTCCCAATCGAGGCTTCCCGACCCTGCCTGGGCTTGGTGGTGGCCTGCCTGGCCTGGGAGGCTCTTCGGCTTGGCCATCTCACACCTTGGGCACCCCAACCCGCGAACGCGGTGGTCTGGGTGGCTTCGAAAGTGCTTTTGGAAACGTAGGTGAGGCTCAATCGCCTTCTCTGGCCGGTTTGGGCAACAGCTCGCTGTTTGGCCATGCCCATGGCACAGTAGGTCGCTCTAGTAGACTCGGATCCCTGTTCCCAGCTTCGATGCAAGAGCAGATGCGATCTAACGACCCGAATCGAGCTCCCGTTGATGACGCCTCTTCGCACGGTGATCGTCAACATAGCATGACTGGCACATTTGGAAGAAACGCCTTTGGTGGCCAGGCACCCGCTCGTGACACCGACAGCCCTTTCCGCGCAAACCGTAATCTTTTCGACGATTTTTCTAACGCCCATCATGATGATCATAGCTCAATGGGACAACCTCAGAATATAGCTACTACCTCTCTCTCCATGGCTGCCTTGAATCCCACCAGGACTGCACAGCCCTCGACCCCAGGCGTTGGAAGCCCGGCTTCAAGCCAGCCCCCAGTACCCCAGCAGCGCATGATGGTCATGCCGGACAGGATGAGGTGGATCTACCGTGACCCGTCAGGCAACGTCCAAGGCCCATTTTCTGGCCTGGAGATGCACGACTGGTACAAGGCTGGATTTTTTTCGCCCGAGCTGCTAGTCAAGAAGGCTGAAGAACCCGACTACGAACCTCTGGCGCAGCTCATCCGTCGCATTGGCAATTCACGCGAGCCTTTTCTGGTCCCTCAAATCGGCATTCCTCATGGTCCTGCGACATCTCAGCCTGGCAACTCCTGGGCTGGTGCTGGCCCTAACGCTGCTGCTGCTCCAGGAGCCCAGCCTCCATTTGCAAACAGCTTCCCGAGCTTTGGTACTACTCTTACCGCTGAGCAACAGAACGCGCTTGAGCGTCGGAAACAGGAAGAGCAGTATCTCATGGCTCGTCAAAAGGAACATCTAGCTGCACAGCAACAGGCGCTTGCCCGCCAAGTCCAGATGGGTGTACTACCTAACCAGCTCAATCACCATTCCAGCGCACATAGCCTGCACAGCCAACCAAGCTTTGGTAGTATAACATCACCTGGCGGATACCAGCCATCCCCTCCCCAGGGAGCCGCACCAGGAGCTCCCGTTCCTGGGCTCATAGATAGTACCTTCAGGTCTGGTCCTGGCCCTGTACCTGGCTTAGGTCCCATTGGCCCCGGCATGGATATGATGAACAACCGCAGAGACCAAGACGTGCCTGCTATGATGGAGCGTCTTAACCTGGGACGTAACAATCAGCCGCAATTTGGCTTCGGTGGACAACAGCAGGACCCAGATGCACATGCCCAATATGTAGCTTCAGTGATTGGCGACCGGGCTCGCCTAAAGCGCGAACAAGCTGAGCATGACGCCATGATCCGTCAGGGCAGCGCTGAAGATGTGCAGGCTGCTCGTAATTTCGCTGAACGCTTTGCCGAGTTCAATGAGTTGCGAGTCCAGACGGACATGGAACAGTCAAAGGCGGTCCCTCCACCAGAGGGCGTCATCGGAAAGCCATCATCTTCATCGGCTCAGCAATCGCAGCAAGCATCGGAGCCCACATCACCCGAGCGCGCGGACGGCCAAGAGCGCCAATCTGAGAACAAGGAGGAGCCATCTTCAACCGCGCAGGAGCCGCTATCACTCACTGAACAGGTACAGAAAGCTGCTTCTGCTAAACAATCTCCTCAGCCTCCGACCGCGTGGAGCAAGGTTGAGCCTGCGATTTTCCCGTTCCCACCACCGCCGTCCCAGTCTCCTCTTCCTGCGCCTGCTGCTCAGAGGAAGCCAATCGTTGCCGAGAACCTCAATGCCGAATCTCGTTCGGGTGCAGTAACTCCAGCCGCTGACACCCCGAGTGTCTCGGTTGCACCATGGGCAAAAGAGCCTGTGAATGCTTCTCACGGCCCTTCTCTTAGGGAAATCCAAGAGATGGAAGCAAAGAAGGCAGCAGAGCGAGAAGCTGTTGCGGCTGCAGCCCGTCGTGAGGCATTCGAGAAAGAACTCCAAGCCCAAAATCAGTCGCCCGCAATACAGCCTGGTTTGCCTTCCAGCTCGACTTGGGCAAGCGGTGCTTCCCCGGTCACACCTAGTGCTAATACTTCCGTATGGACTAAGCCTGTGGCAAGTAAGGTTGCTGCACAGCCAACCCCAAGTTCAAAGAAGACGCTCCAGCAGATTCAAAAGGAGGAGGAAGCCCGAAAGCAACGTGCCGCTGCTCAAAATATTGCTGCAGGTAGTGCATTCGGATCACCTGCTCCACCGCCATCTGCTGGCAAGCGATATGCTGATCTAGCAGGAAAGAGTACCCCTACCCTGCCTGCTGGGCCTGTCGGGCCTCCTGGTAGCAGCTCGTGGACCACAGTCGGTGCGAGTGGCAAGGTGAAGACCCCAGGTGGTACGACAACGCCTGTTCCTGGTGCCATTCGTTCGGCCAGTTCTACCATAGTGCCCTCTCTTGCCAAGAAGCCTACCGTCGCTCGCAGTAGTACTGCAGGAGCACCACCTGGAAAGCCCAATGCCGAAGAAGAATTCCGCAAGTGGGCCGTCAATGAGCTCCGACATGACCTCAACAAAAACATCAATGGTATGTCTGTCCCACGTTTTGTTATATCGGGCCGTCTTTGCTAACGTTTGTACAGCCGAGGACTTTGTCTCGTCCCTCCTCAGCTTCCCCGCTGACGCAGAGCTCATTACCGAGTCTGTTCATTCCGCCTCCAGCACGCTCGACTCTCGTCATTTCGCTGAGGAATTCCTTCGCCGCCGTAAGCTAGCTGACAAGGGCATCATTGATGAGCGCAACACTTCTTCTCCCGCCGAGAACAAGGCTGCAAGCAGCGGCTGGTCTGAAGTTGCCAAGAAGGGTGGCGCCAATGCAACGCAACAACAGCAGCAGCAGCCTCTAGATTCCAGCAACTTCAAGGTCGTTGCTGCCAAGAAGAAGACCAAGCGGTAAACTCCGAATGGTTTGGTGTGTTTTGATTGAAGGAAAAGGTTCTTTTTTTTGCATCTTGAGGAGGCTTGGCTGCGGGTGGGAACATGGAGGTGTGGGTACGAAGTGGTCTTTGCAAGTGGAAAGCACAAGCATGGCAAGGCAGCATGAGAGCAACGGTGACGGCTGGAGTCCTTGAATAGTGCCTTATTACTTTGTTCTGCCGTCCCTAGGCAACGGGCGCATGCATCCATTCCACGGCTCTCCAACACGTCGTTATCTCATGGGTTAAGTAGTTGTAGTACCAGTGTTCGATGCGGAACCCACACAAAAATACATACATACTCTGCTCTGTCCCGTACATGCATCCCCTTTTCTCCTCCCATCTACCACTGGATTTTCTCCTTCCCCCTCTCCTTCACTCCTTGTACACGAACAAAGTCTTGCTCACGACTCGAGACTTTAATGGTCTGAACGAACCTAGTCTCTCTCTCTCTCTCTCTCTCTCTCTCTCTTCAGACATGACCACACACTTGTTCGTAACATTACCATGGACCTGCACACAAGTATACTATAATGTGTTGTTGGCTCGAATATATATCTGTATGTAAGAGGTTTTTTTTTTGTTTTTTTTGTTTTTTTTTGTTTTTTTGTTTTTTTTTTTGCTAACTGTTATTATGTACGGTAATACGTGAAATGGCCGGTGTGGCGAGGAAGTGAACACACACACACACACACACACACACACACATATATATATATATATATATATATATACGTGCAGTTGTATCTTTCAAACCCACCAGCGGACTTCGTTTCATCATGGCTGTGGTGGGGTAAGAAAGAAAAGACCGAAATCAGTGATGGGTGGGGGTAAAGGGGAGTTAATTCACACTTTTTATACCAATCACCACTGCCACTGCATGGAAAGAGGCATTTCACACACACGCAAACACTTCAGAAATGCAAAGGACAACAGTTTTTTTTTCCACAAGGAAGCAGCAAATTGGTATATTTCTTTTCTTGCGCCGGCTCGAGCAGTAATGAGTAGGATGAGGGGAATCATTTCGAAATCCACAAAAACATTCAACGAGCTTTAGAAAACAGATAACGCCATTTCAACAGACAAGAACTGTACAAAAACAGACGCATAAAACAGCAGTAAAGACGATGGAAAAAAAGAGACAAAGACAAACAACCAGCCAGGTCAGGCTCATACGTGATTTCGCCGTAGAGTGGGAAGGTTTGGGGGGTATAATTCTTTTCTCGTCGCACACGTACAAGAGACAATGAACGCGTAGCGGGGTATTCTTCGTTAAAGGCCGGGTACAGTAGTGGTATCAAATAAATGGTTCGAGATTGTGGTGTATCATTTAACGAGGAGGCCCAATAGGGGCCGGGTATCCAGATGCAGAATGAGAAGTGCTAGGGCGCCCGCTGTCCACGGAGCCCCGCGGATCGTACCGGGGTGTCACATCCCCAGACGCCGCGGAAGAGGAACCAAAAGGAAACTTGGACTCAAAACGAGGTGCTGGCATGGGCCAGCCGTTGGTGTGGTGCTCATCGTCTGCAAGGTTGATGCCGCTGTCGTTCCACGGATTGCGGTAGCTACCGGTGGATTCCAGGCTAGCAAGGGATGCCTTGGAAGCGTTGCTTGAAGCATGCTTGAAGAGCGATCCGGGTGAGTTGGTGTTCTTGCGTCCGTTGAAGATGGACGTGAAAGATGACATGCTGCCTGGCTTGCGAAGACGATCCAGCATGCCACGAGGCTCATCATCACCGCCAAAGTGGGAGCGAGTAGGAGAGTCAGTGCTGTCGACAGCAGGCTCAGCACGCTGTAGGAGCTTCGACTCGAAGAAGGGTAGAGAGTCTTCGAAAGAGTCAGACTTGGGACGTGGCAGAGCGCCACGAACCGTGCTGGTGTCCAGTCCGTGCATGACCAGGTGGTTGAGCAAGAAGTCAATGGCATCCTTCAAGCCACCAGCGTTGTTGCGAGTAAAGACAATGTGGAAGGCCTCGATTTGCTCTTCTTTGCCGTCAATAGTTTCAGTCTGAGCTTGCTGAAGCTGAGCATCAACCTCGTGCTGAGTCTTGAGCTTGTCGAGAATCTCAGCTTTGAACTCAGCGGAGCGGATGTGCTCGCTAAGCTCAGTAGTTGATGGAAAAGCTAGATCGTGGGATTCTGGTACCATACCCTGGAATTGGTTAGTGATCATGTCTTGTGATTAAACTTCGAGAAAAGGCTTACCAAAAACTCATCGACTGCGAATGGCACCTGGTACTCAGGGCCAGACACAGTAACAATGTCGCTAGCTTCCTCAGTGCTAGGGAAGGTGATCTTGCAGTTGAACTTTTTCTCTAGCTCATCAATCTTGTCCAGGCGAGCAATGAGCTCGCGGTGGTACAGGCGATTGATATTGATGGTTTCAGAGACGAACTCGGCATCAGCCTTCTCAACCATATCCATGATCTCTTGCTTCACAAGGTCCAAGTTCTGGGCATTACGCGCAGGCGTGCGGCAGATGACATTGTCAACCTTGATGTCGTCCTCTTCTTTACCGAATCCACCGCGGTCCATGGCATTAGAGAACTTGACGAAGACGGAGTACTTCTTCATGATGCGCTGGATGTGCTGACCGCCGATACCAATGATGCGCTTGTGGTATTGATCAGGAACGTGGAAAGAGATGGACGCAGGCATCTCCTGCTCTACAAGGTCTAGACCATTCTTTGTGGCCTCATACTGGGCGCCGCGGACTACAATGTAGAAGTTGTACTCATTGAAGCCATCAAACACGATCTGAACACTGCTGTGACTCATAATCTTGTTGATCTTGCCGTTCTTCTTGCCGCTGACAAACTCCTTGTGTTCGTTGGCAAGCTCAATCTTGACGCTCATGTTGTACTGCGACTTCTTTACAAACGGGATGTTGCTAATGACCATTAGAGCAGCTCGCACAGCATCGTCAGATCCGTAGATGTGGAAGTTGAGCTTCTCGAAGCTGACTTCAGCACCCGAGTTGATGCAGATATCAGACAACATAGCGCGAACGTCAGCCGGGGTGGGAGGGCGTTGCGTAGGGTCTGGGTGGGTGATGAACCACGATGCACTGTAAAACTGGCCGGCCTAGTGGTCGATAAGTAGATGCGTAGAATAGCTGACTATGAGAGACTTACAAGTTGCATGAGCTCGCGTACAGTACGCTCAACGTGCAAGACGTCGGTGCCCTGTACGCGGACAACACCCCGCTGAACTCCAAGAGGAGGCAGCAGGATGTAGGACCCATTGTTCTCGATAATCTTGCGGACCTTGTCTAGACGCTCTAGTAGAATAGCGTCGAGCTTAGTGTCAGTGACCATGACGGGCTTCACAAAGACCTTGGTGGACATGACAAGATCATGCAGACGTTGCTTGGCACGCAGTATGTTCTCGGAGTTTTCTCCCGTAATGTAGACTAGATCATCGGGGCGCCGTTGGGCGCCCGGTGGCGTATAGCCGAACAGGCGAGGAAACGGCGGGGGGAAGTAAATGGCTGTGCCTGTAGCCGACTCGATCATCTTGATGTTCTTGCGTCCACGTCCGCATATCAGGGTATGCATGGTTAGTTCCAGCTTCATGGTATCGACACATCGCTTGAGCTGTGACGGCATCGCGTTAGCATGGAGCGCTAGCGAACATCAGTGGGGCTTCAAGAACTCACGATCTGGTCGATCATAATCAACACGCGCGTCTTTGCATGCTCCATGGTCTCGAGGTCTCCATAGATGGCACAGCGAAGGCGCGGGTCGGCTCCGGTATCGATATTGCCATGGAAGCTCGCCGTCTCAATATCGGGCTGCTTGGGCATGAGCAAAAAGATGTCGGCCTTGGTCGCCTTGGCAATGAGATCGAGCTGATTCAGTACAGCGCCTCTGACATTCTGCGTAGGCGGGTCGATGATGAGCTGAGAGTCAATATCGACAAAGGACGATCGCTATGCCAAGATGTCAGCAACGGCCCGAAACTCACGACTCCGACGGGCAGCCTACCAGAGAAATGGGTGTGGAGTTGAGGATCCTGCAACGCATCGAGTTCACAATCTCCAGCTCGCCTGAGAGACACACGTTGGTGACGAGCGCCCGCAGCGGACCCCGCTGTAGGCCGGGTAGCGGCTTGGACTCGGCCGACGTGACGACAGCGGAGACGCGTCCCTCAGTCTGCTCGCTCACCTCTCGACATAAATTGCGCAGATTGTCGACGTTTTGGGCGTGTACAGGCAGTTTGTGTGTGGGCGTGGCTTCTGCCGTGCCTTCCGGATGAGTCCATCGCGCCTTCGCCCCGGGGCTGGCCCACATGATGTCGTCGGGGTCTGGGCCGGCGAGGTTGGAGGAAAAGGGCACGTTGAAGGACAGGTTGACTTGGGTGCCGGGCGGTATGACGGGCGGGGCAGAGGTTGCGGTCGAGGGCCGCTTAATCGGAGCTGTGACGGGCATTTCGTGGTTGGACCTCGAGAAGGAGAAGCCGGTCGAGGGAGCCATCTTCTCCCAGCCGTGCCGTGCCTGGGCCGGGAAGTTTGAGAGTTTGTGCATTGTGGTCGAGGGTACGCCCTGGGTGATGGCGGGCGGAGGTGGTGGGAGAGAGGGAAGGGAAGAAGGACGAGGAAGATGGGGAGCGCAGCAGCTGGCGGGCGAGCGAGCGTCGAGCAAGGCGGTGCCGGCCTCTGATTGGCCACACTCGCGATGGTGGGCCCCCAGTGTGCCTCCAACACCAAAAGCAACCCTCGCACTCCGTGGACACGACCACACCACAACCGCTCGACAGCACAAGGGGGGGTGGCACCCAGGCAGACAAGTCGCCGGTGCGTTGGGCGTCTGTCTGGCCTGGCCATGTTTCTTGGGTTGTTTTATTTTGTTTAGTTTCGACGTTGTGTCATGCCGTGTATTCTTCTTCTTCACGTCGCCTGCTTGTTGAGCTGGGCTGTGTGGTGGTGGACCGAGAGCCTGCACATCCACGACTAACCAAGTATAGCCTAGCGCCCAGACACGCTCCGTATTACACCGTAATGCCCTGTCCCGGTAAGAATAGAAGTCCAGAGAGTCGGACACCCATCGTTTCCCCTCCGTCATACTACGTATGTACAGCTGAGTACTGCCCACCGTCACGCCCACTCCCTACATACATATCTGCATACACATCTACATACGTACGTACCTATCCCACGACACCTCGGCCGACCCCCTCCTCGCGTGCCAAACAAGCATGGCTGCATAAGAAACACCCACGGCGGACTGGCTGCGACGAAACAGGCCTGAGAGCCAGTCCAAGCTTCCACACACGACCACAGCTACGTATGTACGTATGTACGTATGTATGTACACTGCTCATGGCGCTCGACCCTCTTCCCGCCCGCTCCTCGCATGGTCCCGACGATTACGTCCGCGCCCCCTCCCCCTTGTTGTGCTATGACGGATGCCCACATGCCCGCCCACCAGCCTCATACGGTATAATCGCTTCCTCTAGTCGCCTGCTACAGCCGGGGATGCGTCACCCTGCGCGCCCTATCACGCTGAAACACTCGTCTGCTCACTACCAAGCCTTTGTCTTGCACACTTGACAACCCAGATGCATACGAGAAGCGAATAAATTACGTCAGTAACTGACGATGCAATGCTATCAACTACAACTAACTAATCGCTCTTCTTCTACATCCTCGCCTTTATCCAATACATCCATCTTGCATTCCATCTTGCATTCCAACATGAGCCGACACATCGCAGCTAGTCCCAAAGCGCACACCTCTGTACTCACATACCTTAATATCGAGCATACACGTGACGCCCTTCGCCAGGGTATGGCTCAGGCGCAGTCTCCATTGGCCCTTCCTCGACATAACGCCTACTTTGAGGCGCGCTGATATAGCGACGTTCATCAAAAGGCTCTTGATGAATAACGCTAACCTCGCGGAAGCGGGGTTGCGATGCACGCACACCCAATGGCTGTATGCTCTCGTGACGCACATAGCCCTCGGGTATTTCTCTCCGCGCACCCTCGGGTCGCATACTGTATGATCGCACAGACGGATACTCTCGTGGTGGGCCCATCTCTTCGTATTGAGCTGCAGGCCGGTACTCCACTTCTACTGGACGACGAGACGCCTCTCGGTGACGATACGGACTCTCCATCATCTCAGATTCCGACGCTTCAACATAGCGTCGCGGTGGCGGTGGCATTCTCTGTATGGCATCCTCTTCGTACAGTTCTGTTCGAGCAGGCGCACGCATCATGGGCTCGCGTGTAACAGCACGCTCATAAAAGGGATCAATCTCTATGCGTCTACTAGGCGGTGCCATTGACTCTCGAGCATCTACTGGCGCAGCGTAGTACTTGTTGCCATACTGGTCGATAACAATGCGGCGGGGCGGCGGTGCCATGAGCATTGGTGACTGCCCATGGCCAATGTACTCGTGAACGGGTGATCGCGAGCGCTCGCGGATGTATCTAGGTGCTGCTGATGGGCGAGCTGACGCTTCTCGGTACGTCGGTGGCACTTCTGCGCGATCGAGGAAGGCATGGGATGCTGCACGCATCTGACGAGGCTCTGGCGCTGCATACAGTTCCCCACCACCACTAGGAGAGTACGGTCGTCGGGCAAACTGTAGGCTCGCAATCCGTCTAAGGTCTCGATCGTCGTGCTGCGCTTTGCGTTGTGGTGTGCGTATGACAGTAGGAGACGAAGGCTCATCAAACTCACGATAAGAACGTACCAACGGTTCCTGATCGCGATAGTAGACAGGCTGCATTCTAGGACTTGCCTGTGCCGGTACGACCTCCAAATCATCAGATTGAGGCTGCAGCGCACGACGCTTACTAGGCTGCGAATCTGGGTAGGCTGCGAATGGAGGAGGTGATTGCGGCTCTTCTTTGATATAAGGTTCGGGGGATTGCGCGACTTGCTTGTTAGCCTGCTGGCGTCTCCTCTCCTCGCGTTCTCGCCTCTCTTCTCTTCTCCGCTTTCGAGGGTTCTGTACAGATGGCGCTGGGCCAGCTGGACTTTGGCGACGTGATGAACTATACACACATTAGTCACTTGATCTAGAAACACCTTTTGAAATAAACGCTGCATAGACAAAGACTAGGGAATCGCCATCCATTGTGCAGAATTCTGTCCAGGCTGAGGTTTAGTTTCCAAAGATGCTGGATGCTCAGCAACAGAGGATTAGTATTCCAGTCCAGTTTTGCAAGTATTCTGCATTGAATGTGTCTTGTGATGCAGAAACGCTTGAAAAGAAAAGGAAAAAAGGAAAAGGAAAAAAAGAAAAGGAAAAAAAGGGAAAAAAGAGATTACGACGTAGAGGAAAGGCTTCAATATCGTACCCGTTTGTCCCACCGTTACGGTTACGGCCTCGGCCTCTTGCAGGCTCACTTGGACCAACGTCAGCTGGAGGCGGAGAATAGTCCTCTTCTTCATCAGCATCCTCATGCGCTTGTGCTGGTTCAGGCTCATAGATTTCTATGTCATCAGCCGGCTCATAGGCCTCCTCATCCAGATCGATCACTGGAGGGTCAGCCGGACGAGTATGAACAGTCACTTGCTTGGCAGTCTGTTGCGTCTGCGGGGTCAGTGGAGTTGCAGCAGCATGACTGTGGTCAGCGCGATCAGGCTCTGGAGACCAACTGTCTGCCTTGCTAGAATAATAGGAATTCTCATCAAACGACTCGACGCCATCGCTGTTGTTAGCTGTAGACGGTAGGCCAGAAATAGGCGGAACCAGTTGGTGAGCCTTGATCAAACACTGCTCCACATCGATGAGAGCCTCTCGCTCATCAGCATCATTGTTGCGACCTTTTCTGTCGAACTGGTCCTTGAGAGCACGTTCTATCTGCTGTCGCTTCAGCTGCTGCTCTGCCTTGACCAGGTGTTCTGACTTTGTGAGCAAGACAGGGTCGATGCTTGACGAGGAAGACTTGGTCGAAAAAGGTCGCTGTGTAGGAGGATGGAGTATTGGAGACGTAGGGGGCCGCGCCGACGACGCTGGGCGCGGAGGAAGCAGATGAGACGAGGATCCGTTGGATGTGCCGTTGGTGGTAGGTCTGCCCAAGGCAGCTTGGGGGAGACGTGGTGCAACCTGTTCTATTACTTTGGCTGGAAGATGTATACGCGGGTGTTTGCTAGCAAACACATCGTCGCGTATCTGCAGAATCTTCTGGAGGAATTCAGCCTCGCGAAGCACCCCTGCAGATACCGCGCTGGCCCCGTTCAGATGCGACAACGGCGCTGTGGCTGTCGACGACATTGAAGCAGTTGGCGCTGCAATTACAACAGACGAGAAAGCCGAGAAGGTTAGTACCAACACCAAGAAGCGAGCGCAACGTTGGCGATTATACAAATACAGCCAACACCTGCAACTAAGCTGGGTGTGGGGATAGACGAAGGAGAAGGGGGTTAGACAACGACACGCCAGCGGGAGTGATGAGAGTCGGGCTTGCGGCGCGTTTTGGTTTTCAGTGATGCACGCGCCAACCCCAGCGCTAGTCCCGAACAGGCCAGCCACTCGACCATGTACGTACTCATCGCGCCTTCGATGACTGTAAAAGGATAGCACCGAGTCCGATCCGACAGAACTTCCTCGAAACACTCCTGTTTGCCGCCTGCTGCACTTCACAAACGTATGACGCCACCATATCTCATTGCGACTTCAATTTGCGCTTCACATTCAACTGACGTACTTTAGTGCCACCCGCCCGAACCACGTTTTTCTACTACACCTGATTCCCTTCTTGTAACTACGTACAGTAATCTTCTACAAAACTAAGCATTCGAATATCAACTCCAGGCCAATACAATGGACTTCAACACTGCTGCACCGCCGGAGACCATGAAGTACCGGTCGCAACCTGCACATGACTCAACCGTTGCAGACAAGGACGAGAAGCCCGTCTTCTTCTTCGATATTGACAATTGTGTCTGTCAGCCCTCGAGACTTAATGAAACCTGCTAACTGTTGTATAGCTCTACCCCAAGAGTGTGTAGTCCATGCTGTACGAATGTCAACACCCGGCACTAAGATGAACAGGTCTCGAAATCCACCGCATGATGGCCGAGCTAATAGGTAAGCATGCTTTTGCACGAACCAGACTTCAGTAGTGCAGTCAAACGCTGTGTCCTTCTGTTCATGTCTGGGATTTCTCGCCTTTTCCTCAAACACCCGCTCAACGGCTTTGCAGATCGATTCTTCCAAGACCACCTAAGTTTATCGCAAAAGGACGCCAACGAACTGCACTACCGGTACTACCGTGAATACGGCCTTGCCATTGAAGGACTGGTGCGTCATCACAAGGTCGACGCGCTAGAATACAACAGCAAAGTCGACGACGCGCTACCGCTGGAAGATGTCATCAAGCCCAACCCTGAACTGCGCAAGCTGATTGAAGATATCGATACGAGTAAAGTCCGCTTGTGGCTTTTCACCAATGCCTATATCAACCACGGCAAGCGCGTTGTCAAACTGCTGCAGATCGACGATCTGTTCGAAGGCATTACTTACTGTGACTATGGATCGGACAAGTTCTACTGCAAACCGCATGCCGAAATGTATGAAAAAGCCATGGCTGAAGCAGGTATCAAGTCAAACGAGAAATGCTATTTTGTTGGTGAGTTCACCCCCGAAAAAAGGACGAGTTCTTCTTCTTCTAGCATCGCCACTCACTTATATGCCTAGATGACTCGTACATCAACTGCAAAGCGGCTGAAGAGCGAGGATGGAAAACAGCACACTTGCTGGATGAAAACGATCCCGCGCCCGAGGTACCCGCCAGCAAGTACCAGATCCGTAGTTTGCAAGAATTGCGCAAGATTTTTCCCGAGGTATTCAAGAGCTCCTGAGAAGAAAGATTACGGATAGAGTGGGGGGCATATATAGACGGGAATCTTACACAGGACCGAATATCTTGACAGCATCGAGACCCCAAACGACATAGATGAAGATCAAAAGAAAGATAGATTATATAGAGAAGGATACATTCAATACACAATCATCAAAACAAGGTTGAAGTTGCTTACATGATCTAATCTGGAGCATGCGACCCCGGCACGTACCGGTATACAGTCCGTACGTACTGCTGCCTTCCTCCCCCTAGGTATATAACAAAGTACACGACGTAGTCCAGACAACCAATCGCTCGCCAGTACTTATTCCCGTCGTATAACAAAGTCGCATCCGGTTTCACCCACCAATGTCTCCTCGACCTACCAAGCAATACCAAATCATGTCCGCAACAACCACCACCACCCCAACCGACCCACCCGCCCCGCAATCCTCCGCTCTACCCGCAGACCACCCCTTCAGTCCCTCGGCCCACACATCGCCCAGCCAAGCGCCCATCCCCTCGCACCACAAAGTGACGCCCTCGCGCACGCCTCTCCTCCGCCTCGAACTGCGCGATGTCTCCTCGGCCGGCGCGCACGCCTTCTTGCGCCTAGTCCACGCCTCGGACGCGCTCAACTCGGCCGTCAGCACCGTACTGACGCACCTATACCGCGGGCAGCCGCAACACAACATCCCGGGCACGCGCTCCGTGACGCTCGTGCTGCGGGACCTCGAGGGCGTCGCGTACACGACGGGGCTGGACCTCGACGCCGACCACAAGGAAATCCATTTCAACACGTCGTACATTGCCTCTGTGGCTGCGGCGCGCCAGAAGGAAGAGATTGTCGGCGTGCTGATACATGAGATGGTGCATTGTTGGCAGCACGATGGCTTAGGCACCTCGCCCACGGGCTTGACAGAGGGCGTGGCCGACTGGGTGCGGTTGAAGGCCGGGTATGCGCCGCCGCATTGGAAGAAGCATATGGATTGTGAGTGGGATGCCGGGTATGAGCGGACGGCGTATTTCCTGGAGTGGTTAGAGGATGAGCATGGCGAGGATGTGGTGAGGAGGATCAACGAGGGATTGAGGGCGTGCAAGTATGATGAGGAGAAGCTGTGGCATGACTGCTGTGGAAAGAGTGTCAAGCAGTTGTGGGGGGAGTACAAGAAGTGCTTCGAGGAGGAATCAGGGTGAGGCTCTGTGTCGCGCGGCTTGTCTTGAATCGAAAAACTTGAGTTGTTTGCTTCTCAGCAATTGGATTTCCCCAACGGCGTTAGCATCGCGGCAGCCAATGTGTTACTCGCACAACTGATATCCAATATATGCAATCGATGAATGCAATGTCGGTCCATAGACTGTCCACGTATCTACACTATGCTATATACATCTTGTTGCTCCAGCTTGGTATATCTCGGTCCATCTACTGCCGACCAGTGAAACCTCCAGGTGGCGGTACTGGCTGCCCTTGAGTGCCTATATCCTCTTCTCCGCTGTCACCCGTTCTGGGAGTAGGCTTGGTTTCTGTGGTAGGTTCCTTGGGCTCTCCCATGCCATCCGGCTTTGGCGGCGATTTCGTGCCTGGTCCACCGCGCTTCTGCCAGTCGAGCCATGAGCCACGGTACTCACCAACATTTTCGTATCTGTCACCCGTTAGCTTTTACCAGTCTTCAATCTACTATTTTCATCTCCCTTGTTGTGGGTTCGGCATGTCATAGGAGGATTGGACTAACCCAGCTTGTCTCGCAATGCCTGCTGCCGCCGAACTCCTAACTCCTGCTTTGCAGAAAAACACAATCTCCTTGCCTTTGGGTGGTTTCTGGAACCCAAAGCGATCCTGAAATTCCTCTTCGCTCAGTAGTAGCGCATCGGGTTGCGATGTAACAGGGATATTCATAGAGGTCGGGATAGTATTGGCCTCGAATTCGTGGGGTTCGCGCACGTCGATGAGAAGACGAGAGTCAGAGGGATGTTCGAGAATGTGTAGGACCTTGAAAAGCTTAGACACATTTCTAATGACCAGAGAGAAAACAACGTACATCGTCAAACTGGTAGATTTTGTTCAGCTTCGGGTCGGTTGGCTTTTGCGAATGCCATCTCTTCTGTACAGGCGCTACCTGCAGCCTTGGAGTACTTGCTGCTACAGCCGCCCCTGTCTGTGAAGTACATGTATGCTGTTGTCGCGATGCAAGGCTGAATGCTCTCGCAGTGTTGAAGCTCAATCGCGAAGTCTGTCGTCCTACGACTGATGCATTTGCGCGGGCACCAAAGAGTTGAACCGCGCGTTTGGAAGCCATTGCGATGATATAGTTGAGCAGATCAGACAAAAGGGTCTGTATAGAGCGGACAATTCAAGCTTGAAGGAATTGGGCGTGCGGCGTGTTCTGTGAGCAGAGGTACTTGACAATGCAACCGGGAGCTTGTGCTCGGGATGGAGCCATAGGTATTATTGCCGACGTCACTCTTCGCGAACGTCAGGCGCCGCCACTCACGCTAAGCCTTATGACAAGGCTAACATGCTAATCCTTGAGTGTAGGCACAACCTTCTAAAAAACAGACAGTTGCATTGGCTCAATGGAATTTGTCAAACGACTGAACAACGCGTAGTTGAAGGGAAAAAAAGGTGAGTAGAAATTCATGTCGTCTATATAGATATACAAGCCCCAGCCAACAGATATCCCACTTCCCATAAACGTGTTGTCCTGCTCTATAAAAGTAACAATTTACAACGCCAGCATTGTAAGGAAGAAAAAAAAACCAATGGGGTATTAAATGAATCAAATAGTGATATCACGCAAAGCAAAAACAACAAAGCAGCCTGGACGCTTGCCATTGAACAATCGAAAACACGGTCAGGCCTCATTATGCTCAACGTCCAAACCACGTAGCTTCTGTGACAACAAACCCGCACTAGGAGGGCTGTTTGGGCTACTGACAGGGGAGAATGCGTTTCCGCCATAGCCAACATCGCCTTTGTTGAGTTTCCCAAAGACACCGTCGCCTTGGTTGATCAAGCTATTCATGCCGGGCCTCGGCGACGTGACCGGGGTTTTAGAGGGGCTCTTCGGGTCTATTTCCATGTGGTCGCGTGAGACCGGTCGCGACTCAATTGCAGCTAAGCGGCCAAAATTGAAAGGTATAGGCTGCAAATCTGGCATAGGCGAGTTGAAGCTGCTTGATGCAGATGAGTTTGTAGTACCGCCGGTGAACTTGACAGCTATGGGAGGCAGTGGTGCGTGGTGTCTGAGACCATCGAGCTGATCGTACGCTTGTTGCGAGTAGGGGGGTGGCCATCCAGCGCTGCGACGACGCAGATCTCCTTCGCCACCAAGTTGAGCTCCAGCGGATGATGTCTTTTGTGATGCTAGTGAGTCGCGTGTTGGCTTGTAGGTACTATATCTAGGCTCTGGTTGTTGGATCTCGTTTCTTAGCTTTTCCTTCCCATCGGGCACCCGGTTGGCAAAGACGACCCGTATACTTTTATATAGATAATATCGACCCTTTGACGGGCAGCAGATATGTAAATGAATCAAGTAACGGAGAATGGGGCGATCGTTCGGGTCATCCGAACCGCTGAGAGCAGCTTCTGGCCGATCGGTACCAAGGTTCTTCCGTGAAGAAGCAGGCATATCTATTATGGGTCCAGCGGAGTAGCTGCGTTGCCGCACAAACGTCTTCTGGCCCGATTCCATGTCTGACACATCGTACGGGACTAGGAACAGTTTTACTGCCGTCTTGTTCGGATTCTTTAGAACAATCTGAAGCTGACCCTGTGGAGGGATGCGATAACAACCCCCAGGAGGTGCTTTTGGTGATGTGGATCGTCGCTTTTTCTTTTCTCTCCGGCGAAGCTCGCCTTTCGCATCCTGTGCATTCTCTTCGTCGCCGAGATGTATCGGAAAGTCCAAGTCGTCTTGGTCTGGAGCCGGCGCAGCGTGCCGTCGCTTGCGTTTACCAGGTTCATTGCTTTCATCGGGAGCTGGTAATAAGTTTTCCAGATCGATTAGACCAACATAGGGACTCGGCTCATTGTCCGAGATTCTACCGTTTCCTGTATTGTAGCTGTAAAAGACTGCTGGAAAGGGGATTGTGACATGAGGTGGGCACTTTAGGCTTGACTTGCACTGCCCTCGACCGAGCACACCGATCTTGGCGACAAAGTCGAGGGGCCGCGATGGGGTAGTAGACATACGTCCTCGTAGTATAGACTCTTCGTACGAACCTACCATGGGTGCGTGCTGAAGCGGGGACGCCTCTGATGAGAATGAAGGCCGCCGCGGATTGAGATACGGTGGCTGTGAAAAGGACTGAGGTTCCGACTGATTGAATATCGATGATCGTCGAGGCTGATGCGCCTGATATGGTATCGAGCTGCTGTAGCGTAGATGACGGGCAGCGGGCGTTCCAGTTGCAGAACGCGCCATCTGGGTAGATTGGTAGCCCTGAAAAGACGCAGGCGAGTACGTATGTCGGCGGCTGTTTCTACTAGGGCTTGGAGAAGCCTCCCGCGAGTTTGGGCTAGACGAGAAATCCAGATCTGTGTTATTTGCCTGCTGCACGAGCGGGCTTGTTGGAGGCAAAAGTGTAATCGAACTAAGTGACGAGCGTGATGTCCCTCGTGAGCGCGGGGTTGTGCGACTATCGCTGTTGCGCGGCTCGGCATATGAGATGTCATGTCGATTTGAACGGTACGCAGCCGATGGAAAAGAGCGATCCCAGGGCACTATTGGAGATGTCGCGAGGAAATCGGAAGATGAGATGCCATCGCTCGAAGCGCCTCCTGGCCTCTTCTCTCTGAAATCTCCAGAGTGTAGTGCCGATCGAGGGCGCTCGATCTCTAGGCCTGCCGCTGCATGATCTCGTAGATGTTCTGGAGTAGAAGTCTGTGAGGGTTGTAACTCGGCAGAAGGAGCAAGAGGTGTCTTTGAGCGGTCATGGGGAATCGGACGGATGGAAGAGTCATGGTCGCTTGTGATGTCACTCTGGGAAACAGGTCAGCAAACTGTTCCATGAGGATGGATGGATATATTTATAGCCATGACCTCCTCAAGGCCTTTGGATACTTACACCCTGCCACTGCAGCCATGTCGGGCTGTTTGTCCTCTTGATCATTTCCATCCACTCTTTCCGACCAAACACGGATGATTTGCGCGTTTGGCTAGGAGACTCGGGATCCGCGTCGAGCGACGATGCGGAGGCTACCGCCTCAGAACCGGAATCCGTGGTTCGTGTTCCTTGGAGGGTGGACGTCAATGGCTGAGGCATATTTGATGGCGCCCGCAGGCTATCACTGGGCTCATGAAATATGGGCATGACTGAAACAGATGGTGGCAATGGACGGCATAGGGACGAATGTTGAGCACGTCAGAGCATATGAGTGGGAGTGTGCAGAGGCGTGGAGGGTGTGGGAGCACTAGGATGGCGGTTCGCAGCGATGGCGAAGAGGGCCAGGTTAGAGTGGTTGGAGCACCTGCTGGTCCGGCGAAGTGGTATGAGTAAGAGTTTCCAGTTTAAACCGGGTGCGCTGGCTCCAGTAGCGGCCTCATTGAACCGTCATGCTGCCCGGTTTTGCGACAAAAGCCCGTGGAGCTCGCCGGGTGAGGGTGCGGAGAGAGTGGCGCAGGGAGAGGAGGGATGACGCGCTGCGATGTACTATGTCCCGAGTTCCTAATCGCTACAGATAAAGTCGCTCGTGCCGCCGGGCTGAGACGCTATCTATGTCCATACATACACGACGGGATCACACGACGAGAAAAAGAACAGCTTTTCCGACCATCGCTGGCTGCACGTGCCCTCGGCGAGACAACTGTGACTGGGCTGGGAGAAGAGCGCGGCAGTGCATGTGTACTTACATAGAGTAGCACTTGTTCCTCCCCCCGCCGCGGACGAGATGCTATGTATGATATGATATGCTCGCCAGGTTCCGCTTTGCCAAGCCCGCCGCTCCTCCGCCCGCGTCTGCCTTTCCCATGCTAGTGTTGCCCGTCCAAACTTTTGCGACTCCACGACAACTTTCGCCATGGCTGTAAAACGACCGCACGAGGGCGACGCCGCCTCGTCTGCTAAGAAGCACAAGAAGAAGGGCTTCGCCATCGGACCTGCCAATCTGCCCGACGGCACGCATAGAAGAAAAAGTAAGCTTCTTCATTCCCGCATCCTTGTCGCGGGCCAGACGCCTACCACACCAGTCAATGTCTGCACATGAAGATATCCGAGATACTTCTGCGACTTGCCTGGCTCCGGCCCTGCGTCCTTGTACCGACCTTCCGTCCCAGCTGCTAATTGCGCGTCTAGTTGAAAAGATTAAGAAGAGCCTCATCGACAAGGCCAAGATCAAGAAGCAGTACGCCAAGTTGAAAGCGCGAGAAGAGAAGGAAGGCGTCACCCCGCCCAAGTCTGTCTACGACCGCGAGGACGACAATGGCAACCAGAAGTCTCCCGAACCTGCTCCCGAGCCTACGCTAGAGCCGCATCCCGACCGTGTTGCGATGCTAGAGGAGAGCTCGCCTGAACCAGAACGCCAGCAGAGTTTCCAGAGGCGCCAACGACGGCCGCGCCCTCAGCCCTTCCGGAAAGAGGGTGAATTGGCTCAAAAGAAGAGAGAGGAGGCTGAGGCACGCCAGAAGGCGCGGGAAGAGGCGGACAGGGAGCGTGCGAGGAAGGCTGCTGAACGAGAGCGCTTCAGGAAAACCATGGCAAAAGCAAGGGGTGGACCAAATGGACAGCGAAAGCTGGGTCGCGAGAGCACTGTTCTGCTCGCCAAAGCACAAAGGCTTATGGGCAAAACTTGAAGCATATTGCCCAAGTCTTGGCGCAGTTGCATACACAGTCTTGCCTTCAGCCTCACCAACAAGAAGCGATAGGCCGAAGGGAGGACCTCACTTTGAGGGCGAATAGCAAACCAAGTGTCGTACAAGACATCATTGGACAGGCCACCCCGGTTATTCACAGTCACATGTTGGCTGCAGTTCATGTCAGATGCGGAAAGATACTGCGACATTGTCGTTTGGATACTGGTGCTTTTGAATGAGGTCAGTTCCCCGCACTAGAGGCGCCTGGATCTGTCCCCAACCTTGCTCTCTAGGGTATACGGCCATGGCTCCTCCTATTCCGTGTTATGAAATCGAACTCTGTTATGCCCAGTTACTCTAGGTCGCCCAACAATACCAGCATACATGCTGGTACGACATAGAATGAATATCAAAATTTCAGAACAAAAGGTTGTCTCCTGCCTATGCATTGCGACGCAAGATACATCTCGCCGTAACTTGTTTCAGTCATTCAGTACGGAAAGCAGAGAATCTTCGTGCAATATCAACACTATGTTTTGAGTGGTCCCCATGGCGCATGTAAAAGGAAGATACCTAGTGCACGCGCGCACATGAAACGACCATCAACTATTGCAGCGCGCCCATTGGGACTGCTCCGCCAGCTGATGCCGTTAGTTTTCTCGAGTGTCTTCTGCATCCGTAAATCGATTTGTGCATAGCCGTATGGACCTACAGCTCAACAACTCTGGAACCTCAACTGACAACTGTACACTGCTCAACGTCCCCGGGCTCGCTCTCAAGGGCATACTCACCACTAGCAGGATGTTCCAGCACATTGTTTCATCACGTCGTCATCTTCTCGTGTTGCTTGCAGGCCAGCGACGATCATCTTCAGGGCAAGGGTTCGACCGTATCAAACAAGAGCCAGCACATGGGCAGTTGCCAAGAAGTGCGTCAGGCACATATTCTCCCATACGGCCCCCGGCCGCTTTTGAGGCACGGCCTGTGGAGCAATAAGCTCATTCTGACCGGCAGCTAAGTTGTGATGTTCCTCGGTTCGTTTAGCGGTGAATGGCCCATGCAACCTTTCCTTACAGGCCACCAACCCTTTCTAGAATCCTTGGGGCTGTACACCCACTATCGTGGCCCGTCGGACGATGCATTAGCACTATGCGCACGCGTCATGATGGCAAAGCCCCCTCCTAGTGCAAGGTAGTCTATCATCGAACAGTTTCAACATGACAATACCTAGTCAACGCACTCCCTAGCCCAATACAGGAGCGACTTGGAACAGCACATCTTGGCAAGGGACTTCCTCGCCATCCTGTTCCGTCTATCTTCCGCCGTACCCAAGTACCTGGCCTGCCAAGACTTTGGCTGCCGTTAGACTAGCTGACCTTAAAACCGGGGCAAGGCCTTCACCATGTAAGGTCAGATACACTTGGTCATTTTCACTTGCTGTTCCTTCAGGTCTCTGCTGTCTAACTCTCAAATCCTAATATCAACTGCGTTATCAAGGGACACACTCTTTGGACTCTACACTGCCGTGGAATCGTTTCGCTTGGTCTATTGACGTTGTGCCTCATCTCGCCCATTATTGAAGTCACCCACAAACCGCGTCAAGACTTGATCTGTCGAGCCGCCAATGGAACCTTATAGCAATCCTCCCAGAAAATGGTCATCGTCAGAAGATCAAAAGCTACGAGAGGGGGTTGAAGTTCAGCGTAAGTCCTGATTCTTTGCATGGACCAGTATCCCTCTCGATGGTTAAGAAATCCAGATTTTGCGGACACAGTCCTGAACAACAGCTGACCTTTGTAGTGAGAGAGGGAGGAGTTAAAGATTGGTATTTTTCGACCATATGAACTAGACCTTCTAATCTGACCTAGCACGCAGGTGCAGGATCGCCGACAGCCTTCCTGGTCGAACGAACAAAGACTGTCGCAAACGGTGGCACAACTCGGTAGCAGGGGGTCTCAAGAAGGGACAGTGGTCGAAGAGCGAAGATGATTTGCTATCAAGAGGAGTTGAAGAACATGGCCAAAGGTAGGATTCATTGGTCAAAGTACCCATATGGTGGCTGACAGAATATCATCAGATGGACATTAGTGGCAAGCTGCGTGGGAACGAGAAGCGCAGATCGTGTGTATCTCTCTGTTCTGCCGAGGTGTTGTTTTACTGACCATTCGACAGAATGTGCAAAGCGGTGGCAGCAATCACTCGATCCAGCCCTAGACCGTAGTGAGTGGCGAGACAACGATGTCAGTTTATAATTTGGAAGAATTTTGACAGTTACCATGTGCTAAGTTATTCCCTTAGGATAATGAACTGATTGACGCGGTCCAGCGACTCGGGCGTCATTGGAAAGATATTCAGCGAGAGCACTTTCCAGAAAGATCAAAGAACGATATCAAGAACCGGTGAGTTGCATACAGACAGATTTGAGGCACTTGGTTAACACTTCAAAGCTACACAGTTCTTGTACGGCGGTATCAAAACCAAGGCATCACCCTCGCAAACGCCCCCAGCTCTCCATCCGATTGTGGCACACCAGCACCACTATCAAGCTACACTGAAGACGATGGCTATCTCTCTCCTAGTTCAGCAATGTATGGTTCTCTACTGCAGACATCTTCACGAAGGAGGGATCGCCTTTCGTGGTCAAGTCTCGACAACGACGCCTATTCAACATGGTCATCTCCACAAGCATACTCGATACCCAATGCACACGCACATCAGTCCATAACCGCCATGCATCTGTGTGGATATGCTCAGCCACCACTATTGAACTCAAATGGACCTTCATCATGGGATCAAACGACCCCCTACATGCATCCTTCATCAACCTCGCTACACACCGGCGCGTCCACAAACCATTCCGCCTATGACAGTAACAGCTATCCAGTTGCCCAGCAACCAATGGTGTCCCAAAACGCCCTCTACACAGCCCCCGCGGCCCAAGGTCCGTATGCCATGATGCCACAAGGGCCGCCACGTAGAACATCTGGTCAGCAGGGTTATAATGCGACAGCATCGGCAATGTATCAGGATCCCAGGGATTCACAACATTCTTACTACCGTTCATGAGGCTGTGCAAAACCGGTCAGTCACAGCGGGAAAAGCTAAGCGGATTGCATTTGATAGGTTAGATTTGTACAAGGCGGTTAATTAGAGAGGTTGGGGTTGGGGTTGGGGGTTTCCAACGTTGCCAAACCTGGGTACGTAATGAAAGCCGTTACTATTCCGCCCACACATAGATTTTTGTTTCTTCATTGTGCCCGTCATTGGGCGCCAACACTTGTGCTCTTTGTTTCAAACATGGCATCACATCGTTGCGTTATTGCACTACTGCATGGACGCGTTGAAAGATGTGCAACAAGGTCTAGTTAGGTGCAAGCTGATTGGCTAGCGCACGGCACAGCCTGGCAACCCCGAGTAAATGGAACGCCTCACCGAACACTAAACTTGACTAATGGCATGCTGCTGCAAGCCCATGAGACGGAGACATGCTTATCAGGCAACCCGTGCAACTATCGGCCCACGGCGCCGGGAAGGGTTGGAGAGAATAGAGGTTAGACCCACTTTCACGAACGGAAACACGCGCAGCAAAAATTACCCAGTACGGCTCGTTTCCTTCTGACTGTGGTCGATTTCTGCCTTGAGGACAGCCTGACCCGTTGCTTCGCATGCACACATGCATACATGCATCGATTTCTGTCCCCTGACCTGGCCACTCGCTGTAGCCTACACACAGACACATACAGACACACATCCACGCCATCTCGTCGCCTAAATTCTGACATATCTGCCTGACCCGCTGCCAAGGTTCTCGCATCTCGGGCGGCACACGAAGCGAAGTTAAGGTTTTGGCACCAACTATCAGTACGACCCCTCCCGCATGAACGGCGGCCCTCTACATGGTAGACGTCCCCATTGTCAAAGATCAAACAGAGAGAGAGAGAAGAGGACTTTCTTGATACAACGGATTCGTACGCTGTGAACCCACACTCTGTCTGTAACTTTTTGGCTTCAAATCAAATTACCATACTAATGCGAGTGTCACGCTACCAACCCGAGCTGCAAGTATACAAGGTGAAGTAGGATTCCGAGACTAAGCCCATAAAGCGTAACGCATCCCGCTCCTCTCGGCATGGCCGTGATAGGACCGTTTGTATTTCCATGCTAAGACTACCCGAATTCTTCCTCTCATGTGTTATTCCAAACCCCCCCTTTCCCCCTCCTCTGTAGTCTCTTTTTTTTCACGTTCTTCTTGGCCGAACCGTCGTTTTGCTTAATGGGCACCCTGATCTCTACGGGCTGCCTGTCTGCATGCTGAAACACTGTGCCCTTGTCCGCTTCCTGAGTCCGGCCGACGTTGTAGTGCTGCTCGGAGCAAAGGCCTCGTATTTTGGATTTGGGGTATATCGGCAGATGAGGATAGATGGTACGTGTTCCTGCATGTGTACAGATGTATATTTAGATCTGGCGCTTGGAGGGATTTGGTAGGCCGAGGCGTAGCTTCAAGTGCATGGGAGGATTGGGGGGGTTCCGTCATTCAGAAAATTCTTTTTCAACGCAAGAGTCGCGACGATATGAATGTGTTGTCGAAATAAGGACAGCGCGTGTGTCTTACTATTTACGCTTCAGCAATCAAGATACACTCGCGCCGTGTCGTAATGACACCAGTCTTGGCATGGACATGCTGACAATCATTCACTGGCTACCAAGTATCCCTTGCCATTACGTTTTCTCTAGAACTAGGTACTCGGAACTGTCGATCCCGATTTAGAAAAGAAGGCTAAGATCTACAAGCAAAAAAAGCCAAGTTCTGCACTCCAAAAAAATCGGCCCGTTGCCCCAGCATCAAAGAACCTTGCTACATCAGAAACTCTATTGCAATTAGAACCGATACGACTTACCGTGGAATGTGGAAATTATGGTACGATATGTAAGGCTATTTGCAAAAGAGCCCGAATGCTCCACGTGATTCCTACCCACACCCCCCTTGCGCCGCAGAAGTAGCGATATCCCAGCATCATTGAGATTTAGACGGACCAAGAGAGAGCAAAGAGCACGCAAACACGTTTAAGCTATGTATGCCGGTTGCTGTTATTCGTTCTGACGGCAGGAGGATTCTTTACAGCTTACAAAGGGACCCTGTTTTTCTTCTTTTACTTCTCCAACCTTCCAGTATGTCATACCACGGTTTAACAAAACGAAAAGAAAAATGCACAACAGAATACTCACAGGTCATGCAAGCTTCTCTTCGCCAGAGATGCGGGATGGATTGATTCTGGGGGCCTAGCATACATAGCATGTTCCTGGGGTATATAGGAGAATCCATGGGCTCGGGTCGCCGAGTAGATTCATTTCAGCGGCTAGGGAGAGCTTTGAGATAAGTAGTCCTGCACTGCCATGTGGTCTAGATTCGTCTGTCACATGGTCGTTATGCTGGGTCCGGGCGAAGGTGTATGTTGAGACTAGTCATCTTGACAGCATAGCATACTTCGCATCACTTTTGAGGGTTTTGCGTGGTCTCGGAGTTCTTCACTTGAGTCACTGCAGGGTGGCATTGGGGCTGGGGTTGGGGTTACGATGGTTTGGCCAGTGTATCCTATTGTGGTAGCATCTTTGTTCGTGCAAGGAGTGTACTCAGTGAATGATTGCGTCGTTTATGAGTAGACAACTGAACCCGTTTAGCATCAACCAAGGCATATTGTCTTGCGGACCAAATGGCGGAGCATTCTGATCGGATGCTGTCTTATCCTTAGTATGATCAATCAATAATGGGAAGGGCGTGCGTGACTTCGACTGGTCCTTCGTCAACGTAGACACTCTAGTGGGGCGAGATATTTCATCTTATGTACTGTGAAGAGAGTAGCATTGGGTATAGCTGATATATTGGACTCTGGTCTTGGGTCTGAGATTGTACAACAATGAGCGTACGATAGGAATCTTGGTCATGTTGGCCTAACGTATCTCTAGCAGCGAGGACCAGTAGAGCCATAGATAGACTTCTGCTTTAAATCAACTGCGTACTCGAAGAAATTAATTGCAGCTATTTCTCCCGAGGCAGTGGCTCGATTATATCTGTTTGCTCGAATTGAACATGTTGTATCCATCGTTTGCTGTTTTTGCTTGCCATTGCATCTTTAACATAACATCGAGTGTCATCATACATGAGCTTACGGTCAGATCTAATCCAAAGCTCCAAGCCGTCTTGTGAGAGTAATTGCCAGGGTGCGTAGAGACGCGTTGCGAACATGACAATGAGGTTGGCGTTGACGTCATCATACTTGTATGCAGCTAGAGCAACCATATACCCTCGGCTCGTGACCCGCCAGATGAACTGTCCGTACTCATCCGCTCTCTGTGTATGAGAGCGTACGACACTGCTTTATATGAACTATCAGCGAACGTCGATGGGTTTCTATTTCATATTTGCTAACACCTTGTCTGTAGGGACTCTGAATTAGCGGCAGCGCATCCATAAGTGTCGCGCTGACATACCAATCATCAGTAATGTCAAGTAGATGCGATGCTACGTGCATACCATAAGCAGCTTTCTACGCATCCTTCAGGCAGGCACTCGCAATCCATGTGTGCCTATAGAGTACAATCTCTATGCTTCGCCACCACCCTACACGTTTACCTCGGTTACGAGAGCATCTCGTTCTGAGCGCGGGAGGTATACTCACATCAGACTGCAGAAAGACGCGCCCAGCCGATAAGTACTGGAATGTTTACAGACCACTTTCCGCAACAGATGCATGGCCCACGAGGGAGAATAATGCACGTTACATAGCGTGGATCGTCTACCGCAAGCCAGCCCCATTTATCTTCATAGCCGTCTTTTCAAGCTGTAGAGCTGGCGATATCGAATACTGGAGCCAGCGAAACAGTAGATCAAAAAAGCTACAGCATCCCGTCTATCTACTCAGCATCACGAATTGTTACCTATGTTTTCAGAGAATTGATGCTAAGGCGGCAGTCCACAACCAGACCTAAAATTTCGCAGCACAATCGGGCAATATCTTATTAGCGGGCCAAGGGATCTAGCAAGAGGCGGGTTATCGGTCATTAGCAAAAAAATCTGCATGCCCACCCTAGAGAAAAAAAATTTGCTCTTCGCTCAAATATCTACTAACGAACATTATGGGCTTTTAGAATAAACAGCATGTCGATTTTCTCGCAATATATTCAATATATGTGGACTGTCTTCCATCGAAAGCAGCAACAGCCCGGCTAGCTCAATCGGTAGAGCGTGAGACTCTTAGTTATCACGTCCTAACAGACACGATTGTTTAAAATCTCAAGGTTGTGGGTTCGACCCCCACGTCGGGCTTTCTTTTTTTGCGTTTGCTTGGTCGAAAGTGATTGTCATATTGAGAAGGAAGGGTCATGGCGAAATCTCTGTGTGGCAGATCCTGGTTCGTATTTTTTTTCTCTTCCCGGCCAATCCGCGCTACGCTGTTTACGACGAACACGACGACAGACACCCTGTAATAATACATCTGATGACACACCTACATACAACAATGCAGGACGGTCAGGGTCCATGAAACTATTGCCCAGAGAAAATTTGGATCTCGTTGAGCCCATGTGACAGAGAATCCCTATCGATACTTGGTCTTCGCCTGGTTTTAGCTGGTCTTTGCCTCTACGCAACGCAATGGAGCGCTAACCGTCACTATTTAAGTAAGGGCTTGTATAGGAATCTGTAGCAGTATGTCTACTTGAGCTTCTGCTAGAAGCGTAAGGCAAGTAAGCCTTTTGCTTCGACAGAATCTAATTGCAGATATCTATCGCCTAAGACCTCTCGACATATTACAAATAAGATGGAGTGTAGAAAAGAGTGGTCTGAAAAGAGTGATTAAATATGCAGAGCGGGCGCAATGGAGAAGAAGCCTGTTTGTGATACCCGCTGTGGCACTAGAAAAGAAATCGCGACATATGGTTGCGTCTACGCATCCAAAGCCTGAGCTTGACACTGCAGTAGTGTTAATATGTTGTCAATGCCTAAGAATCAGAAGGATGTTACAACTTACCATCTGCCAATATACGCCCCTCTTCTTCAACAACGCCTGATGATCCCCCTTTTCCAACACCTTGCCACTACCCAGCACAAAGATGATATCCGCCTTCTGGATTGTAGCCAGACGATGCGCAACAGAAAGGATGGTGCGTTTGCCTTCCCCGGCAGCCCGCTCAATCGCTTCTTGCACTAGCTTCTCAGACTCAGAGTCCAGAGAAGATGTCGCCTCATCCAGGAGAAGAAGCTTCGGTTGACGAAGTAAAGCGCGAGCAAGCGACAGACGCTGCTTCTGACCTCCTGATAGCGACATGCCCTTTGGTCCGAGGCGTTGGGCGTAGCCGTCAGGAAGAGATGCGATGAAGTCGTGAATCTGTGCGTCGCGGCATGCTTGTTCGATTTCTTCGTCGGTCGCCGTTTCGACGGAAAGTGCAACGTTTTCCCTAATTGTGCCTTCATAGAGTGTAGGCTCCTGGCTGACGAGACTGATCTGCTTGCGGTACTCTGAGGGGTCGAGAGTCGTGATGTCCTGCCCGTTGCACAAGATGCGGCCCGAGGACGAGTCGTAGAAACGTTCGAGGAGTGATATTGTGGTTGATTTCCCGCAACCGCTGGCACCCACGAGCGCAGCAAACTGGCCTGGTTGTATCTGGATGTTGAGGTTCGAAAGAACGGGCTGTTCTCTAGAGGGGTAGGTGAAGTATACGTTCTGGAATTCTATGCCAACGCCTTTTTCTGACGTGTCCAGAGGTGGACAGGAAGTGGACTTGTTGGTCTTTGGTGGACGCATGCTCAGGATACGATTGGCAGCACCACTTGCTTGGGCCATGTTCGGAGCAAAGGAAAAGAACATACCCGCCGCGGCAGCACCCTGTACGATAGCTTGATAGATGACAAAGAAGTCCACATTGTCGTACTCACGAGATGCCAGGAGTGTGCCGCCATACCAAAACGTGAGCGCCATGCAAGCTAGTTCGATACTGTCGCTCAATGCAAAGACGAGTGTGCCATATTTTGCGCGCGAGAAGGCTTTTCCGACGTGGCTGCTCAGCAAAGTCTCATAGCGGTCACCGATCATGTCTTCCATGATGAGACTGAGTACTGTGCGGAAAGCACCAACGGCTTCGGCAGCGAATTGACTACTGTCCTCGAAGACCTTGGCGTTGCTCGTTTCAAACTCGCGTTCCAGACGCATGCGGAGGTATCCCGCGGCTAGGATGAGTGGCAAAGCTGCGAAGAGGCCGACTAGAGAAAGCTTCCAACCATAGACAAAGGAAATGATGATACAGCCAAGGAGGTTGACGAGAGCTATCAGAGCCACGCCCATTTCCGTTGCCATCAGTTGCTGTAATTGAGTGGTGTCTGCACTCACCCTCGAGGTAAGGGATCCCGGGCTATGACCTTGGTCGTCGAAGAAAGCGATGCGTTTCCGCATCAGGTTGTACAGATACTCTTGTCTGTACTGAAGGGCGACGTGTATAGCTATGAGATGACAAGCGAAGCCCATGACAAAGTACGACAGGAACGTCCCTCCGGCAAGCACTCCGAACATGCCTGCCCAGAAGTTACCCTCGCTAACGAGTTCGTCTCGTGGGAGGGTGAAGACATTGACAATGCGTGCAAAGACCCAAGCTTGTAGTGGCCAGACTGTACCACTGGCAAGGATACCAAGAATGGCGATACTGAACAAAACCCAGTGATGGCGTTGCTCGAAGAGTAGTCGTCCAAAGCTAGTCATCAGACCGCGTTGTTTGTATTCTGGGTCTTTTTCTTCAAGGATGTTACTGGCCTTTGTTTTCTCCTCCACAGCTTCACTGTCTGCAGTATTGATTTTCTCTAGCGTGGCATCGTCATTCTCAGCCTCCATGGCAATATTTTGTGCAAGAACTAGGCCGGAGTAGACACCTGCTTCCATTTTTACCAATTCATCGTGAGTGCCTTGCTCTACCAATTGGCCTTTGCGCAAGACAACAATCTTATCCGCCCGCTTGATCGTGGAGAGACGGTGAGCAATGACGATTGTTGTTCTGTTCTTCGACACTCGATCGAGTGCTTGCTGTACAATGCGCTCTGTTCGCACGTCGATCGCGCTAGTCGCTTCATCTAGGATCAAGATAGGCGGCTGCTTGACGATGCTCCTTGCGATTCCGATACGTTGACGTTGGCCACCGGACAATTTAATGCCGCTCTCGCCTACTAGAGTCTCAAAGCCTTCCGGTAGCTTGGAGATGAACTCCTCGGCGTAAGCTTCACGACATGCTTCTTCTACCATCTTCATCTTCTCTGCCTTCGGCAGGTCTTGATACCTTGTTCCGCTGAGACCAAACGCGACATTGTTGTAGAGTGTGTCATTGAAGAGGAATGGCTCTTGTTGGACGATGCCAATCTGAGAGCGCCACCACTTGAGGTCGACTTGTCTGAGGTCGGTGTCCCCAATCTTAACTGTGCCGGTACATGTGTTGGGGCCCAGGTCAGGCTCTTCTTCCTTACTTTTGTCATCCTTGGCCGGTTTGGCTTGTTTCTCCTGGCTTTTACCATCGTGAGCCGTACGCTTCTTGAACCATCCAGATCTTTTTGGTGTCTCGTCGTGTGTGGTTTCGGTATCTTGTGCGGGGGATTCGGAATCGTCACGAGGGTCGTTCAGTGTGGGTGAGGCTGTTGTACCGAGAAGATCGTACCACCTCTGGACTAGGCCCACAATGGTAGACTTGCCTAGTAGTTGAGACGAGATGTTAGTACGTGTATCGAAACGCCTTAGCATGCTTAGAAACTTACCACTTCCCGAGGGACCGACAATGGCTGTTACTTTGCTAGCTTCGAATTCGAGATTGAGTCCTTGGAGCACTTGAACATTTGGTCTGCTTGGGTACGAAAAAGCGACGTCCTGGAACGTGATATTGGCGTTGGCAGTAATCTCTGGTTCCTTTAGTCCCGAAACATCTGCGACCGGTGCGTCGATAGTCTTGAACAACTCGGCAGCAGCTGCTGCTGCCTTTGCAATGGCAACGACTGGGGTGATAACTCTGCCAAAATTCATGATCGCCATCATGACCGAGAACAGGACGACGACGATGGTGCCGACATCGGTATTTTTTCCCTCAGAATATTGTTTGATACCGAACCAAAAGGCGATAGCCATTGTGCCATACTGACCCACCATCATAGGCGCAAAAAATAGCCCTGCTAGAGGCGCAGCCTTTTTGAAATTTTGTGTGCCTTTGACCAGTAATTCTTCATGTTGGTGTGCTAACTTCGCCTCAGCGCCAAAAGCGACGACGATACGAACGGAAGAGAACATCTCAAAGGCCATAGCAGACGCGTCCTCGCTATACTTTTCCGTGATCTTGTGTATCCGTATGTATGGGGGAACTATAATGCCCATGAGGACAAGGATGAATGGCAACGAAGCTGAAGCGACCAAGGTAAGCAATGGGTTATTGACGAATGCCACAACGTATGCTCCAATCAAGAATGCGAATGATTGAAACATCATAGCAAGCTGCTGGGATATGGCGATTTGGATTGTGTTTGAAGAAGTTGTGATGCGTGTGGAAACCTTTCCAGGGCTAATGGTGTCTATGACGCTGACAGGCTGTCGAAACAGAGCTCGTAAGTATGCCAGGCGCAGTGCGGCAGAGATGCGGAGGCCACTGATGCGGACAGTGAGCTGTACCATTGTTATTATCTCAACCATCGATAAAACAGGCTTCTCCATACCATGGATACATAGGACAGCACAAACTTTGCGATGAAGAGGTACACCAGGTACAGGGTCAAGTTGTTGAGTTCATCTTGAAACTCGGAGGCTGTTACGCTTGTCCCCGGTGTAAAGTAATCGGTGAACGTCCCAACAAGTTGACCTGAAGGGAGTCAGTAAGTTGGAAATTCATACTACTTTCTCTATCGGATATAAGCTCACCAAAGACGACGGTCATCAAGGGGAAAGCAATGCCGGAGCCAACTGATGTAACAACACACAGAAGGATAAGCAGATAGTCCAAATTAGTTCCGTAAGTAAAGACGCGCTAAGTATTCCCTTGTTAGTTAAAGTAATAAGCCAAAAAGGATTACTTACAAAGTAGTTTTTCAAGCCATCCTTGGATGCCTCCTTTGATTTCGCAGCGGCAGTTCCTTCATTCTCAGTGACTTTCACATTACCATCTTTCTCCATCTTCTCGGATACTGGGGGCTGGGACACCACTGCAGTGTGTTCCCCCTCGATGTCAGCAATAGGGGGAGGCGTCGGTTTACCTGCAGTCGTAGTATCCATGATGTTGAGGTGTGAATCAGTGACACAGGGTCAGATATTGTCCTGGCACCGAAGACTTGTCGTCCTAAATAAATGGCATGAGTGGCGTGAGACAGGGGACAAAAGTTGATGCCTGGCGAGTCGGACGTTCACCTCCCCTCGCATTGCGCGTATCTCGTTTACGCTACAGCCAAGTCGAGATTGGATCGACAAACCGCATGTGCAACAATGCAGACAAAAGCTGTGGGCAGTGATCAGTCCGTTGAGATTAGCTTAGCATCTCGATTCCCATCCCGGTAGAGACGTGTCATACTACAAGCCTCTGTGGTGTTTGACCTGCGAGGCAGAGGATGCGCTAACCCGCCAACTCGTCGCTTAGGCAGAGTTGTTCCTAATTGAGCCATTACCTGCGAGCCAAGCACGGTCATTGCGTTCCTTGGTCGACGTGTGGCTGCCCCAATTTAGGCGTCCAATTGGCGAAAATTAAGAATGTTTCATGATTTCGGCTGGAAAAAAGAAGGAAAAGTACAGCTGCGATACAAGTAGCCCAGAAACAGATAGCTGATGTTAACGCGAACGCAAACTCTAAGACTGAAGCAAGTCTCTCCACGTGTGACGCAGTGTCGGTGGCTGACAATCCGATATGGCGACCGATCAAGTCACGCAAGTAACAGACCTTGGCATTCTTCTTACTGCTCTCCAGATAGCCTAACGACAATCCTACATCATCCAACGCACTCCCATGGCAAATTAGACCTCCTGTGATTCTCCTCCACCTGAGTTCGTACCATTCAACAACATACGTCTCCCATGAACAGCCTTGGCATTCCCGCTGTGTCTAGCTCTGCCGTAAGACCAAATACCGCGCGTCATTGCCAATGTCCAAGTTTAAAGACGACTTCTTTGGCTAGGAGGTTTCCAGTCACACGTCATGTGACAGAGTGGGCCTTTCTAGCGGTATAGATGCAGATAATTGCAAGCTAGCAAGGAGATTTCAGCGTATAGTAACACAGGAAGTTTTCCCCGCAGTACAAGCTCAATGAGATGCCTCGTCGTCTCTTCGATGTCGGGAGATTCTCCAGCCTTGTATTCAGTGTTCGAATTCAGACATGCTATTAATGTATGGAAACAAGAGAAGTATGCATACCATACTTAGATATAAACACACATGGCTATTAAAGATGCATCACATCGTACCTTGTCATTGATGGTCCTGAATCGCTATTCCGTCCTCTTTGTCACCAATCCTATCCCGCTTCTCCTCGCCCTCACCATCCCTCCTCTCCATGCCTCTCAGGGCCCCCATGTCCAACCTCCGCCTTGCAACCTCCTTTCTCTTCTCCAGCCTCACCAGACTCTCCACAAGCCTCTCCAACAACCACTCACTCTCACTACTTCCCGAAACCAAAGGACTATGCTCCCCAAGCCAATCCCAGTTCACCAACCCTTCTTCATTCTCGTCGTCTGTCGTGTTGCCACTGATGCCCAGATAGCTATCTAGACGCTCTGGGTGCGTTGCGCGGATTAAGCGCGTGAATTCGACCCATTCCTCGTAACTGTAGCGTCTATGTGGCTTTCTTAGGTCGAAAGAGACTTTTTGGATACAGCAGGCGAGCTGGCGGGATATAGACGTGCTGTCCGGAGGTTGAGGGAGTGAGGTTCTCGGTATTGTTTCGGGGTCAGCGGTGGGTATCTCGCTGTCTTGCTGGTTCTCTGGGTCTTCAGAGCCGCCGGCGTCGTTGTTGTCAAGGCTGGACGAACCCGAGCCGCTGTTCTCTGACCTGGCGTCCGCAACTTCAAACCCTTTCTTCAACCGTCTTTTGCGCGCGCGTGCCTCTGTCCAGCGTTGCAGCCAATTAAGGAGCCAGGGATGTTTGTCGAGAAATGAGCGCCATACACCTGCTTTAGGCAGTACGGTAAAGTCGGCCAGTTTATTGCTCCATTTCTTGAAGTTGGCTACCACTGTGTCTCCCAGGTTAGAGATTAGAATCGTCATGGTTGGGACGGCGATCAGGCTCCAAATGACAAAGAAGCAACGTCCAGAATTGGTCTTCGGAGCTAGGTCTCCGTACCCGACGGTGAGCAAGGAGACGTAGCAGAAATAGAGAGCATGAAAGTAAGTCATTCCCTCGCTATCTTTCTCGGTTACTGAGAACACAACGGCACCAACACACCAGAGGATCAAGAACGTGGTAGTGGACCAGAAAAGTGCCATCCATTGCTTAAACCTCTTAGTATCAGCTTGGATCTTGCGCATAGCTTCGAACCGATCTTTTTCTTCCTTCAGGACCAGCATCCGTGTATTTGAAGTGATGCCAAAGGCGTGCCCGACGCGCGGGAGACCCGAAGCACGATGGACGCTCTCATCCATAGGTTTACGGAACGGCCGCGGTTTAGTTGGCGCAGATATCTTGGGGAAACCAAGGTTTCGCTTCCTGATGAGGTGGTGGGCTTCATGTTCGCGCCGGCGGAGATCAAAGGAATCGGTCACTGTGCGTTCAACGACGCTTTCGCGCAAGCGATCGATGTGTTTCTGGACAATCTTCTCGTCACCCAGCTCGCGAACTGCGGTATACAATGACGATACAATAAGGGCTAGGGTGATTATGCCTCCAACTGAGTATGGAAAGACGATTCCTCTCGTCACATTGGTAGACGGCACCATATCGCCGAAGCCGACTGTGAGAATTGTGACGTCGCAAAAGTAGAGAGCATCCGCGAAGCGCCAACTATCGTTACCGGCGCGTTGTTCAAGCTTGGCGAACACTGCGGATCCACCTGCCAGCCAGATAAAGAACGCCATGGTCTGCAGAATGAGCGTCCTTTGGCTGTCGCTCAGCGCAAAGTTTTCTGGATAGTGACCGAGGAAGTATCCCAACATGTTGACCATCAGGATCATAGAACATACGGTGTAGAATACGGCTGCCGCAATGGCGTACCAGAATCCTTGGGTATAGGTTTCTTCTGGACGGACAGGTGGCGCATACTTATCCATGCATATGGTGATTGCAATTAGAAAGCCAGACGACAAATACCAGAGTATTACAGTGGCTGGCAGGGCAATAACATATCGGATTCGTTGCGTAAAGTTCAGGAGGAGGAACAAGTTCCCGAGAAACCCACAGATCAAAGAAACGACATTGATCCAATAACACCTGGTCCTCGTCAGCTAAGATTCGTTGAAATCTCGGAAGATGCATCCGGCTTTGGTCAATAACCTCGCTTACCATCGTGGATCATCAAACGGCACTCCTTCGAAGTCGGTCAAGACTTGACCGTTAACGATATTCCGCTGTCTCCAAGACGTTACCAAGGCAGCGATAGAGCTCACATTTGCCAGCGGCCCAAGAGTAGCCGCTAGAAGTGGAATGCCAGTGCTTGCAAACCACCAGTCGGCTTCTTTCTTCTCCCATTCCTTCCATTTATTCCACCATCTTCTCTTCGTGCTTTCCTTGTTTATCGAAGTTTTTGATGTTTCAAGCTCAGTGTGAATTTCCTGCTCTTGTTGCGAGCCAGCTGGCTGACTCGACTCCCCATGTTCATGCTGCATCCTTATGAGGCGGGGGTTCGTTCATCACCGAATGCAACAAGTGAGCTGAGAGAACACAGTTGGGAGAATACACCAGACTGTCGCGACAACCAAATGCCAGTCGTCAACTTGCGCAGATTGCGGAAGCCTGCAATGTTTCAGATAGAAGTCACAAGATAATGAAATGCTTCGAATCCACGTGCGGGTAAGTTACGAATCGCAAGGAGCCTTGTTCCCAGGTGACCGGAAGTAGCGGCGCTAGTTGTTCGAGCAGTAAGTCACGAGTCGCAAAGATACCAGGTGAACGAACAGAAAGAAAAAGGAGTAAAAGAACAAGAAAAAGACGAGGCTCTGTTGGATTCACCAGGCCGCACGCGCACGTACACACGGGCAGTACGGTTCGTGCAAGGGCCGGACCCTTCGGCTATCGGTCGACGGTGGAGACAAAATCGCGAGGCAAGGGTAGGTGGTGTACCTAACATCGATTAACCGCCGACGCATGCCAAGATCTGGTATCGACACCGGATAAAGGATGCATGCATGATATACATGCGTCAAGAAAGAGCGAGAAAGTGTGTGGACAGACACAAAGATGTTTGGAAGCGTATTGTGCATGTTATATGGAAGACTTGTTGCGTGAAGATATCCTTAGAACCATTCCACTTGTTGACGTTTGTTTGCATGCTAGAACTATTGCAGCTTTTAGTTACACATAACATTCGCTCCTAGGGCCCTTGCCGCAGGAGGAAATGCAATCAGATTAGGTCCAAGAAGCTTTACTAACCTTTGTCTAATCCGTGCCAAGATTAAGAATTTCTATGTCAAGTTAGTCAGCCAAGGTGTCAATGTAAGGTAAGCTGCGCAGAACGCTAAGTGGCCCAGTGAATATGTCGCCAAAGCTGCGCCCCTCCTCAATTCTGTTTGTGGGCCGTCAGGACTATTTTACATGTGTAGAAATTGGTATCTATTTGTTTTCTACTGTGACTTGAGCTTCTCTGTTAGCTCAGGTACTTTTTCGAATAGGTCGCCAACAAGGCCAACGTCAGCGACTTGGAAGATTGGTGCGTCGGCGTCCTTGTTGATAGCGGCGATGACCTTGCTATCCTTCATACCAGCCAAATGTTGGATAGCGCCAGAGATACCGGCGCATAGGTAGAGTTGTGGCGCCACGTTCTTTCCGGTCTGTCCAACTTGCAAACTGTTGTCGGCGAAACCACTATCGACTGCTGCTCTTGAAGCACCAATGGCAGCACCGAGCGCGTCGGCTAGAGGTGGCATGAGCCTGTCAAACTCCTCTTTGGACTTCAGACCACGTCCTCCCGAGACAACCTTGTCTGCTGAGCCAAGGTCAGGACGATCAGACTTTTGGAGGTCTTCGGATATCCATTCAGTCGGGCACTCCGCCTTGGGGTCAACGCCCTCCTCCACGGTCGCATTTCCGCCTTCTGCCTCGGGCACAGGGAATGCGGTGCCTCGAACGGTGATTATCTTGGTACTATCAGACGATTGGACGGTCATGATGGCGTTGCCTGCGTAGATTGGTCGGACGAACGCTGCAGGTTACATCAGTACTTTTGCTCGGTTGTGATGACGCCTCCAACTCACTGTCTTCACTCTCAATGCTAGTAATGTCGGATATTTGCTGAGAGTCTAGGAGCGCTGAGACGCGGGGCATGATGTTCTTGCCAAACGCCGAATGACCGGCAACGACATGTGTGTATCCACCCTTCTTGATGTTTTCTACCAGGAGGGGCGCATAGTTCTCGGGGAGACACTGGGATATCGTCAGCTCATGGAGTGTGGTATCTGCTCGTGCTGCCGACCTTGTCGTATGCGCCATTCTCAACGTAGATGACCTTTTCTACACCCTTGGACTTGGCAGCCTCTTCTGCAACAGACTTGACCCCACTTCCCGCAATGAAGGCTGTTATTGAACCTCCGATCTTTGTTCCTGCTGTGATAGCGGCCAATGACTGTGACACAATCTTGCCCTCTTTCTGCTCGAGGATGGCGAGGGTAGAGGCTAGACGGGCGAAGGCGGAGTATTGGGGTACGGCCGTGGGCTGCTGCGACTGTCTAAGCCGAGTTCGGGCAGTTCGGAGGGCGCAATGGCGTGCGACGGAGAACATGGCGGGCGAAACTGGCGCAACACCGGGAGAAGAAAAAGGCAGCCAGAAATGGGAGGAGACCAGATGGAATAGCGAGTTCAAGACTGGCAAAGGCGACCCCAATGGCGTGGAGAACTGGAACCTCGGTTTGACCAGGTTGAATATCCGGCGCTAGCCCTTGCATGCGGAGCGCCAGGAGCGCCAGGATGGTCACGTGATCGGCTGCTCCTTAGGGGACTTTTGCTTAGGCGTTCGAGAGCATCGCGAACTTCAGACGCGACTTCAACCCACCCCATCGCATCCCCCTCATCCCCACCCTTATTCGCCCACCACACGGCTGCAATACCATCGTCCATCCTGATCGCGAACGCGCAGTCGCTTCACGCCCCTGCGCCCCGCGATTTCTTCTTGCAGCACCGCAAAACGCCTTCCAGCGTCCTCATCGCATCGTAGGTGTTGCTGAGCACTTTCCTAGCTATGGCCGACGACGCGACAGCAAGCGCATCCGCACAGGACCCAACTCTCTTCGGAGAAGGCGCCGCAGACACCAATGCGCTTGACCAAGGTAGGTTGCAGCTTTCTGTGCTTATGCCATGGCACCCATCCCCAGCCACGTCCACTTCGTGGCCCTGGACATGTTGTCAAACTATGATAATCTCTATTATCTCTCCGTCTCACACAGAATGCCGCATACAACGGAAAGATCCAATGTGCTAAGTTTCGGCCCAGACACGAGCATGCTCGAAGACACTGCCGTCAAGGAGTCTTCGAATGAGCCTACGACTGCCACACCTGCCGCCGCATCCGACAATCCTCTAGACGCACCCGAGGGACCGCGACCAGAAGCCGACGATGCAGACGGTCAGGAAGATGAAGAGATGGGTGGTGTCGACGATGCAAAGAAGGAGAGCGGCGACGGTGCCGAAGTCGTAGATCCCGAAGCACAAGCAAAGGCCGACTTGCAATCAGCAGCACGCTCTCACTTCGTTACCCAGACCTATGCGACAATCATCCCAAGCTACGCGACTTGGTTTGACATGCGCTATATCGACTACCGCGAGCGCAAAGCCCTACCAGAGTTCTTCAACAACCGCAATCGCAGCAAGACCCCGGCCGTCTACCGTGACTACCGCGATTTTATGATCAACACATACCGCCTTAACCCATCCGAGTACCTCACAGTCACCGCATGCCGAAGGAATCTTGCTGGAGACGTGTGCGCTATCATGCGTGTACACGCTTTCCTCGAGCAATGGGGATTGATTAACTACCAAGTACATCTCACACCATGATGCGCTCAATACAGAACTGACAGTGTCTAGGTTGACCCGCAGGAACGCCCATCGAACATTGGCCCACCATTCACCGGCCACTTCCGCGTCACAGTCGATACCCCCCGTGGACTACAGCCCTTCCAACCGGGGCCAGGCTCAAAAGTGACAGAAGGCAAGCAACTTGCAGCGACTGACCGCGCCGCGAGTCAACAACCGATCGCAAAGAGCGAGACCAAGTCCCTCGCGGGACGAAACATTTACGAGCCCAATGGCAAGGAGGCTTCTGCGGAACCCAAGGCAGCTAATGGAGAAGCGGCTGCGAACGGCGGACCGGTCGATGTCAAGGATCTCGAGGCTGCCGCGAAAGAGCCGACCAAGGTCATTAACTGCTTTAGCTGCGGTGTCGAGTGCACACGCGTACATTTCCACGAGACGAAGCCTTCTGAGCAGCCAGGGCAATTAAAGGCCGCTGGAGGCTTGAAGCGGGATCTGTGTCCCAGGTGTTTTGTAGAGGGCAACTTTCCCTCTGGTACATCATCGGCAGACTTCATCAAGATCTCCAACCCAGAGGATTTGGCGGCTACTGAGACCGAGGAAAAGTGGACAGAAGAAGAGACCCTTCTGCTACTTGAAGGCTTGGAGGAATTTGATGACGATTGGAATCGTGTCGCAGACCATGTCCAAACTAAGACCCGAGAACAGTGTGTGATGAAGTTCTTGCAGCTTGAAATTGAGGACAAGTACGTCGAGTCAGATCCACCAGAGTCACAGTCTGCGGCCCCTTCGACTAAATTCCTGCGCGACCTGGAGTACCTCAGCGAAGGCCGTGTCCCAATTCACCATGCAGACAACCCAATCCTGAGCGTGGTCAGCTTCCTAGCTGGTCTTGCACCTGCAAATGTCACCGAAGCTGCAGTAGCTTCAGGGCGCAGCGTTAACGAGATGAAGCGCATCTTGCAGGAGAAGATTAACAAAGCTCCTACCGCTCCCTCAGAGAAGGGCAAGGAAAAGGAAGGCGAGCAGTCCACGCCTGCAGCCACAGCTTCAGATATGAAGCCAGAAGGTGGAGATGCCATGGACATTGACACCTCAGCCGACTCCACTGTAGTAGCCACAAAAGAAACCGAGTCTTCTTCAGGCGGCAACCCTCTAGCAACCCTCCCTTTCGCCCTGTCTGCTGCGCGCTCCTCTGCACTCGCCTCTCATGAGGAACGGCACATCACGCGCCTCGTCTCAGGAGCTGTCAACCTTCAGCTTCAAAAGCTACAACTCAAACTTGCCCACTTTAACGATTTCGAGAAGCTCCTTTCTGCCGAGCGCCGCGACCTACAACGCCGCCGTCAGCAACTCTTCATGGACCGCTTGAACTTCCAACGCCGGGTCCGCGCGCTGGAAGATGCAACCAAGAAGGTTAGCGGCTCAATCGGTGGTCAGGGACTGCCTGGTAGCATGAGCAACGAGGATGCTGTGCAGGCGCTCACCGAAGCCATAAGGATGTTTGGCGTCGGCAAAGGCGAAGACAGCATGGGCGTAAAGCGCGACAGCGTCGATGCAGACGTTGCGCAACCCATTGCCGAGGGTACAGATGGTTACAGCAAAATAGAGATTTAAAGAGAGAAAGAAGGAAAGAGAAGAATGAAAAACAAAACAAAGGTTCTTGTTCCTCATGAATACGCGCATCATATCTGGGGCTAAGTGGGTATGTGGGGAGAGGGCAATGAGACGAGAGGCATGTATTTGCACTGGCACGCAGACTTTGGATTGAGAAAATGCGTGGGCAATGAAGGCTTTTTTTCCTTTCTTTTTTTGGTCCTTTCTAGTGAGTGAGTGTAAGAGAGAAAGAGAGAAAGAGAAAGGCTAGATGTGCGTGCATGTGTCGCTCCGAACGAAGGTGTTTTCTGGCGTTTTTTTTTTTTCAAATCTGCTTTCCATATCTGTTTTTGTTTTTTGTTTTTCTTTTTTGGTTTAGGAATCTCCCCCAGGTCTGTGTACAGACTGGGGCTCTTTTGTTAGGCAGAGAACCTTTTTTTTTTATGGGCCAGTCTTCTCGAGCTTCTCAAGAGAAAGAGAGTTTTTGGTTTTGCCCATGTCAGTCGTAGTCATAGTTGTAGCAGTAGTAGTAGAGGTAGTAACTATTCACGTCTTTCTTTTTCTTTTTCTGGTTCTTGTTCCTCCCTCCTACACTCTTTCTCTCGCCTTCTTTCTCGTACCTATTCTCTTTTTTTTCCTTTTGAGCCTCGTTGACTTATTACACCAAGATGGGTTTGGATTCGTCTGGGTTGAGTGACTTGCGTGGGGAATAGCATGACTGGACTTGTATACGTGAAAGGAGAAAAAGTCGCATGCTTGCGGTGTGTCTTCATGTGGGTTGATTAGGCAAGAACAAAAAAACACGACTCACCATCGCACGTTTTCAGTCGATAATCAGAGGCAAGGGTCAATTCAGCCTAGATGGAGAGACAATGCTACTTTTTCCCCGCTAATCGCCACGCGCTATAAAACACAGACATGGTGTTACACTTTGGCAATATAGTACAAATACGTAATATAGTACACTTGGTAAATCATGCTTCTCTCATACCTTTTCGTCTACCTCCTGGCGAGCTTCTCCGTTCCATGCTCATTAGCATCGTGGCTAGACTTGGGTACTAGGTTCTTGCTCTCGCTGACTGGCTCCTGGCTCTTCACTTGCGCACCCCCCTTCTTTGTACTCGTGGTATCGCTCTTGTCCTTCTCACTCTCCACGCTGCTCATATCTCCCCTCGCGTCGAAGACAGGGTTGCGTTTCTTTTCCGACCTATATTCCTCAGGTACCAGGCCAACATCTCGGGTATCTGACTTTGAGTTGTGTTCGCTAGAGGACTTGTCCTGAGCTGACGTAGAGTCATCACTTGTCGCAAGCTTGGGTGTGGAGTCGGCCTGAAGAGCGGAAACATTCGAAGATTGACCTGATGTCTCGGTTGGTGCTGGAGCTGCGGTCATGTCGTCATCATCGTCATCAGCGTCGGCGTCAAGTTCTGAGCCGTAAATCTCAGGGTATTCACGGAAGCAGTTCTGCATATCCCTGTTTTCTTTATTAGTGATCTATCCGGCCCAGGAATTGATAGGAACGTACTTGAATTTGTCGATGCAATCCATGCCCTTGGGCTCCTCTTTCGAGTAAACGAAGCAGCTAAACGCCGCCTTGAACTGCTCACCACAAGGGCCATGAGCCATACCTCCCAAGCAGGGACAATCCCAATTGATCTCCCCAGTCTCTGGATTGAAAGCGCCTTGCTGATCGGCCTCTTCTTCCAATCCTTCTATACCACCGTGCTCACCATTCTGTTGTGCGCTTTCTGCTTCTTTCTGCTTCTGAAGTTCTAGTTGCGCTTGTACCGCCTGTCTTCGCTTGCGTTCTTCCGAAATGGATTCGATGGTGGGGAGGTGCTCGGATTCAACATCGGTTTCTGGAAGTGCTTGGACAAGCTCTGGAATCCTCGTCAGTTCTCCGGTTCCGACTACTTTGTTGTCTCAAGTCCAGACATACGCCTTGGCTCCTCCGCGAAAACATCCGTCGTGTTGTAGTAATATATTATGGCACCGGCGATGCCCACTCGCGCAACCAAGCTCTTAAAACTTCTCGATTTCTGGGATGGTGGAGCCGTGCTGATGTACCGCCTAGTAGGTGCGATAGACCGCAGTGACGCAGTCTGCAGCGCTGGACGCGCAATTAACCGTGGTGCCGCTCGAAACATGACAGAGAAAGATATGAAACAAAGAAGAGATGGTGAATGAAAGTCGTGGCGGATGTTGACGGCGGGACAAGACACTGTCGTCACTATGGGAAAAGTTATGGGACCTGCATTTCTAAGCGGAAAGAGCATGGATCTGCGTCGCTGGCGATCGATAGTCACGTGATCTATCGCCCGAAGTCACCCCCGCCAGATATCAAGCGATCGTACGCGGACCAAATACCATGCTAGCAGACTTTGCAGACAAAAAGATGCAGTATAAAGATATTAAGTTGGGTATATTGAACGTGGACCTCGTATGTACAAAAGTAGACTCAGAAAAGCATCTGCCTCGAGATTGAATCCGAGTCCAAAGCTCCTAGCTTGTTGCATCTTGCCAGCATAGTTGAAAGCACACGATATTCAAGCTAAGCCAAGTGAAACCACCGGATTTTAGGTGATGAAGTTGCTCGACCAAATCCGACGCTGTAATGTCTTATGGGATAGAGCGGAATTCTGAATGACAATCGCAGGACTGCATTTACTGCGGCGGGTTTCGCTTGAAGAAATACCTGTTCCGAATATGAGCACATGAATCAACTAGAGCAGCGAGGAAAAGGGTTCAAACATACTGGCTGACGTAGTAGTCGCCAACACCGAACAGTCCAAGCGCAGCAGCCCAGGCGGCGACGACTTTGCCGGTCAATTCGCCGCGTGCATACTGCCTGTATGCACCAATTCCGACAATACCGCCAACAATGGCGAGGCCAAGAGCATTGCTAATCACGACAGGGTTGTCGGCATTCTTTTTCGCCTTCTCCTTAGCGGACTCCTTCTTTGCAGCTGCCTTTTCTTTCAGATTCTTGGCTTCCTGCTTGACTTCCTCTTCGCGTTGTATGCGCTCAGCTTGCGTGTCGGTTTTGATGGATTGCGACTCGTAGTCAGAGGGCACCGAAGAGATGTGGGGGCTGTCTACGTCGACAAGCGAGTGAACACTGTCATCAACGGTGTGCTCAACCTGTGGTGGTGCGGGAGCACGACTGTTTTCTTCGTCAGTATTGTGCCTTGTGCTGTCCAATGCCCTGATGTAGGATTGCGTGTAGTTTGCAAATGGCGAACCGCTTTGCTGTGCGTGGCCACATCTCTGCAACGAATGCCGCTACCGAGCCAATCTTTTACAAATGAGAACAAAAAAGGGTAACTTACGCCTATCTCATAATTAGCTGTGATAGATGTATCAAATGTTCTCTTCAAAATCTTACCTCTTCAGGGCTCTGCTTGGGGCCCTTGGCAGCCATCTCTGCGTAAGACATGATGAGGAGATGAAGATGAGGAGTGTGTCGGCGGTGTGGAGATGTAAGGGTTGTGAGATCAAAGTGCGAGCAGCAGATCTGTTGATGGGTATCGGAGAGCTGTGGAAGTTGACAGGTGATGGCGTGGTACCGGAAACAGGCTGCCTCACATGTTTGTTCGCTTAGCGGGCGACACCATGACGTCATTGTGAGCGTGTTAGCGCGTTGTCACTAAACTGCCAAGCATAGGAACAGCATATGTTTGTGGAGCATGTGAATTGTCAGAGATTCTAGACCACATGCGTCGCCTTTGAATTCATTTCAAGTTTAACTAGGATAAAGCGCATTATATGCTGCTCTTGTCATGAATCTATAACTATGCCACACCTTACGCTAAGACAACCAAGCAAGAACAAAGCCCTCAAGGGTATAACAACAATTTCCATCATCGCCATCAATACGTCCCTGACAGTCGTTGGTATGAAAGCCATCCAAAGCCAAGTACAGAGTCGTATGGTACAAGAAGATAGAAGAGAAAAAGCGGTCGACACCATATTATAACATCCAGTATCGACATGCGAAGATTGAAGATAAATGGAATAGCGAAGGCGAGCAAATGGAGGATAAGGCGCTCTTCAATGAAACACGCAAAAACCGATCAGCAAATGGTGATCTTCCTCTATTCATCACCGAACACAGCCTTGTAGTTCTCAAGGAGCGCTTGCACGGCAACGCGCTGCTGCTGAACATCTGTAAGCTCGCGCTGAATGTCCATAGGTCGCATGATGGTTGGAGCGAAAACAACGGCAACGTTCAATGGGGTCATCTGGGGAAAGGAGTTAGTAAAAAGTGCATGTTGACCAATTTCCAGACAGATACATACCAAATTTTCACTAGCATGCTGAATGACGCGCGATAGATGGAACACAAGGAACTGGAGAGTATCGCGGTGAGCTTTGGGTATTTCGTTCACGGCCGCAGATAAAGCTTTGGCTTGTGCACTTGGCTCTTCGAATTCTAGGGGAGAGTTAGTCATGGTCAAATAAGCAAACCAGAGATGGAACTTACGGCCAGCTTCCAAAAATTGGTCATAGACGTCAAATGTAATCAACGGCACAGGGAGTCTTCGGAAATAATTCTTGAGCGCAGACGTGACTGAGTGAATGTCCAGGTCAGGGTCGGAAATGTCATGTTCCGCGTCTGTCTCGAAACCTTTGCGGACCTGGTTCACTTGAGAGGTACCTCCGCTCTTGCGATAGATGCCTTCGACATCCATGCCGCGCAGTTCTACCTCTTCAATACATCGACTAACGATGCGAGGGATCATCTGCTTTTCAAATTCACATCGCGCCGTCAAGTCGGAACCGAAGAGCACGGTGCTAGCATCAGCAGCCAGATTGATGCTACTTTCGTTGTGCTGCATTGGCCTATATTGTGGTTGGCCTGGTTTGCCACCTGTAGGCTTGCCACCAAACCAACCGCGCTGGGCATTCTGGTCTTGCTGGCTACTCTTAACCGAGCTGGACATGGAGACAAGGTCAGGCTGCTGGTGCACTGAGCCATAGGGAGTTCCGATGACTTTGATCTGATAGTCTTCCTGTTTCTGTTCTGAGCCGAATGCGCCCTTGAAACCCTTTGTAACGTTCTTTGTGATGGCTTGGCCACCCTTTTTCCAGGTGGAGAACTTGGTAGGCTTGCCGGTCTTCCTGATATTGACAACTTGTGGCTGGGCAACCGTTGCTTCGGCCTCGGTGTCGTGAAGGTTGGCGTATGAATGATCATGAGGAATGCTTGAGATGTCCACGGAAAGCTCCGATTTTCCACCCTTGTGTTGGGCGTTGTATATGCCTAGACCGTTGGGGGGAGTGTCTAGATTCTGTCCAGGCTTCTTGTTGTTCTTGAGGTTTGTCTGTATGTTATCCACCAGATCACGATTCATGGCAGACAGTCTAGCGTTAGCTGCGGTAAGTGATTCGTATTCTTGGAAACCCTTGTCTTTCATCTGGATGAGATTAGAAATCTCCTCGGTTAACTCTGATCTTTTGGTGATGAGATCTTCTATTTGATGGCCCAAATTGTCTTTGAGCTTCTGCAACGAGGTCCCAAAGTCTTTGAGGATATCTGATTTGAGCTGGCCAATGTCCATGGAACCTTGACTGTTCTTAGCGCGCTTGAGGTGTTCAGTCATGATTTCCAGCTCGCGGATCACCATTTCGCGTTGAGTGTCCAAGACAGCCATTGTGTTTCGTTTTTCCCTCAACACTGTGTTGGCTTGTTTAATGTCGGCTGCACTATGCATTGACTCTTGAAGTCCGTTCTTTTCGGCCTCGAGCTCTGCAATCCGCTGCTGCGCGCGGCGCAATTCATTCCTCAGATTGGCGCCTTCTTCTTTGGAATCTGGCGAAGCCACCGTGGGGCTACTGATATCGATGGAGCCGTTGGTAGGCCATTTCTTATGGCCTCGCGTGGTGACTGAACGATCACTGAAACTACGCCCATGCTTTGAGACAGCGTTGGAGACTCTCCTGAGAACGCCACTCTCCTTGTCTTCTCTACCCTCTTGATTACCCAGCAGTCGCGCAAAGTCCTCGTCCATGGAGAAGTCGCCCTGGTGGCTATAACGAGGAAGTCCACCAGGAGGGTAAGCATCTCGAGAGGCTTCACTCTGAGCACTACTCATAGATTCGCTGGGCTTATGAGCCTGTGCCGAAGGTGGTTGTGGTGGAGCACGTGGAGAGGTGAATGTGTCGGTTGAGGGGGGAGGTGGCCGGCCGCCTGAACGAGCAGGAAGAACAGGAACATCCGACAGACTTTTGGCGGATGGTGTGTCCACAGAAGCAGTAATGCCAAGACCGGCATTCAATTGCGCTGTGGCTGCAGCCGCAGATGACGATCGCTCCGGATGGCTCAAAGTCGGAGTTGTAGGCGAGCCACCAGATCTGTCGTTCTGGGAGAGAGGCGCAGAAGCCTTGAGGCCGGCGGGATTGAGTGAGTCGCCACGTGCAGGCCGTTCAAGAATCAAGTTGGAGCCGAAAGATGATTCCGAGGTATCGGGCGAGTCTTCCGAACCTATGGGTGGAGAGGATGTGAATGTTGAATCCATGAACGAGCGGCTTTGTCGAGAGGGCGTAGCAGTATTCGAAGTGCTGCGCTGCTGCTGCTGCTGTTGTTGTTGCTGACTATATAAGGAAACTGTATCTTCAGAGTCTTTGCGCTTCGCTTCCGCTTTCTTACCCTTGGGAACGTCTTGAAGCTTGAACGGTTCTGAGGCCGAGGACGGTGCGGGAGAGGCATGTTGACTCTTCGACCGGGGCTCAGCTGCAGGAGACTCGTTTACGCCATCCTTCTTCTTCTTCTTGAGCGTGTCCACCAATGTATCCGAAGGCTGTCTTCCCTTTTCTTGGAAAGCAATGTGGGGGCTCTGTGCCTGCGGCTGGTACGTCTGCCTTCGCTCTTTGGAGGCATCTCGTGAGCCATTCTCTTTTAGCTTTTCGCGGTGGTCGGCTGTGGGCCTGTTGAAATAGTCGCGGCCGCCCTTTCCGTCTCCGGCTCCAGCGGATTTGGCTCCTGTTCGGTCGTTGATTCTGCTGGTGGGTTGGCCGAGCGGCGAAGGGCCTGGTGCCGGATTTGGGTCGAGAGCGAAGGGAAGGAGGATGCCATCATCACCAGTGTCCGCAGGTTCTGAACGACTAATATCTTTGCCGTAGGTTGTGGCAGGAAGCGTGGTATTGTCTGTGTGTGTTATGAACCAGTTAGCTACGAATGGAACTTGGCAAGGCATGGGCTACTGGGCGACACTAACCTTTTCGCGAAAGATCTGGAGCAGGCGATGCATCGCGCCTAAAGTTGGAAGATGAGTCGCCTCGTCGAGGATGGGGCGGTCTAGGAGACACATCGGTTGTAGGAGGTTCTGAAAAGGCATCCGAGGGTGTGTCGAGGTCTGGGGTGAAAGAGGTGCTCGAGGGCTCCTGGGGCGGCAAGGCCGGTAAAGACTTATCTACCTTTGGGGCGACTGAGGGCGGCTTTTTGGATTTCTTGCGCCGTCGAGCCATGAGCGACTCGTGACATGCCATGCAAAAGATACCCTGCGAAGTACGGGCATAGCGGAGGTTTTCAATCTTGCGCTTGCAGTTTCTACATCTGAAGCAATTGGCACAGAAGGCCTGGTCACCGGTCAGAATGGCCAGGTCTTCAATTTTGTTGCCGCAATGGTTGCAGCTATATGTACAGTTGTTGCATATCAGGGAGCCGTCGCCGAGGAGGAGCAGGTTCGCATCGGAGTCGAGGAGGGTGCCGCAGGTGTTGCAGCGGAAGCAGTCGATGTGCCATCGGTTCCCGGCTGGACACTGTCAGCGTGGGGCCGGGGAGGCTATGGGTAGGGCAGAGCAGGGAGGACATACCGAGTTCGAATGCTTTGCCTTCTTCGAGAATCTGGAAGTGGCGTGTGAGCAAGCTGGGGAGAGAGGAAAGCATGTTTTAGAAGCGGGCGAATGCATACCTCTCCACAACCTTTGCAGGGATACACGACCTCGTCGTCGATTGGAGACTCTGGATAGGCTCCTGGACTATCCATGTTGGGGTAACAATGTAGGGCTGCGGGCGCGGGTGCGGGTGCGAGTGCAAGTGCAAGGAAGGAGTGCTGCTTGGGCGCTCGAGGGCAGCTAGGGCCGCGGGTGACAGCGTGTCCGGATGGAGAGAGCGATTGTCCGACAGCCAGCAGCCGGCGTGGGCGTGAGGGTGGACGTGGACGTGGGCGTATGTATGGGGAGCGGATGTCTGGGCGGTGGGTGGGTTGGGTGTGTCTGCCGCCAGAGTTGCATGGGCCGTGCAAGGCGCGAGGAGGACAACGGTCGTGGGCAGCGTCGCAGAATCCGCGGCGACGGCGACGGTCACGGACAGGGAGAGAGAGTCGGTGCACACAGCGAGCGAACGGCCTCTGTGCGCGACGAGGGTATTCGACGACAGCTGCACCTCCGTCCCCTCTGGCGTGGTGTGTGTGTGGAGGAGGCCCTGGGCCAGAGCCAATGAGCCAATAAGCGGGTCCCGCCCTCAATGATCCGTGCACACCGTGACCTGGCCAGGGTCTAGTAGCGAGATACGCGGCTGGGTGTCTGTGTGTCTGTGTGTCTCTCTCTAACGGCATGCTGCACGCTGCACGCTGCACGCTGCACAAGAGCACTCGGCAGTCGGCAGTCGGAAACGCTTCAAGGGTACGCCTAACGTGCTCCCTCGCCTCCAGGGCGGCCATGCATCTCTAATTGCGGCGTGCGGCGTGCGGCGACAAGTACACATACACACGCACACACGAGGCCGTCAGCTCCACGCTATTACGAGGGGCGTGGAGGCCCTGCCAAGACCCACGCCATCGCAGATCGCACGCTCCATCACCATGTCGAGCCGCCTAGATTTGACCGCGCCCGTGCCGTCGACCTCTGTCCGCCTGCTGCGCTGTCTTGTCCTGACTGTCTACCTGCAACTATACCGTCGCCTGTCCAGCTCCTGTCGTTCTGATCACCACCGCTACTACTCCCACTACCACTGCCACCACCGCTACCATGGGAGCAAAGTACGCCACACCAACCCAGAGCATAGCGCAGCCTTGGGCATCGCCATCACGAGCCTAACGGGGCCTCGAACAACCATCGCTATTGCTAATCACCGATTCCCAACCCCCCCGATCTTGTCTTGCGCACTTGCTCGTCACCCTGCGCTGCTTTGTAATGCCGTCATGCTGTGTCTGTGTACTGTATGACATGATGCAGGTACGCGTCCGCCTTTCCAGCCCAGCAATGCATACGTGCACCCGATGCCCAATCGCTCAAGAATATGTACTTGGGCAGAGCCGTTCGCGGAAAATGCTCGTAACCTTGCGAGATTGAAGGACCCATGTCCAACCCACCAAATGCTGCCTGGTCAGACTACCTATGCCAACCTCAAAAAGTTAGACGCATGTCGACGGCTACTCGCGAGTCGCGTCAACCGTGGAAATTATTCTTCTCATCGGCACTTTGTCGTTTGCGCGCGCCGAAATCCTGAAACAAACGGGAACAACGAGACCAACACGGACACGTTTCATCCAGCCGAACGGTCCCTGCTGATCTGCCCTGCCCTGTTCGTACACTCAAACTTCCGGCCGCCATTTGCGCTCAGCCAACACCAACGCTTCCCTGGCTGGCACTAGGTCCATTGTCACACAAGCACAAGACCCGCATACCACGCCTCCGGAGCCCACTGCCGCACTGCTGTCTCAGCAGTCCGCTCCGCAACACCGGCCATGTTTGAACGTCTGTCATGGGTGCTTGCTCGATTATCACTGGTCATGGCGTTTGTTCTTCACCTCGTGTCTCTTCACTCGCTCCTGTCCTATGGCAATCTCGATCCATGTTAGAAGCCGAGCCGGTGGTAATGAGACGATCACTCACCCATAGTACCCCATCCGGGGTTCGTGAATAAGGTTTACCATTTCCAGCACGACGTGGGGGCTGAGCATCTGACCGATCTATCTACTGTCCGTGGATCTGAACTGAACCTTGTGTCAGTTACGCCAGGGTAAAGACTGACCCAAGCAGACACATATAGCCATGCATCTCGATAACTGTGGTCTTGGTCTTCAGAGGGGTCCTAGATAACTTTGGAGCGCTCAAACAAATGCATCTCTGTTCCCAACCGCTGACTGGGGAGCCCCGATTTATTTTCATATAACCTGGCGTCTTGCACACTAGCAATGCCACTATCAGCCGTATCCACGACTTGTAGTCTAATCAACTAACCGAAAACATTCCCGTTCAAAAAAAAGAAGACAGCCATTCCAAGTATAAGTAATGATTAATTTCCCGCGTGCGTGTTGATGCCGTCCGGTCCTCATTTCGAAACTCTCCTCGGATTGTGGAGCAAACAAGTGCCCGCACTCAATCTCTGTGTGTATTAGGCACAAACAATATGCGCATATATCGAATTGCACCAACACGTGCAGCACTAGTCTCGTCGTGCTGTGCCCCAGCCGTTCTTTCCGTCAATCGTTTGCTCACAGTTGCGTCCGACGTTGAATCATTAGCGCACCGCCCGGCCGCGATATGGCCTTCTCACAAATCACATCGTCCGCTGTGCTCCTTCCATACTCCGAAAACGGCAAGTATGGTGGGGTCTCATGCAGTGCACAACCTAGACAGCAAGAGCTACCCCGCCCCAACGGTTGACGGAGGATAGCCATGGATCAACTGGCGGGGCTCCTGCAAATATTTAACCATCGTTTCCTCTTCTTTATCTTTTGAGTCTTATCATTCACCAACTCTGCTGCAGAAGCCAATTCACTTCACTTCACTTCACTTCAACTTACCATTCGTACTCATCCACCAGTTCCAACTTTTGCGTGAGAGCCACAGCTAACCACCATCCAGATACTCAACCCTCAAGTATGGCTGCCATAGTGCAGACTGTGCTCCACACGCGGGTCTTGTCCTCAAGTCACTTAGGTACTTTCTACAGCTAAGTATACTGCATGAGCCGGTGTTCATCTCCAGCCATGTCCGTGTCGGGCACCGTTGTGCTTGTTCACTTCGGTTTGCTAGCCGGACATGGCTGGATTCGTTCTGAGATTATACGGTTTCGAACTTGATCAGGATAATACCTGCGTAAAGGATCATGCTCTGCTCTGCTCTGCTTCTACCAGCGTAGAACACACCTAACCATTCGCAGACTTCGACGACCCCTGAGCACCTGTCAACATGTCTCCCCCTGCTGCCATGTACGAAAGGCCTGCTGCCGTCAACGGCAACGACATGGCCAAGGATATGAGTCTGAAGAAGGACCTTGCTGTCAAGGCTGCTGCCAGCGGCCAGGCCAAGACTGTTGCTGAGCTCGAGCACAACTGGGACAAGTTCACTTTTGCCCCCATTCGCGAGTCGCAGGTCTCTCGTGCCATGACCCGCCGCTACTTCAACGACCTCGACACCTATGCTGAGTCTGACATCGTCATTGTCGGTGCCGGCTCATGCGGTCTCTCTACCGCCTTCACGCTAGCTACCAAGCGCCCCGATCTCAAGATTGCCATCATCGAAGCTGGTGTTGCACCTGGTGGCGGTGCTTGGCTCGGGGGCCAACTCTTCAGCGCCATGGTTATGCGCAAGCCAGCTGAGCTCTTCTTGAACGAGCTTGGTGTGCCATACGAGGATGAGGGCGACTTTGTCGTTGTCAAGCACGCTGCCCTTTTCACATCGACTCTGCTGTCCAAGGTCCTGCAGTTCCCCAACGTCAAGCTGTTCAATGCTACGACTGTTGAGGATCTCATTACCCGCCCGGCGCCCACGGCAAGCGATGCCAATGCCGTTCGTATCGCTGGTGTAGTCACCAACTGGACTCTCGTCTCTATGCACCATGACGGTACGTCGAGCACGCTTGTCTCTTTGTGACGCACACTAACTAACACTTTTACAGACCAGTCTTGCATGGACCCCAACACCATCAATGCCCCACTTGTCATTTCCACAACTGGTCATGACGGCCCTTTTGGCGCCTTTTCCGTCAAGCGTCTTGTCTCGATGCAGCAGCTTGAGAAGCTTGGCGGCATGCGCGGACTTGACATGCGCACCGCCGAGGATGCCATTGTCAAGCGCACCCGTGAGATTGTGCCTGGCCTGATTGTTGGTGGAATGGAACTGAGCGAGGTCGACGGTGCCAATCGTATGGGCCCTACCTTTGGTGCTATGGCTCTTAGTGGAGTCAAGGCTGCTGAGGAGGCCATCAATGTCTGGGAGGAAAGGCACTCTCAGAACTCAGAGGCTTAGTAAGACTTGCTATGGTTGAACGAGCCTGATCCGGGTCCATTACATTAGTCTTGAGACGAAGAAAAAAAAGTCATTCGCTTTGTCAATGTCATGTGCAGCTGTTGAGACTGGTACTGATCATACAAAGAACTGTGACGTTAAAGGCCGCAAGTCTAATTCGAGCCGCCATACATGGATGGGTGTTGTAGTCGTTTTCTCGGTCTGACGTGGCAAGCTCGCGAGGTTGAAGGCTCTGCTCAACATGGATCGCTTTTTTTTGTCGATGAAGCGACGTGTCAGAGCAATGACATGTTGGAATGCAGTTGAAACAGCTCAAACCAATGGCCCGCCGTCTATCTCGAAGATTCCAAAGGTGGAGCGGCCTTGGGGGAGCGGCGCTGGAGGCGCTGGGGGCGGCAGGGTTGTGCATTAGGAGGGCGCACGGGTTGCTGAGCGACTGGCTTAGCGCGAACGCAACTACGGCAGCACCGTGCGGGTCATAAACAACGCTCACAACACATACAACCCCCGCCTCTAACATTGCAGGATCACCTCCCACCAAAGGGCCCATTTCGTGCCCACCATGGAGAAAGAGACGTCGGACCTGCTCAAGGCTCTCCAGAAGCCGTCGTCAGATGTCCAGTCACGCCTAGCCCTCTTCAACGCCCTCAAGTCGAGCATCAAACACAACCGAGTCCCTGAAGACTGTCAGGCTCCAATCTTCGAATGCATCCGCATCGCCTGTACCGCCGCCACCTCCGCCGCCCTCGTGTCGACGGGCTTCTCGACACTGAGCCATTTCATCAAGCGACTGCAACTGCAAAAAGAAACACACATCCTCATCTCACAATCGTCGGTGCTATGTTCCATTCTTGCCGACAAGCTGGGCGATGCGCGCGAGAGCCATCGCATCGCTGCCTCGCAAATCCTCGCTGATTTACACTATCTGTTCCCTGCAGAGATTGATGCGCTGATTCACGATGCCGTCAAGAGCACCAACCCGCGCGCTAAAGAGGCATCAATGGCCTGGGTAGTCAAGGTAGGCATTCTTTGCGGCGGGGCGCGTATGGAGAATTAAAAAAGAAAAGAAAAGAAAAGACAAGTCTAATATCACCGTGACGACAGATGAACAAAACCGAAGGCCTGCCCTTCAAGAGCTATTCTAATCAGCTTGTCGCAAACCTGGAAGATGCGGATGCTGGCGTGCGCGACATCGCCAAGAAGGCTGTCGTCGACCTCTTTGGGTATGCGCGATTTTGGCTGGCAGTGATAAGAAAAAGGGAAATGGCTGACATGACAGCAGACATGCACCAGAACATGCCAAAGTGAACCTGAAGAAGCAGCTCGTTGCTATGAACGTCCGAAAAGCCATCGCCACCTACATTACAACGCACCTGGACGACGCCGCAATGACGAAGGATGCAGATGTAGCGCCGCAGTCGCAACCGCAACTACACCCACAACCACAACCGGCTCCTGTCGCACGAACCATCTCTGCAAAGCGAGCGGAACAATTGCAGCCTGACATTGGTCTTGCAGACAGCTATGCATCCGAGCTACCTCCCCCCGCCGAGGTCGTCGTCATGGATCCCATCCACATCTACACCCAGCGCGAGCTGGACGACATCTTCCGCGACATGGCGCCTTGTTATGAAGGGAAAGAGAGCGAGGCGAATTGGCTGGCGCGAGACAAGAATTGCACCAAGCTCAGGCGCATTTTGAAGGGCAATGCACCGCACGAATTCCACGGAGTTTTCGTTGCTGGCATCAAGTCACTTCTCGATGGCATCCTCAAAGTCGCAAATTCCCTCCGCACAACAATGTCTACCAACGGCTGCCTGCTGGTTCAGGAGCTCGCCAAGACGCTCGGTTCTGCCATAGACCCCTGGTGTGAGATTCTTTTGCAGTGCTTCATCAAGATGTGTGCTGCTACCAAGAACATCGCCGCCCAGAACGGAAACGTCACGGTGGATACCATCTTTCAAAACGTTTCATATAGCAGTCGTCTGCTCCAACATGTTCTCTTCGCCTCACAGGACAAGAACGTTCAGCCAAGAACGTTTTCCGCCACTTGGATCAAAACCCTAATTCGCAGACATACCTCGCACATTGAGCATTCCGGAGGGATGGAGACATTAGATAGCATAATGAAGAGGGGAGTGAGTGACGCCAATCCCAAGGTGCGAGAAGCTTATCGAAGCGCATATTGGACCTTCGCCCTGGTGTGGCCTCAGAGGGCTGCGAAGATGCTCGACACATTTGAAAAGCGCGAAAGGACCGCTCTTGAGAGGGATCCTAACAACCCGAACGGCTCGCTCACCTCTTCACAGACTAGCTCATCATCCTTCTCGAAATCTGTTGGTCCCGGTGCTTCGCGGAGCGCTCTCAAAGAGAAGATTGCTGAACAAAGGAGAGCCAAGTTGGCGGCAGCAAAGAACATGCCTGAGCGACCTAGTTCTGCTGCTGCAACTTACACTACACCGGCAAAATCGCAGCCCAGCAAACCATTGACTGCAAGGACAACCTCCAACCTCTCTGCATCATCTTCTGGACCAGCGCGACCCCCTTCAGCCATGTCCGGGGAGTCTACGAAATCAGCGCTGAAGAACTCCACAGGTACCGGCTCGCTGATGTCAGGCACAGTACGCCGTCCGACCCGGCCTCCTCGACCTGAGTTAAACAGGCCGGCTACAGCTGATCCATATGCTGTTCGGCGGCCAGGCAAGTCAACTCCTAACATGACACCGGAAAAGACACCAGCGGCAACGACTACAAAGAAGCTATCCGCACCAAAAAGCTCTGTCCGGCCACGAGCGCAAACGCACAACAGCCCCAACGTCAGCCCTGCTCGGCCTAAATCAAGGATTGGACAAGTCGCTGCACATGGCAAAACTCCCACTGTAAGCTCTCGACATGGAAGCCCAGCCGTCAGCCCAGCGAAGGACGAAGAATTGACCACGGTGAAGCCGTGGGTACGGTCACAAAGTCATCATGACCCAGGCACTATCCCATTCCGGCAAAAGAATGGACTTGGAGGAAGTATAGTGATAGACAATGAGGCGATTGATATGGGCGACGACGACAACTTCACAATGGTCATTCCCGATCTAGCAAAACCTGTAGCGCAAGCCGCACAGCGCACACCACCAAAACCCAGGACCTCTGTAGGACGACTACCAGTACCGAGCCCCCGTGCATCAATGCTGAGGAGTCCAAAGTCTATGGGTCATCTTGAGGTTGCCAGTTTGCGCTCATCAACACGGAGCTTACACACGAGGACACCAGATCGTCCAAGCACTCGTGGAACCGATACTGGTGATCAAGTCCGGGTGTACGAAGATCCATTTGTTGGCGAGGAGCCATCGCGCATGGAGAATGAATCAGAGAAACCTGTTCTCGAGGAGCTTCCAATCAACGAGCAGAACAATGAGCGTCGACACAGCAGCGGCAGCGTATCGAATGACGTCATGATGGGGAACGACAACGATGAACGTCCACGTGGTCACCACAAGACGAATAGCACTGGAAGCATATTGCACACAGAAAGCTACGACACAAACAATGCTGAAGTGCTTAAGAACCGACAGCTACTCGCGAGTGGCATCAGGAAGATTGAGGGCCGCACAGTCGAAGCGCACATGTTCCGACGAATGCAGGACATGGTCAAGTCAAATCAGGATATTTGGGGACCTGGTGATGAAAATTTTGGCAAGCTACTACAGGCTTGTCTCGACTTCCTTGAGGCGCCGGTCCACGAGCTGAAGGCGCCCCAAACCAAGGCTGTTAACCTGAAGGTACAAGCTCTTGCAACGATCCGTGCGTTGCTCTCTCTTTACCGCAAGGAGACTACAAGGTATTCTTCTCGTGTGCTTCGGACCATTTTGCAAACGAAAGCACAGTACGAGAACACATCACACATGGCCATGGATCTCGAGGCAACGGCGGACGAGATTGTCAAGTATGGCCAAACATTGGACTGCCTCGAAACTGTCCTTTCACTTATCGAGGACTCGTCGATGTCGACCCCCGCATCTTCGCCCAACTCAAAGTCCTCGGTTTGCTCGCTGCCTGGACAAGCACCCACTCGGACGATTACCATGGCGCTCACCACCTTGGCGTCACTTGTGCAAATCAGTGGCGATAAGAGCCTCAATCTGTCACCTGAGCAGACGGCCCGCCTCGGCAGGTTAGCGGTTCGCTGCATGGACGACCAGGACGCTGATGTGCGCAAAGCCGACATTGAATTTTGCGTTGTCCTACACGAACGCATCAACGGAACCGATGGTGCAAAGGAAGACGGCGGATTTTGGAAAGTCGTTGCCGGGGCGCGAGAACAACACCTCAACTTGCTGACCTATTACCTTGCAAAGAAGGGCAAGGCCTAGGTGGCTCTTTCTTCTTCCTCTTCCTCTTATTCCTCTTCATACCCTTGCAAGGAAAGCTTTTGATAATTGGGAGTTGCAACAACGGGGGGGTCTGAGCGGGATACAGTGGGTTCTATGGGCGTGGCATGTGGTCATAGGAGTTGGGGGGTTTGGCATGGGACCTGCTCTATTATAAATCTTGAACTGTCTTCTTCTTTTTCTTTTCTTCTTTTTTCCCTCCCTTCCACCGGAAAGTTCAAGCACGTCTTTGCATCTGGTCCTACTGCTATGTAATATTACGCTTATCATACAAACCACACTGGGGAGATTGGGGGATTTATTCCTTTTTTTTTTTGCTCTCTTCCCCTTCTCTCTCCTTCTTCTCTTTCTGCGGAACGGAACTAGGGGACTTGGAGGAAAGGGCGGCGGCAACCTTTTAGCAGGGGAAAACAAGCCAAGGGTAAAGTGCAAGGCGTTATTGTTGTTGTTGTTATTCTTGTTACTTCTCTTCTTTATGCTTTTGTCCTTTTTTTTTTCTCTCCTTCTTCCTCGAGAGAAATTTAAACAAAAATATCTGGATTACTTGAATAGTTGTGGTAGTCTGTTTTTTTGGCATTTTTTTCAAGTTCAAAAAGTCGTCTTTTCTCATCTTCTTTCTTTTTTTTTTGCGAGAGAAGACGTTTTCGGTTTGGGTGTCAATAGTATGTAGTTTAATTTTTGAATCTTCGTTGCCTATTGCTAAATTTCTTCTACTGTTCTTTTTGTATCGTCTTGCATTTGTATTGTTTCTGACGGTGCTGGAGAGGGTTTGTTTTGCTGTTGGTAAGATTATCTGATCAATGAAAAGAAGTGAAAAAAAAAAAACAATAATTGCATTTTCAATACTGCGCTTATGGTTTGGAAAAGTCACTCGTAGGTATGTATCCTTTTACTCCTTGACAGAAATAAGAAAAAAATCGAAGCATTTTCACTCTTTCTGATTCTTTGGACAAAAGAGGGTTACCGACGCATGAAAAAAAAAACTTTTACAGAGTAGCATCCACATCATACTCGACATCGGTCCTGATGACGTACTTTGCGCCTTCAACCACACCCGTACCCTCATGCAGCAGCGCCCCCTGAGCCTCGCCATGCGGGAAGACGGCGACACTGCCCATGATGGGCTTGACAGGGTAAGCATTGATGACGCCTTCCTTTACACTTGGGATGAAAAAGGTCGTCTCGCCGCCTTTGAAGTCATCGTTGAGGTAGATGAGAAAGGTAAAGAGCGAGGATTGGCGGGCATCGGGCGGCGAGGCATCGTATTGGTACTTGTCTGTTACGGCGTCGATACCTGAGGGCGGCCATGCACCATCTATTCGCATGATTAGTATGTAAAGGTGTTTTTTTTGTTGCATTGCTGGAGTCAAGGATTGCACATACCGATGTGGCAGCGATACTCTGCGCCTGGTACGTATCGATATACCCTGAAGCGCCGGTTGATGCCTCGGACTTTCTTGCCAGCCACGCTCTCGGGGACAAACGACTTTACCCTCGCCCAAAGCTTGTCGTGGAAGGCTTGGTCGACAATCCAGTAGAAGTTGTGTGCTAGCACACTGGTGTCTTCGCCCTGTGGGCGCATGGGCGCATCTGGTATGAATTCTATTGTTTCTCCGGCGGCAATGATTGCGGAGCATTCCTCAGGAGATAGCACGTCCTTGATCAAGCGGAGATTGGGCACAATGGGGTGCTTGAAGCATTCCGTCTGAGGCCCTTGACCTAGCAGCACGGCGTCATCTTGCGAAGCATACAGAATGGCAGGATGGAGATTGGGTGGCTTGCGTTGCAGGCCCTCGGTGGTCTCAATGATGCGGAAGCGTTGTCCGAGGTCGGGAGGACAGGACGCAAAGATGGACTTGTCTTCGACACTACTGCGTATCTGGCGTGTAGGCTTGCTGCTACTTCGCAGATTCCACGTCTCTTGTAGAGAGATGCCTGAAGATGCGTCTGCACCGTGGGCGGTGGTGTCTGTTGGGCCCGTAACTCGGAGTATCGAGTCAAGCACTTGGATGAGTTCATCGTTGTTAGCATTTGCGCCTACTATACTGTGGTTTGGCACTTGCACGTGGATGGTGAGTCCAGATACAACATCCAAGGTGCGCACCCAGCGGCATAGAGCACCTAGCGTTGGCGTCTCTTTTCTAATGCGCATCTCTGCCAGCAGGATCAGAGCATCCTTATATTTGGAGTCTGTGAGTGCTCCGGATATGCGTGCAGTGAGATTGCTGCCGTCTGAGGTTTGACTTAGTCGGTGGCATTGGATTGAGGCATCTTCCACGTACCAGCTGAATTTAGGCCGGTGGTGCATGCTTGACGGAAGTCAAATACGGCAGTCCTCAGGTCCCTACATGCTTTGGACTTGATCAGGAGAGGGTGCTCGGCAAGCGTCTTGAGCGTCTCCACTGCCACCTCGATCTCCTCTGATGAGATGACTGAGTGGACGCTTGCTGGCTCAAGTGGGCTCGCCTCTTGGGGTGGGCTGGGAATGCCATTTGCTTGCTTCTTGATGGCATTGGTGTGTGCGGTGGTACGCTTGCGCTTCGCCATTTTGAGTACTCCGGGCGGATACCAGTATCAACCTGAAACCAGTGTATATGACTGTGAATAAAGTACGTAAATTCTGTTGAGATCGCAGTAGGGAGGTCGCTCTCGCTCTGTATTAGTGCCGAATGGACCGGTGGCAAGCGTAGAATTCTGCGGTCCGTGCCACTGGTGGGGCGAGGCGGGTGGGAATGCCCACTGGTGCCGTGCCCCTCTACCACAACGAGAGATACACTGACTAGTGGCGGCAACATTACGAAATCTTCATGCTAATGAGGAATGCATCTTCTTGAATTGATTCTAGTTTCTTCTGTTGCTGGCTGGTGAAACGTATCCATTTCCTGCACAAAGACGGTTGACCAACGCCGGCAGATAGTTGCATGGGCCGGTACCTAACTCAGATAATTACATTAGCGTAACTCGGGTTTTCGAGAAAAAAACAAACAAGGCACCGTCACCTTGCAGGTTGTGTTAGCGAGTAGTGGGGAGACCTCGTATGAGAGAATAGATATTACTGCCTTCATCCCTCATTTGATTCCATCTCTCCTCAACCCTCAACTTCACAATCTCAACACCAACACCAAACATCTCCACATCTTTAAAATGTCTACCTCCTACTCCTTCTACGATATCACCATCCCTGTGGTGCGGGGCATCGCTAAGAGCGCCATTGCCTTCCTCACTACTGCCAAAGAGGAGCTCTCAAAGGGCAACACCGGCGTGTCATCTGAGCAAGAGATACTGGACGCTCAGTTCGGTGACATGTTTCCTTTCCGCATGCAACCCACCATCATCGTCAAGTACCCAGGCATTGCAATTGAGGCCTTCAAGCTCACTGGATCAGCCACGGTACCAGAAACCGACCCCGCTACCTTCTCGTCACTTGACGACGTTATCAACTTCTTCAAGCAGGCACTAGCTCTGTATGACGCCGTTGATGAAAAGGGGTGGAACGAGAGCGCCCAAAAGGCCCTCGACGTGCCTATCGCAGGCAAGACGCTTCAAATGAGTGCTCTGTCACACTACATGCTCGAGTTTGTCATTCCCAACTGCTACTTCCATCTCAACGCCATGTACATGCTGTTGAGGAGCAAGGGTTTCACTTTGGGCAAGGGGATCTACATTGAAGGTTTCTTTGGCGAAAAGTCACAGAAGGAATGGGCGGCTTTGAGGGCTTAGTTGGGCAAAAGAAGGAAGCGGAATGGTTAGTGGAGTGACAATAGTCATGTAGTGAGAACGAGGGTATTGCGTTGTTGTCAGATGCTTACGTGAGTAGCCAATACCAACTCATTGTTAATAACACAAAACACCAAAATCACAACATGTCACCGCCTTTCTTCATGCCATGAAATTGTAGTCATTACTCTTCACCTTTGCTTAATGCATGCTTCGGATTTTACTTGTCGAAAGAATCCCTGAGCTTCTCAAAGCGCTCCCTTGTCTCCTCTCCAAGCTTCCCCTCAACATCTGCCAATATCGTGCATACCAAGCTGTAATTGTTGCAGAGGAACCTGTCCCTTTTCCTAGTATCACTTATTCCCTTGCTTAGCTTGGTGAGGTACGCTTCGTATTCGCTCCTCAGTCGTCCTACAGACACACTGACCGGTTCGTCGTCACCTGCCTCTGACGATAGCGCTAGTATGCCCTGCAGCAAGTTTGCAAACTTCTGTGTAAGAGGCGTCGGCGCCGTTGAGGTAGTATTAGAGGAGCCGGAAGACAGCAGAGCGGCGCCTGTGGAAGGACGGCCGGGTAATGATGTGGTGATTTTCTGAAGCGAACTGCAGTGCATGTCCAGAACCTGCTGGAAACGTGGCCAAAGCAACATGTTTGTTGCGTTGATGTAACCCTCCACAGTCGGCACTTTTCTCCGCTGCAGCTCAAATGCAAAGTGCTGGTTTAGTCGCACACAAAGGAGGATGCCAAGTGTGTCTGTGGTTGATTCGACGAGTGATTTTGTGACTGCTTGCCCCACTGCCAGCGTAGGCTCGAAGATGGAGTTAAAAGTCCTCGAGATGGCATGGAAATTCTGCGAGGGAGCAAAGTATGCGGATACAAAGGTATACTCAAAGCAAGCATTATCGATGAGGGCAAGGTTAAAGCTGCGAAAAGGCACTTCGAGGTAGTGGGCCGACTTTTCCTCTTCAGCCACATTCGCTGGCAAAGCATTCGCCGAAGAGCTCTTCAAGGCGTCGCGGCGCCGTCCAAGCGAGAAGGCATCGTAGGACGTTGGTGCGTTTCGTGATTGGCCGAGAAGCGTACCACTTCTTCTGGCGCTAGGATCTTCGCCCAAGACGTCGTATCTATCCATCGCATGTACCTTGATCTTTTCAAGTGCTGTCCGGTAGCGAGTAAAGTGGTTGAGATAGTACCAGCGCATCGTGTGAATATATGCTTGGGCAATCTGCTGCGCGAGCTCTGTGTGGTGTTTTGCGAGAAAGGCGTAGAGATCTTTGTATTTTAAGAATGCCTGCTGCTGAATGACCTGTGCATTGATAGACGGTGAACGGATAGCCTTGATCTGCGCTACTATGTAGTCTCGTACTCGCTCGATTGCGCGATGGATGAGATCGTCCAGCAAAGGCTTGACGTCCTTGACAGCCATCAAATCTGGATTGTCCCGGGCCTTCTCTTGTATCGTCTTGGAGCGTTTTTCGACGTCTGCAAGCGCACGCACGAAGCCTTCGTCGACAGGACCTTCGGCAATCTTGCGCACAACGGCTGGGGAGATGCTGATGTCTTCTACGGCGGGCCCCAAGAGCTTCTCGACCACCTTACGATTTTCCAGTTTTGTATTCAGCGCAATCGACCGGTTTTGGAGAGACTCTATCTCTGCCGACACGGCCTCGAGATCCGACTGGAAGTTGGTAAGGTTTGCTTCAACCGACTTGAGCACTTCATCGCACGCCAGTATGGACTTGTGTAGGTCCTCAAACTTGTCCTTGTCTATGTCGTCTGGAGGCACAATGAGCAAAGACTCACGATGCAGAGTAAAAGCACGTACATTCTTCGACTGACTGTGTGCTATGTGTATGTACAGAAGTAGGTGGGTGTTGCTCAGCAGGCTTGTCGGCGACAAAGTCTTGCAAGCTCAACCCCTGGAAATCAATGTGCTCATCCAACTGCTCCGGCTTCCCGAACGCTTCCCCAGCCCCATGGCCATTTGCTACCGACGCATTGCGCGGCGGCCCTCCCATTATAGCCTCGAGCACGTGTACAGGATCGGGGATGTTGGGGGGCACTCCGCTCGTCTGCCGCCTGCGTAGCCCGCCATTGGGCATGCGCTCAGAGAGCGGCAGGCTTGCGGTTGAAGCATTGGGGGATACCAGCTGAGAGAGAGAAGAGGAGCGGGGAGTCAAGCCAGGCCTCAAGGGCTGCGCTGGGACTGGATAGCCCCTTCGGGCAGCTGGTGAACGGGAGTCACGGCGCGGAGGGGGCGTGCCCGCAGGCGTTGAGTACTGGGAGAGCCTATCCAGGCCCCACATGGCGATGTGGCAAGCAGCAGTAGCAGCAGCAGCAGCAGCAGCAGCAACGATAATGCGTCGGTGGGCGCATCAAGAGATTCAGTCGGAGAGCAACGGCCGGCGAGGCCAGCATGGACACAGCGCCGGCTGCAGAGACGTGGGCACGCGAGGGCGTCGGCGCTAGGTTAATCCGACGCTAGGCAGGGATGTGCTTAGCGTCGCCTTGCCCCTCGCGCCTGCCCAAAATCAAAATCCAGACACGCAGACTTCTCTCTCCCATCCCCATTAAAGCACTGCCGCCCACCCCCCACTGCTCTTCGCCCAGCAGACCCGACCTTCAGCCTCTTCCTCACCCCGTCGCATCCAACTTTCATTCATCACCATGGCCGACGACGCGCAGGTACGTTTCCTCGAACCCCAACCCCGCATATGCTCTTTACCCCACCCTGCCGAGCATCGTCGCCGCTTGTTGCGCCCGGCCGTCTTACGCCTTTGTGTGGCTGCACTGTCTTCTGTGCCTGTACTAACGGCCCTCTGCAGCATGAGCAGCACACCTTCGAGAGCGCCGATGCCGGTGCCTCCAAGACGTACCCTATGCAGTGTTCTGCCCTGAGGAAGAACGGTTTTGTCTGCATCAAGAACCGCCCCTGCAAGATCGTCGACATGAGCACCTCCAAGACGGGAAAGCACGGTCACGCCAAGGTCCATCTGGTCGCCATTGACCTCTTCACTGGCAAGAAGCTCGAAGAACTGTGCCCGTCCACCCACAACATGGACGTCCCCAACGTCACGCGTCGCGAGTACCAGCTCGTAAGTGTAGCCCGCATACTTTGCGACAGCCCTAGGCTAACAAGATGCACAGCTTGACGTTACCGACGACGGTTTCCTTTCTCTCATGACCGACGATGGCGCCACCAAGGACGACGTCAAGATTCCCGACGGTGAAGTTGGCGACAAGATCAACAAGCTGTTCGTTGAGGACAGCAAGGACACTAGTGAGTCACACTGGGAACGGTATCCATGGCGCCGTACTGACTGATAATTAGACGTAATTGTCCTCACTGCTATGGGTGAGGAGGCTGCTATTGACGCCAAGGAGGCTCCCAAATAAATGACTCGTTGGTTATGTAGACTGTTTGGCAGGAAGCGAGGCGCGCAACGCGAACAGCCTACAGGTAGGGCTGTGACACTCTTTGCATGCGTTGTGCAAAGATGCAGTCCTATGGCAAATGTAGCATTCTCCACTGCAATTTGCACTGGGCGACCAGTGCTAGACGTTTTTCGGACGGATTTGGCTTCTTTGAATTGCCATGTGTGGGAAACGAATCATGAATCATTTTCCTACCTATATATATATCCCTTACGCTTACGGCAATGAATAAAAGGTGATGATGTTACGGCGAATGTCGAGTTCCCTATTGGCTGGTAGAGGAATTTTTATTTTCGCGCTAGTCGAAAGCGGTCTTCTACTACTTCAGAGCTTCTGCTTATAACAACATGCAGCTGCAAACTTGTGATTTTCTGTGCCAATACTTGCATATCAGCCCCGACATAGCACCCTTTACTGCGCAAACAGCAACTATTGGCCAGGTAGTGTCTACCTTCAACGACGCTTAGTGCATTGGCACTAGTTGATTGGCTTGGCCTGGCCTGGGGCAGGCAAACCATCAAGATCACATGGCGATAAAAGGTCCCCCGTGCGGCATCGAAAACTGCCGGTCTAAACGCTACGAAGAAGGCGAGGATGGGCACCTTTATTGTCAAAATGGACATCAACAAGCCGGTGTAGTACGTGGGGAAGACGAAGACGATTACATATCAGCCGCCCGGACAGTCACACGTAAAAAGAAGACGGTTGAGGAAGACGACAAGACATCTAGTAAGATTTACAAGGGTCCACGAGCTTTTGACCTCTACCTGAAGTGTCTGCAACTTATCTTGCGGCACCAGCTATGGTTTCTGGTGCACGATAGAGGACTGCCTGCCGAACTCGAAACCGTAGTTCACGACCTTTGGGCACTACGCATCGCTCAACTCGAAGACAGGATCGCATCCAACGAAGATGTGTCTTCGAGTTCACAGTCTCAGTCACAAGTTTTCAATACCCTGGAAAGCGAAGACGAGGGTACGGATATCGAGAAAGGCCATGTCAGTGGTGTAAAAGGGAAGAGAGGCAACAAGTTGTCGGCTCCACCGAACCTCAGTGATTGTCTCGTGCTGTGCTACCTGGGCATCACAACGTTGAGACTACCCTGCACGCCAGGCGATCTTTACGCATGGGTCGCCGACGGGAACTTGGTTTATCGCAGGGCCATCAAGTTACTGCCACTTAGTATGAGAGATCGGCTACCACCTGCCTACCGCGCTGTTCTCGATCCGAGTGCGCAGATTACCTACACACGATTCTACAAAACACTAACCGATCTACAAACAAGCTACGATACACACCATGGTATCATGTGGCCACCTCTGAATGTTCCATTACTCTTGTTGCGTTACCTTAGAGCGCTCGCATTGCCGCTGGAATTGTATGATGCAACCAAGCGCCTGGGAGAATTGCTAGGCTATGATTTTGCCCCGCACCACCAGAGTAAGAAGCGATTGGGTATACGGCACATTCCCGAGGCACAGCTGGTTAGCTGTCTCGTTATTTGTATCAAATTGCTGTACCCGTTCGATCAACAGCAGAGTTACTGGAAGTCTTGTACAGAAAAGACTGTGACTGTGATGAACTGGGACATTTGGTGCAAGGAGATGAACGGTATGAATGGTATGAACGACATCCATGATGTGGACGCTGGGCGCTTGACGGCCGAGGAGATGGCGAAACTACAAGAGAAAGACGTGTTCTCCATGGGTGCTGCAGAGATGGACCAATACCTCGACTTCTACGCAGATACATTTCTGGACGATGCACAGATACAACGCACAAAGAGTACGGACGACTTCCGCAACGCGCTGTTCGACATGTTTCCTATCGAAAGTGAGACCAAGCACCCGCCAAAGCGTACGTCTCGCCAACTATCTCTGCAACAAGAATTGGATGTTGTCAAGAAGGTCCATAGTACCATGATTACAACGCCGAATGCGGTAGATGGAGACGGCCCAGTGTTGGAAGCCGGACAAGGATATCCGCTGTGGAAGACACAAAACGACCTCCCTGAGGCGGCAAAAGTGCTTTACGAGAAGGCCAGGAGACTGGCGGGACTATCAACAAATATGCTGCTTCTGGCAGTAAGCTTTACCGAGGCGAGAGTGGAGCAGTGGAAAAGGGCTCAGCGGAGGGATGGCTGACGAACCCGGGGTAGCTCATGTTTTGCTCTCGCCAAATTATTGGTATGCTCTGCGCTGAATGCTAGAAAAGGACATAAATCCCAAGGTTTATCCTGTCTCACAATATGATTCGTCTCTTGACACTCCACCGTTGTCATCACTCTAAAGCGCTGATCACAGCCAGTACAAAAGAGTGCCAGACTTGGCAACTTTTCGACGTTGACCGAAAATCCACATGAAGCTTGAGGAACCGCAACGACCGAAGTCATACATACATACTCTCGATATTAGAACTCAGAGAATTACCTTAGCGATATTTGCATTGCTAGCAAATCCTGCCTTCAATGTGACATCAGATCAGTCCAGGTATTTGTGACTTAAATACTGTAAGAGATGACAGCAATGGCTACTTTTAGCAAGCCATTAGGAAACACCTTCTAGAATTTTTGTGTCTCAAAACTAACGATGCTAGTCATTTCTTACCCAGACATTGCTCTTGGGGTCCGATGAAGGGCTTCGCACGTGAGGGGCAAACCCGGGCGCTAGTCGCTTAGACGTTAGAGCACAAAGCTCGGACGCCCACACTGCCAATTCGTCTTCCGCTTCGTCTCGCCATCAACCGACGAACTTCGACACCAAGATCCAGCAACACAGCAAACATGCAGATCTTCGTGAAGACCCGTATGTCGCATGCCCTTTGTATATTGCTGGAACTATACTAATGCCGCTACAGTGACGGGCAAGACTATCACCCTCGAGGTGGAGTCCTCTGACACCATCGGTACGCATCCATACCCTTGATCGATAGACGACCGCCACGCAACGCATAGCAACGCATCACACGCAGCGCTCATGGAGCAGTGAGCTTGGAAGGGGCTTGGGGCTGACAAGAATGGACAGACAACGTCAAGTCCAAGATCCAGGACAAGGAGGGCATTCCCCCGGACCAGCAGCGTCTCATCTTCGCTGGAAAGCAACTCGAGGATGGTCGCACCCTTTCCGACTACAACATCCAGAAGGAGTCAACACTCCACCTGGTTCTCCGTCTCCGTGGTGGTATCATTGAGCCCTCGCTCAAGGCCCTTGCCTCCAAGTACAACTGCGACAAGATGATCTGCCGCAAGTGCTACGCACGCCTGCCACCGAGGGCTGTCAACTGCGTACGTCATCCCATCACCCGATGAAGATTCTGTAGTAAAGTCGGACACTTGGCTAACGACCAAACAGCGCAAGAAGAAGTGCGGTCACACCAACCAGCTCCGCCCCAAGAAGAAGCTCAAATAGACGATTCGCTTTTATTGGCGTCTGGCGAAGAGAGTATCCGGCTCGGTGGAAACGAATTGCAACGATTGCATGCGATGGATATGAGGGCAAGGTCACTACTACTTTCGCGGCACTTGCCACCCTCAGCGGCGTGCTTGTCTTGTCTCTGATTTGAGACTTCATGAAGGGAACCGGGCATGTAGAGTGAATCGATCAAATTCAAACACCCACCAGCTTCGATTCTTCTGTCTCTCAGGCTACGTCTGGCATCCATTCGAGGTTGTCGTAATGCTTTTGCGCATTGACTGGATGCTGTACAAGTCACGTGATGACGTGTCATCATCGTACAATCATTACGTCATTGACGAAATGTGACAGTGTGGCGTGCAATTTGTCCATGAAGGCGTAGTTACGTGAACATGACAGAATTCTTATTATTCGGTGACGGTCTGTGTTGTTGCTGAGGGGCTAAAAGTAGTGTATGTATGTAGAGAGGGGGTGGTTACCGGAAATAGCTCGTGAGTAAGAGAGCCAATGCTGACGAAGAACTATGACGAGAGCCTTAAGAGGGGAGGCGAAAAACACCATGTAGACTGAGTTCAGGTTGGACGATCAGAGCATGGATTTTGTAAAAACAGAAGTGCGTTGATAGACTTTTCTGCATTCTCGACTGAAAACTCGCTTATACTGGACTGAAGAACATGACAAAACTCTTGCACGTTCAAACAAGCAAAGAAAGAAAGAAATAGACAAACAGCACTCATACAGAAGGAAAAGAAAACTCCCCGAAGAAAAAAAACACACTACCCTTAACGCTAACAATGGCACACTAGACCATTACTCAACGTGTCCCAACCCTGGTTCCAAGGGAACGCATATATCATAGCGTGTCTGATCCTGTAGCGACATAACTCACATTCCAATTTGTCATAAGAGAGACGTACTCTCTTTGCCCACACCAAGTAGTAGTCTTGAAACGAACCCTGATGATGGAAAAAACTTGTAAATGTGAGAAAAAGGTATGATGACGACGATGATGTCCAACACCAATGTTCCGCCGTGATTTCACCAGAAAAATATTTGACATGATCGTATGATTGTGAAGACGCACGATGCATGTAAGCAAGAAGGAAATAGAGAAAGAAGAGGAAGAACAAGAAGAACAAGAATGTCTCCAGACTCCAACAATTCAACGAGAAGCGCGTAAATGGTATCGTAACGCCTCGCTATGCAGTTTAGTAAAACAAGTGTGAAACAGAAATGTATGAACAGCGCATGTGTATGTAGCCGAGAAGAGTTCGAGACAATAACATCGGCGCTGCAACAGTACAAGGAAGGGAGGTATTTCATCGAAAATTAGACCGTGGACGTTTGAAAAACAAACAGTAGAAGTGGAGAGCACCTTATGCGCGAGGCTTCTTCCAGTAGTATTGCTATAAGGGGTTAGCTATTTGTTCAATGACAATGTTGAGGAGAGCGTATGGAACTAGTAGTTACCTTGTGCGTCTTTCTAACGGACCGCAGACCGGTACTGCGGGTGCCGGCAGTAATGGTCTCTCGCCTCATTTGATTGGTGTCCATCTCCGGAACATAGTAGAATTCGTTTTCGAGGGGCTGACCGGCAGCGTCCTTGCCAGCACGAGGAATTTCACCAACGCAAGGAGTGTCATCCAGGATCTTCTTGAGATCTTGTGTGGTAAGCTGGGGCAGGGGCGTCGATACACCACTTCCCTCTACGTCTTTATCTTCTGTGCTCTTTGTAATGCAAGCCTTCAACTCGGCCGGCAAGTTGCTGTGAATGGCAGACAGAGGCTGGGAGTGAATGCGGGAAAATGCCAACTGGTTGATGACATGGTTCCTGATGGGCGACTCCTTAAAGCGGATGGGCTCTGCACAGCGACGTTTCGGAGGAGACACCAACGATGCACGTACACGTGTGCTGTTGGGTTGTATGGGCGTCACTGTGTTGAAGGATGCAAGGCCGCCAAGGAGGTTTTGGCCGAATGGGCCGAAAGAATGTACGACAGGATCATTCTCTTCATCGTTATCCGAGAAGTCGTCCGCAGCGTAGTTGACGCTCGCTTTGGGGTTGACGGCGGGGTTTGCATCACGGCTAGACTTTGGGTTTGGCAGAGAAGGTCGAATGAAGGTCTGATCCGCCGAGTTGGGAGTGTTGAGACTAGGGCTGCGCTCGCCGACGTCAGCATCCTCGAATACCTGGACATGGCCGGGCTGGGTGTTAGTGCCGAGACCAGCAAAGCTGGGACGGCGGATGGGGCTTTGAGACACAGGCGAACGCGGAGCAACCGGAGGACTGGAATCGAAGTTTTCGGGAGCGCGGCGACGGGTGGGAGTAGGCATGCCCTCTTCTTCTGATTCCCACGACAGTTTGGGTGCGGGAACAGATGGCCAAGCGATCATGACGCGGGTATCCTGTACATCCAACATGATTGCCGTCTCTGGGTTCTCCGACATGTATGTGTCTCCCTTGCTCAGCTCGAAGATGCGGCCCTTGCAGTGAATCTTTGCTCCATTCCAACCTAGGCACTCGACTTCGATGTAGCCATGGGGGTACAGCGCGCTTGGCGCATGGTAGGCGGCCTGGATGTGAACACGTGAGATGAGGCGATTAGTAGAGAGCTGGTAGTCAGAGGTGTTTGAGCTCCGACCCATACGCAGGATTTCGCCATCTGCTGGGAGGTCTACGGTGGGTACAGCGCCAAGAGGGGTCCGCTCGGACAGAGCGGAGAAGGTGCGCTCAAAGCCCGGCCGAGCATGGCGAGGCGATGAGGAGATAATGTTGGTTGACGAAGTAGGCTGCGGGGTTGGGTAGTATTTCAGCTGCTTGGGGAAGGTTGGCGAGTCTTCTTCGAACTTGCGCTTTGTGGGAGATGGATGTGGAAAGGGTGAAGAGGAGAAGAGCCCATCTTCGCCGAAGGCTGGAAGAAGTGTCGGTGTGGCCTTTCTCACCCGCTCCGGCTGTAGTTCAGTCGACTGCATGAGAGACTGCGGCAACCCTTTGCTCGGAGAAGCGTCCATGTCGTCTACTGAGCTCCTGGGACGCGAGGCACAGCGTGTTGAGACCGATATGAGGGTAATATAGACGTAACTGCTGGGAGACGTAGGAGCCGGGGAGCTGCAGAAGCGGGTGTCGAGGATGCAAAGGTGGTCTCGAGGGTATCTGGGAAGAAAAAGAAAGACGCTGGTCAGGAAGAGAGCGAAGCCATTCGATGACGAGGCTACGCGGTCACGACACGGGTCTTGGAAGACGTCGCGGTCGCGGTTGTGGTAGCGTGAAAGAGCTCGGACCGTAGTCTGCCGTGACGAGCCAACCGGAATTGGACTTAACTACAGCTTCCCCATGGCATTACAAGGCCTCCTGCGTCTTCTAAATAACATCTGTGACAGTGTGCGTGTCTTGTACTCGCTAGGCCTTCATTTACATGTTCACGTCTGCTGATCTTTTTTTCTCTTAATGCCCATAGCAAAACTTGCTCTCCTCGACTACAGAGGCGTCCACAGCCTGAAGCATGATCAGAAGGCATATGTCATGTTTTCCACCCTCGGCTGTATCTAGTTCCTGTATGCCGTGCCAGCCCCTCTGCGTTGCAGCTCATCCCACATTAATTCGCAATCATTGGTAACTGGCACGCGACTGGGCTGACATTATCCACATCAATTGCTGCAAGGACAGCATCCAGGTCATGCTTACTGAGGCACACGGCATGCCAACCATTGCTACATCTAATAATATAATAATATAATTGACATTCTATCCGCTCTAGGTGTCCCAAGATCCCAAGGCGCTGCGCAGACATGCACCAGTATCGAGTGGAGACCACAGCCCTGAGCGGGCACAGAGACGCAAACGATCGTCATGCAGGTGAAAAGAAAATCTTGATGCAGTGGTCGACGCAGCTAAACGCGACTGCAAACATTTCCGTGCCCAAAGTGGAGCTGAAAGACGCGACATGGCGTATAGACGCGTTCGGGGTGAAAAAGGTGGCCAGGCGAGCGCACGGTGACAGCGTTTCGGCTCAACCAAGGCCGGATGTGAGCGATCCTTCGGTAATGTGGACGACTGTCTCTGTGCAATAGTGAATCTAGAAGCAAGCCTCTATCCTCCAATTTGGCCTGCAATTTGCGCATCATTCGGTTCATGGAGGGGCGGCTGTTTCTTGGATGCAATGTTCCATGCCGGACGTAAACCCATGGTCAGGACATTTGTAGCCCGAAACACCGCTGACAGTCCGCTGACCACCCAGCTGAATATGGAAAGAAAGAAAGAAAAAAAAAGTAATTTATATGGGCTGGTTAGCAGTGTTGCAAGGATGAATAGCCTGTCGTGTGTCTCGAGAGCTTGCGACGCGATGATTGGCTGCAGAAATCCATACATGTTCCTAAAGGAGACGACCCGGCCCCGCGAACACTTCGGGGCATCGGAGAAACTTTCGTCCCGGACAAAAAGTTCGAACAAGGGTCTAGCCAGAATTTCCAGCGACGACAAAACAACAGCACGACTATACGACATCAACAATGGCGAAATCAAAGGCTGTAACCACCAAGGCTGAGAAGGCGACCGATGCGCCTCTCACTACCAAACCCGCGAATGGCACCCCCTACCAGCTGGACCCGTCACAAGTCGAGCGCGCGGCAAAGGCGCTCGTTGCGCATATGAAGAAGCACGTTGAGGAGAAGCAGGAGAAGGCACCAAAGAAGAGTCTTGCTGCTGATGAGGATGATTCCGAGGAGGTCGACGAGCCTATATTTCTCAGCCTTTCAACCAAGAAACAAATTGCCAATACTAAGAGCATGAAGCCTGTCGCTATGTATGGTCGCACATCTTGTGCAACGAAGCGCATCACTGACACTCCACAGCAAGCTCCCTCACCCTATTATCGCCAACGACGTTCGGATATGCATCTTTACCAAAGACCCGCAGAGAGCATACAAGGACCTCGTGGCATCCGACGCCTTCCCTGCCGTGCTCCGTGGAAAGGTACAGCGCGTACTCGGCGTGGAAAAGCTCAAGAAGCGATACAAGGCATTCGAACAAAAGCGCGCGCTTCTTGCAGAGTATGATGTCTTCATGGTTGACGATCGCGTCATCAAGATTGTCGCAGAATTTTTAGGCAAGGTTTTCTACAAGAGCAAGTCTAAGCGCCCGATTCCCATCCGCCTGACCGCTGGTGCACATGTCGACAAGAGCGCGAAGAAGGACACCAAGGAACCACAGAATGTCGTGGGAACACCACAAGGTGTAGCAAAGGAGATCGAATCCGCTTTGAGCTCGACATACCTTAGTATGAGCCCATCGGCGAACACCTCGATCAAGGTTGCCAACCTCTCAATGACCCCTCAGCAAATTGTCGAGAACACCGCTGCCGTCGTGTCTGAAGTCGTGAACAAACACGTCGGCCAGGGTTGGCGCAATATCCGCAGTCTTCACGTCAAGGGTCCAGCGACCAAGGCACTACCCATCTGGCTTGCCGAAGAGCTGTGGGTAGAGGACAGCCAAGTCCGTGACGGGCCCTACCAAGGCGCAATCACAGAAGATACGCCCAAGGGCAAGTCTGCAGAGCGCAAGCGAAAGTGGGATGAGTGGGAGGAAGAGCTGTTGGATGACGAAGTCCTTGCGGCGAAACAGGCAAGGAGGGAGGCTAAGAAGGCTAAGAAGACGGAAAAGAAGGGCTCAATTAGTAAGGAGAAGAGGAAAGCGATGAAGCAGGACGTACTCAAGTCGGTACAGACGCCTCTGATTGCTGGCTAAGTCCTTTGCAGACATCCATGCATGGCACGGCGCATCTGGTGTTGGCGTTCAGGTGTTCAAAAGATGTGTTTTCATGTGTAGTCGTATACCACAGACGGATATGCAGCAATTCCAACCCTGTAATTGTGCCAAGTCCTAGTTCTCAATGCGCAGTTTTGATAGACTGCAATATCGAATACCATACATAATATTTTTTGGGCCATCAGCTAGGAAAGGACGCTTTGACCATGTTCGGCCGGACCTGCCTCGGTTTGGTGCTAACGTCATGCAACGCGTCTCGGATCCGGCGCATGCCTCTTGCATGCCCGAGTTGCGCGTCACAACTCCAGAACCATCACAATCCTTTCTGAATATTTCCAATGCCGCGCTTACTTCCCATCTCCGTCTTACTTTTGGTAGCGCAAACTCTAGCGTCACCTCTCGCACGTAGCGAATCTAAACCTTTGCCACTGCTCATCTGGCACGGTCTAGGCGACAACTACGCCGCCGAAGGTCTGCACAGCGTCGGCGAGCTCGCGAATGAGACTAACCCGGGCACTTATGTGTATTACGTCCGACTCGATGAAGATGCCGGAAGCGATCGAACCGCAACGTTTTTGGGTAATGTGACTGAGCAGATTGCTCAAGTGTGCGATGACATCTCAGCACATGAGGTCCTGTCGCAAGCGCCAGGCCTCAATGCTTTGGGCTTCTCACAAGGCGGACAGTTTCTCCGAGGCTTGGTAGAAAGGTGTGGGGACCGCATCAACATCAGGAACTTGGTGACCTTTGGCAGCCAGCACAATGGCATCGCAAAGTACCAGATCTGCAAAGATGGAGACTGGCTATGTAAAGGCTATATCGGGTTACTCAAGGCAAACACATGGGGTTCTTGGGTCCAAGGACACCTTGTCCCCGCACAATACTTCAAAGCCACAAACGAAACCACTGGCGAGCCCACCGACGAATACCTGAAGGCGTCCAATTTTCTCGCCGACATCAACAACGAGCGAGCGCTGAAGAACGTCACATATGCAAAGAATCTTGCTGCGCTGGAGAACTTTGTCATGTACGTCTTCGAGGACGACACTACCGTCATACCCAAAGAGAGTGGCTGGTTTGCGTACACCAACCTTACCAGCAATGAGGTGACGGATCTGAAGGATCGTGATATCTACAAAGAGGATTGGATTGGCCTAAAGAAGCTAGATGAGAAGGGCGGTCTACATTTCAAGTCCACCAAAGGCGGGCATATGAACTTGGGCGACAAGGTCTTGAAGGATGTTTTCAAGACTTACTTTTCCCCTGAAGGAACAAAACAGGGCAGTTTGGTTGAAGATGCGCAGGAGTCGATGGAGTTGTAGAGCACATGGCGGTTCAGCCGCCACACCATTAATCAACCTACTTGAGTAAAGCTGATCAAACTGTGTTGATCCGGCCCGATTTGCAGATAGAAGCGCAGGCTCGCTGAGCTGCTTTCCAGCTCTTGTATGTCTTCTGGAAACAGACCCGGTAACTGATCTGTTTGTCTCTCGTTGTGCTCAGTGAAGTTGAAAACGGTGATATAACTAGCCGTCTCGCCTGCGGATGGCTGGTTCTAAGACCACAAGCCATCTGTGCTCACAAAGGTCACTAGAAACCTTGCAAGGGTATTTGCTACTCGCTGCGCTTGGCCCGATTCTGCACAGTTATACATCATACTCAAAAAGCAACCAGTCCACCAATCATCGGGGGCCATTTGTGTGTACTCCTCTCCCCGGACCGGGGTTTTACGGCAGACGTCATGCTTGGGTGGGTCAGGATGAGCATCAGCCCACAGCGACACTTCACGCCAGTGCTGCTCAAAACGAGTTAGTCTTGGCCTCTCCATGCTTTAAATTCTCCAAAGTCCCCCAGAGATCTTAATTCAACAGACCTGCCCGTTGCGGCCCCTCTCCACTCTCTCATCTTTCGTCACATCGCTCCGGCTGGGCAGTTTACTTCTCAGACAGCTCCAAAAGCTTTATCGATAAGCTTGCTCCCTAGGATCGCCATCAGATTGGAATTGAGAAAACACAAAGTCCAATATGTCCGTCTCAGCAGCATTGAAGAGTCGAGTTCGGAGGCCTAGTTACCTCAAGAAGCTTGCCAAAGCTGAGGATTTGCTTCATCACTTCCCCAATGGAGCGTACGTTGGTTGGAGTGGCTTCACCGGTGTGGGATATCCAAAGTAAGCGCGTCTTTCTCTTCAGCTAAACTGGCAATCATACGACAAGATCTTCAAAGTCCCCTGGAATATGCAGCGAGATTGTGCATCGTGTTTGGAGTTTGCCAGACATCTACCCGTAGTTCCGAGGTGGAACGGAAGTTTGGCAAGTGACGAAAGCCGAATTATCCCCGACTCCACAATTCGACCTATTGGATCAAGTCAGGACAACCAGTCAGGGCGACTCAAGGAGTCGGTCTTGATTATGGATGCTGCAACAGACATTTTGCTTTGAATCTGTGTTCTGCTTTCGGCACTACTCAATCCGTTGAACTAACATGATGCTAGGAAAATTCCTACCGCCCTAGCGGACCATGTCGAGAAGAACAATCTTCAGGGTCAGCTGAAATACAACCTCTTCGTCGGTGCCTCCTCAGGTGCTGAGACGGAGAATCGATGGGCACGGCTAAACATGATTGAGCGCCGGTCTCCGCATCAAGTCGGCAAGGAAATCGCCAAAGGCATCAACAATGGCAACATCAAATTTTTCGACAAGCACCTGAGTATGTTTCCAGTCGATTTGATGTATGGGTAAGTGCATGACTCCAAAAGCCCCTGCAAAGCGGCCAGTACTAATTGGCCAAGTTTCTACACCTTGAACAAGCCTCAGAACAAGTTGGACGTTACCATTGTCGAAGCGTCTGCAATTACAGAGGACGGTGGCATCATTCCTGGCGCCAGTGTTGGAGCCTCACCCGAACTTATTCAAATGGCCGACAAGATTATCATTGAAGTCAACACTGCCGCCCCTTCCTTTGAGGGTCTCCACGATATCACCATGACTGACCTCCCACCACGCCGCAAGCCATACCTCATCATGTCTCCAGAAGACCGCATCGGCACACCTCACATCCCCGTCGACCCCGAGAAGGTGGTTGCCATTGTGGAGAGCGACTATCCCGATCAGACACAGCCCAACGCCGCCGAGGATGAAACCTCGAGAGCCATTGCTGCGAACCTGATTGAGTTTTTGAAGCACGAGGTCAGCCACGGCCGCCTGCCAGAGAATCTGTTGCCCCTTCAGTCCGGTATTGGAAACATTGCTAATGCCGTCGTTGGCGGTCTTGCTGTAAGTGGTTTCCGCATTCTTCCTTTAACACTTCACAGTCTAACAAGCGTAGTCTGGCGGCGCAAACTTCAAGAACCTCAAGGTGTGGACCGAGGTTCTTCAAGACTCTTTCCTGGACCTCTTCGACTCTGGCAACCTGGACTTTGCAACCGCTACTTCGATTCGTTTCTCACCCACTGGTTTCGATCGCTTTTACAAGGGCTGGGACCAGTACGCGCACAAGCTTTTGCTCCGGTCGCAGCAAGTGTCCAACAGCCCCGAGATTATCCGACGTCTCGGTGTGATTGGCATGAACACTCCTGTAGAAGTTGACATTTACGCGCACGCCAACTCTACCTGTGTTATGGGCAGCCGGATGCTCAACGGTCTTGGAGGATCTGCCGATTTCCTCCGTTCTGCCAAGTATTCCATCATGCATACGCCATCCACTCGCCCGTCCAAGACGGACCCCACGGGTGTTTCTTGCATTGTGCCCATGTGCACTCACATTGACCAGACGGAACATGACCTCGACGTCATTGTCACGGAGCAAGGCCTGGCCGATGTCCGCGGTCTGTCGCCCAGGGAGCGTGCCCGTGTGATTATCAAGAAGTGCGCTCACCCCGACTACGTCCCTATCTTGGAGGACTACTTCAACAAGGCCGAATTCGAGTGTCTGAGGAAGGGTTGGGGTCACGAGCCTCATCTGCTGTGGAACAGCTTCGATATGCACAGGCATCTGAACGAGAAGGGAACCATGAAGCTGCCCAAGTGGGACTACAGCAGCAGTGCGTAGAAGTTGGCGCAGAACCATGTATTCAATTCGTCGCTTTTGGGCCGTGGCACTACTGATGATGTTTAAGCTTCTTTTTGATTACTCACAATGCTATGTAATTAGAGCCTTCAGTTCCTCCAAACTGCAGGGTGATGTTTTGTTCTGATGATGATTGAGTTGAGCATGTCCAAATCTTGGTCTGGCTGGATAGTCTTGCGCTTTTTTTCTTTCTAACCGCGCTCGCTCAGAAAAGCGTTGACGGTGATACGGGGCGTTGAGAGCTAATATTAGTATGTAGGCAGATGGATGTCAGGCTTACCCAGAAAACTCTGCTTAGACCAGCAGTTCGGCTGCATATTGCGGGCATGCAGGCGCTCTTACCGCCCACTATTGGAATGGTGCATGTTGGCGTGACATTGCCACCCACTAAAGCGCACGCGTCGGAGAGCACATGACCGCGCGGCTCACAAATGGCTTCCAGTCAGTCGACGCCCAAGACAACCCCCCGATTCTGCCCTCATACCCCCGACCAGGACGCGCCGTGAAGCCTCGCCATCCCTTTGCCTTGCCTTGGACCATTCCTCGCGTCTCCGACCGCCGTCTTTGCCGCTTCCTAACAGGGAACTAATCCCGCCCGTTCGCGTTGCTACCCGCTGCTATTTCGCGTAGAGCGCACCCACAGCGACACGTCCCCGACCATCGCTCCCCTCGACAGACAACTCCCATTGCCACTCTTGCTATCCTTGTCTTTTTTTTTGTTTGCCCCGACCAGTACTGTGGTGTAGAAATTGTATTTCCGGGCCTTATTCCGGACGCTTGTTTCAATCACTAGTTGCTGTTGCTGCTTTCTCCTACCCCGCCGCCACGTCCGCCCATGATGCGTAAGTCGCGTTCCTCAAGCCGAGCTCTTACCGTGGTACTCACATGTCCATTGCGCCATTAGAAGCCCCCGACTCTGCCCCTCCAGCATCCATTGCTAGTCCGCACAACCCAGACTTCCGGGCCTCGCAGGAATCAGTCCATTCGGCCGTGTCTAGCACCTTTTCCGCTCCAGCGTTGGCCTCTTCCTCAAGCACTCTCTCCACTTCGACAACAACAGAGACCGAAAGTACTGCCCCCTCTTCGACCAATGCAGAAAGCCAGAGCAAACCTACCGTCGCACCAACGCCAATGCTCCCACGGCCTGCACAGACTTCTGCCGTAGACGCGCGAGCGGCACCGCGCATCGACACAGCTGCCGCCAAAGAGTCGCGCGCTGGTGACACCGCAGCCAGCCCAAATGCCCTCGAGTCTCCAGCAACCCAGGGCGCCAAGAGAACCGCAGATGGATCTTTGAAAAGTGCTGGTATGGCATTGGAAACCCCTGCTTCCTACAGACCCATGGCCGCCCACAAGAGAAACAAGAGCATGGATACACACTCGGGTACCCGCATTGGAGAGGTTTGTCCTCTGGAACAAAGCCCATGTTACTGAATGCTGATGCCAATGCAGCTATCTGCCCAGCTCAAGACGCGCCTTTCCTACGCCATGGTCAAGGTCCAGAACGGCTGGGAGAAGCGGTCGCTCGATGAACTGGAAGAAAATCAGTCGCAGCGCGGATCGCCCAACTCCGTTCCTGGAAGGGGCGATTCATTAGCATTCGACTCGCCTGCTGATGCGGATCGACGACGGAGACCGAGTGGAGTGTCAGATATATCCGACCAGATGATCATGTCTCCGATATCTGATACGACGCGATCACATGCGGGAACACCAGGTAGTCAATCTTTGATCCCTTTGGCAAGAACATTGCTGATAGCTCATAGCATACTGGACACCGGCTACACGGCCTGCAATGCATGCTACTGCAAACCTCATGTCCATCACTGGTGCTCAGCATGGCAATGATCATGGGCTCGCGTCGGCTTCCGCATTCCAAAATGGACGAAGACGCCGGACTACGGTCTCACATGTGCCCCCTCCTCTCTTGGGAACAGGCCAAAGGAAATACTACAGTGACTTGAGTGGGGACATGCGATCACCGGCAACACCCAGAGCAGGAATCCTTCGTATGCCTAGCCAACAAGCAGAGAAGGATGCCGTCGACACGCTACTCTTCATGAGCAGTCCAAACAACTCGCAGCGCTTTCCTACAGGAGGACCTCCTGAACCCAGTCCTCTTAGGACTGAGGCACCCCAGCGGCGAGTCATGTTTGAAGCATATCCCCCTCAGGATAAGCACGCCGTATATCATTCTGCTATGCCAGCTCCTCCTCACCACCACCAACACGGACCTTATCCAGCTTATCCAGCAAGGTAGTGGTGGGAACGCTTTTTGCGTAGTAGTTTGGTCTTTTTTTCAACACTATTCTTACAGCTCGGACATAGCATTGCATTGCATGGGTGGCGTTGCGATACCTAGTACGAGCATGCTGTTTTTTCTTCTTACCTCATTGATGTACATCACTTGTCTCACTGTGCATACGGAGCGCTCATTTGTTGCTCGTCATCCAACTCTGGGTGGCTGGGAGGATGTATTGATACACATCATTGTTTATGGACGTGCCTCGGCTGCTTGCCCTGATCAACATTATGTCGTCCTAGGCTTGGGCCTTTGTTATACATAAAAGTCGGTTTGGAGCGTTCATTGTTGTGATGAGCAAGAGTATTACGACCATGTAACGATTATACGAAGATGAGCAACCAAGCAAAATAAATTAAGCAAGACAAATCATTCTCAAGGTGATAGTGCGGTATATAATTGTGATGCCATTAATCGTTGCCATGGTTCATGGTCCAAAGCGTGCTCCATAAAAAAAAATACATAACAACGTCCACCTATGTTTTGCCCCCAGATTCCAGATTGGTATCAAATGCTAGCCCTTTCCAGTCCATCATCATGCCTACATGACCTTCATTCCAATGTAATAACCCCTCATACGAGTAATCATACAACAGACACAAAAAAAATGAGAAAATGAAAATAAAATCAACTCCAAATCCCGTCATACGCACAAGAGCCAAAAAGAACACCATCAACAAGAAAATGATGGAAGAAAACGCTTACAAACTCACTGACTCAACTCAACATGAGACCCTCAAAAAGCCTGCGCAACACCACTAACCTTCCTCTGCACGATACCACTAGCACCCCAATGGTGGCCGCCACCCCGGCCTTCCTCTGCAATCTTGCCACTGACGTCCCGCCGCCTACCCGGAAGCCCTAGATCGGCCTCGTCAAAGGCGCCTGTGTAGTCGACTCCGCTCCTGCTAATCACCCGCGGCGACTGGCGCTTAACGGGCGTGAAGTTTGCTTCGCCCGTGCGCTTGATGGACGTGTAGCTCTTCTTGTGTAGGGAGAAGGGGGCGTTGGTGGCGGGGGGTGCGGTACCGTTGGCGTTGCCGTTGGTATTGTGGGGTTGGGCTGTGTTTACGGCGTATTGTCTTGTTGCGCTGGGCAGGTGGTTGGGTTGGCGGCGGAAGGAAGAGCCCTTGGTGGGTGAGTTGGATGAGTTGGAGCTGGGCGAGTGCGCGTTGCGGACGGCGGCGGCGGCTTCTTGGAGGTTGCCGTAGCGTCGCGATTTAGGCGTTGAAGAGCGCGGTTGAAGGTGCTCTTCGGTGACTAGGGTGTGTTGCGTCTCGTCGGCTTGCAGATAGGCGGGAGGAGGTGTGCTTTCTTGGTGGTGTTCACGCATGTCGGAAGCAGGAGGAGAAGGCGGGTTCATGCGTAGAGGCTGCGGAAGCATTGGCTCGTTGGCGTTGGCGTTGGTGTCGTCGTCTTCGGGATCGGAGAGGACTTCGTAGGCAGTCACGCTGCTGTACCCTTTGTTTGCGTTTGCAGAGGCGAATATGGACTGCTTAGGTGCTGGGGCTGTGTGGCCATCGTGGTGGTTGTCGTCTTCCTCTTCGGCGGCAACAAACCAGTTATCCTCTTTGAGGTCTCGCTGCGAGTTCCGCTGCAGAGACAGATCGCCAGATGCATCTTGTCTCTCTTCCCTGTTCCTCGTCGAAGGGCGAGCGTAGTTTTCATGCTTGCTTGCATTGGTAACGTGGGAGCCGGTCCGCGAGTGTCGTTTGATGTTTGTTTGAGACGAGAGCATAGACTTGCGTTGTGCCAAAGTGATGTTGTCTTCTTCCTCGCGAAGGAGATCATCGCGATGGTGGAGGTTCTTCCGGGATTGGTGTGCCGAAGGCGGCTGGGAGTACATGGAGAAACGTTCCCTGGACTGACGAGCCGAGGCTGGAGTATGTGGCGAGTAGATGGTCTCGGATTTTGTACGTGTGTGGATGAAGGCGACTTGTTCCTTGGTTGGGCTTGGAACCTCTGAGTAGATGTACGACCCAGCCTGCGAGTTCCGGCCACTGTACAATGTGTTCTGGTCGCTGAAGCGCTTCTCTTGATCGCCAGTGAGCGGCTGCATAGCTGAAATCGACGAGTTCTTATGCTTGTGCTTGGACTTTCTGCGCGAGGTGAGGTTGTCCTCGAGGGGGTTCATGTCTGGCGGCAGCTTTGAAATCTTGCGGAACACAAGAGCCATGTACATGTCCAAGAATGTTGAAACCAGATGCAAAGAACCGACAGCAATGGCGGTAACCCAGGTCGTGAATAGAACCTTGTTAGTCTCGCCGTCTGTAGGGAACATGGTGACCCAACGTCCGTTGTCCCCGGCCTTCATGTCGTAGTTTCGTCGGGCCATCAAGACGGTAAAGACGTAGAAGGGAATGAAGCCAGCATCAGTGACAAGCGCGAAGAAGTGGTAGCTGGCTGAGCTACCTGCTGGTCGACTCTTAGGATTACGGATCAAGTGGTATACGGCATACAGTGAGATGATGAGGTCCACACCGGGCTACATTTGTTAGCACATGTCTGCAAAGCCATCTTCAGGTACTTACTGGTATCCTCATAATGTAGCCTTCAGTGTCCTGCGCACCGCGAATGAAGATGCCGCATAGCAATACTCCAACTGCGCCGAAGAGGGTGATTATCCGCAAGCCGAACTGTGTCCATCGTGCAACGTCGACAAAGAGCTTTATCCTGGGGCTCATAGGCTTCGCATTAGTGTTTCCATATGGCAGGATGAGAAAGCTGTCGGGATGCTTGTTGAAATCAATCAACGGCCCCTCTGCCTTCTTCTTGGGTGGTGGTGGCGGCATGCGACTGGCTCTGGTAACTGCTTTTGGGTCAAATGTGGGCCGGGTGGGATCTATATCTGCCATAGAAGTCATTGGATTTCCGTATCCATATGTATAGGGCTGCCCGCGGCCCGCCATGGTTGCAATAGAGAGCGGAGAAGCAACAGGAAGATCTTCAGCACACGACCGTCAGCACAGAAGATGGCAAAGTTTTCTCCCGCCTGTTGAGCAAGAATGCGAATGCCAGCTGAGGTACATGGGCCTATGTGCGGACAGGGTGGGATATGTAGGTAAATATTGGGGTTGCTATGACAACAACCAATAGTCGACCAATGCAAATCCCGCACAGCCATGACGTGGAGACGCACGGCTAGGACGGGCATATGCATTGATTAGCGACAGCCACGAGCTGCTGAAACCCACGGTAGTCAGGAACGTGTGGGGGCTGGGCGGGTTGAGCACAGCATGCATGGTGTGATAGTCGTCCTGGTGGGTGCGTACCTGGCAGCCCATCGGATCTAAAGCCCGAGCTGTCATCGCAACCATACTTCGGCTTTCTGAAGTCCGACCGGGTGAAAACGCGCACGTATCTTGCCTGAGATGGAAGTAAGAAATTTGTAGACATGAGAGTTTCCGATTGGGCGTGTAACTTCACAGGAGCTGAAGCTGTGCGCGGTCGTCATTAGTCATCTTCAAACCTCTTGGAACCATGATTGACGCTACCGTCTGCAAGGTCCTTCACACCATGTTCCTTTCGCGCCACTTTGGGAGAACGCCATACGTCTGTGCAAGCTGCGTGCGACGAATAACAAATTCACCGGCGCGCTGGAGCCATGCCGGAACTTTATCTCAACATGTGGGAAGCATCAGCGCTGTGCCATTCCGACCGTCGATAGCGCATTCAACTGCTTTTGCGGCCTCGGTACCCTTCTCCCCCCACCATGAGTACACCACGACAGCACATACACGGGGGCCTCTTCGTGTCGCCATTGTCGGCTCTGGTCCGGCAGGCTTCTACACTGCCTACCGGCTCATGAATAAGAATCGCGATGCCGTCATCGACATGTACGAGCAGCTTCCTGTACCCTATGGACTTGTCCGTTTCGGTGTAGCACCAGACCATCCAGAGGTCAAGAACTGTCAAGATACATTTGAGGAAGTCGCACAGTCGCCGCGCTTCAATTACATTGGCAATGTCAAGGTCGGATACGATATCGAATTGGCCAAGATGAAGCCCCACTACGATGCCATTCTCTTCTCGTATGGCGCCAGTGAAGATAGGCAGCTTGGTGTACCAGGAGAGGATCTACCGGGCGTCTATTCCGCTAGATCATTTGTCGGGTGGTACAATGGTCTACCGCAGTTCCAAGACCTAAAGCCAAACCTACAAGCTGGCGAGCAGGCGGTTGTGATAGGCCAAGGAAATGTCGCACTAGACGTTGCACGTATTTTGTTGAGTCCTGTAGATGCGCTCCGCAGTACAGACATTGCCGATCAGGCTATTCAGGCACTGTCCGAGAACAGAGTTCGGTCTGTGCGAGTGGTTGGGAGACGTGGTCCGATACAAGTAGGTTTGACAGTCCCATGTCTGCAACACAGTGCTGACAAATATTTAGGCGGCCTTTACAGTCAAGGAAGCCCGCGAGCTCATGCAAATACCGTCTGTCTGGTTTGAACCCATCGACCGCTCCCTATTCCCTGCCGACATCAAGAAACTCCCACGTGTTCAGAAACGTATCGCCGAAGTGCTGCTCAAGGGCTCTAAGACTTCAGCCCAGGATGCGACACGATCATGGGCGCTCGAGTTTATGCAGGCTCCCAAAGCTATGCTTGCCGACGCAGGTCACCTCTCTTCGATAACCTTCACAAAACAGAGCTTTGTACCAGACGGCGATCCCTTTGACCAAAGGACCCGTGTTATGCCTGCAGCAGACGAGACGAAAATGGAGGCATCCCTGGCTTTTAGATCTGTGGGCTACAAGTCGACAGCACTCCCTGGACTCTCAGACATTGGTGTTCCTTTTGATGACAAGCTGGGCATCATCCCGAACGACATGCACGGACGTATCATCACGCCGTCGGCTGGTCCAGGAAACTTGACAGCCGGTCATGTCTCAGGTTTATACTGCGCAGGCTGGGTAAAACGCGGGCCAACCGGAGTGATTTCAAGCACCATGCAAGATGCTTTCTCCTCTGCGGATATCATCGCCCAAGATTGGGAGGCAGGTGTGCCATTCTTGAATGACACGAGTAGTAACAACAATAGTACGCGGCTAGGATGGGAGGGCCTCAAAAAGACTGTGGAGAGTAAAGGTATTAGGGCGCTCACGTGGTCAGACTGGAAGAAGATTGATGAGGCGGAGCGCGAGAGGGGCAAGGCAAAGGGAAAACAAAGAGAAAAGTTCCAGAGTGTGGAGGCGATGCTCAGTGTCTTGGACGCATAGACTTGGAAATAGCATTATACATCCCGATTCTACTCCTCATGCGTGCCTTTTTATTGAGAAATGCTGAGGACTACGTAACGTTGCTACCACCCTCATATCTTTCTCATCCCGAATTCGCGTTCACTAGGCTCTTTCTTCCTCATCAAGATGACGGTACTGTTTTTCCTTTTTTTCTTCTTTTTTTACAAGTTCACCGAAACCAGAAAAATGCAGACTATATCTATACAGGATCTGGTCAGCAGCCCGAGAGTTTTCTCCTCGAGAAAGTCCCAATATGCCTGATGGTTAGGGACAAGGTACGGGCTGAGCAAAAGCGATCTCAAGCCGGACTATCTGGTTAGAAGGGGAAGCGCCTATTAAAAACGTGTTAGGGAAACCCCGGGTTTCTACGTAGATGGAACCGGGAGATTTCTGGATTTCTTGCCATGTCTTTGCAGTCTACCCACATGGATTTTTCGTTATGAACACTTAACAACATGTCCTCGACTCGTAGCCTTCATTCACTCATTTTTCACCACAGCGGTAAGCTGGCAGCATTGGTAATTCTGCTATCCAAGGACCAGCAATCCCTAGTGATGAGGGCGGAGTCCCTGCGAGTCGCGTACGAAGTGATACCGAGCTCCAAATGATTCTGCGCGATTGTATCCAACATGCCCAACTATGGTAGCACCTGCACTACGACCGCTTACTACGCATATAGTTCATCACATTGTAAATCTACTAATCTAGCGTTGATTTACAAAACTCAAACAAGTACGCCATGGCATTGATGTTACATTACAAGCCCAACGCCATGAACAACAAGGTATCTCGGAATCAAATCGTAAACAAACGCCATGTTCTCTAGTTTCGGGTGCCATCATACGAAGAAGAATCGCGCGCCTCGAGCGAATTGCAGACTTTTGCACATATTCCTGCGACCAGGGCACATACAAATGGTTGCACACTGCCTCACAGCGTCCGCCAGAAATAGTTGGTGTAGAAGTGCCGTGAGAACTTGGGATCTATGTTTACGACATGCACATCTCCCTTTGCGGCGTTGCGGATGATGGCCTTGTTGTATTCGCCGGTGGTTGAGTCAGCCTCGACGTCGATACCGAGAGTGCGGTAGAGCTTGAGCTTCAATCTGAAGAACTTATTAGCATCTGCGTGTAATGTCCTGTGTTTCGGATCACGGGCTGGGAAGTGTGTCGGGCAGAAACATGTCTGTCGCCTTCGACTCTATATCCATGATGAGCTTGGACTTACACTGTAGCATCCTCGCCCGCCCTAGGCTCAACACCGCCCTCAACACCTTCCTCTTCTAGCTCACCGGCTACACTTCCTAGCCTCGCCAGGTCGCTCTGTAGCCTCTCCCCTTCAATTTCCAAATCACTCGCCTGTTTCGCAATCTTGAACTTCTCTGTGTCGAGTCTCAGTATCTCAGCAGCATGGTTGGTCGGGTTGTGCTGCGACAAGGTGTGGTTGTGGTTTGCGGAGAGTGTTTGGTGAGTCCGGTTCAGCGCGCTGAGGGAGGACTGGATGGAGCGAAGGTGTTGTGTGCGGAACTCGCTCAGCGTGCTGAGAGACTCGTTGATGCGGTGTAGCGAGGTCTTGTCGTTGCCAATCTTGAAGTGTGAGGTGCATTGCGCAATGAGCTGTTGCTGTGTTAGTTGCCATCAACGAATCGCATAGATGGAGTGACCCTTACAGCAGCGGGATCTTCGTCAAGAAGCATTTTGCGTAGTGGTATGAAATCGCGTGATGTGTTTGTGGGCGTCTAGGTCCAGAGCAAACGTATCGTTGGTTGTGTTCTGGCAGTTGGGTGGTCATGTGTATCGCGACAGCAGCGTGGTGTTGATGTTCTTGTTTGCATGATCCGTGCACGGCAACCGCGCGCATGGCAACGGCGCCCGCGACTTGTGTGGCGCGGGGCACAGATGTGGCGCAAGCGTGGCGCCACGAGAGGGCCTGCAAGCCCCGAGGCGTACGTCACGGTAAAAGATCGCCTGCTCGGCTTTGGCAGCTGAAGCTTCACGAGACCGCCCGCTCTCTGCCGACAAACACCTCCGCTACGCCACCTCTACGATATTAATCGATCAACGCTGTTTTGGCACACGCATTTTTTCTGGCCTCCTCTCATAACACCAGCAGCCGCCATGCCGCCGTCATTACCGTGTGAGTGGGATAACGACTTCTGGGCCGACGAACGCTCATTCCCCTTAGATGCTGCCGACGTTGAGTCGCCGCTCAAGCCTGAAGAGCTGCAGGTCCTGCGAGCGCAGTACGAGAAAGAAGGCGAATATGTTGGCCTGCAGACAAAGTTCAACTACGCATGGGTACGATTTCCCCGCTCTGCCTCTTGGATCTCCACTTGTGCAAGGCAGCATCCGCAACAACCAAGCTCATGGTTCTCTAGGGTCTGATCAAGTCCACCTCTCGTCCCGACCAACAGGAAGGCGTGCGCTTGCTCTCCGAGATCTTTCGCAACTCGCGCGAGCGTCGGCGCGAATGCCTATACTACCTCGCCCTCGGCAACTATAAGCTCGGCAATTACGCTGAGGCCCGACGATACAACGAGCTCTTGCTGGAGTTGGAGCCTGCGAATCTGCAGGCCGGCAGCTTGAAGAGCCTCATCGACGAGAAGGTTGCGAAGGAAGGGCTGGTGGGCGCCGCGATTGTGGGAGGAATCGTTGTTGCGGCAGGCGTAGTGGGGAGTTTGCTGCTGAGGGGTGGCCCGCGCAGGTCATAAAATGTGGTCATCTCAGCAACGCTCCTCAGCCAACATGAGAGATGGATGAATGATGAGTAAGTCGGGGCATTTACCCACGTTGGTGATACAAACACATGGACAGGCGTTGGTTTGGGCTCTATACCTCTGGCCAAGATGGTCAAACATCCTGGCATTTGAATATTTGTAGATAGGAAAATCTTGCAGTTCGCGTTTGTGACTATGAACGAGCTCTGGCAGACGTCGGCGTCTGCTTTCTTTGTTTGAACGTGACGGCTTCAGTAGGTGGATGGACCTGGAAGCAAGTAGAACACGACCGAACCTCGGGGACAAGCACGGTAACAAGCAGCTGAACGAACACGAAGTCAGGACCAGTCAGAACCAGGCAACCGGCCCATTGTCGCAAACAAAAAGACACACGAAGCGACCTCATTGTGTTTTCGTCTTGACTCTCCACTCCGCCCATACAAATCCGGCTTTTTTCCCCAGCACTCGTTCGACGAACTGCGATCGTCCAGGCCGGTGCGGCGGGGCGAATTGCTGGACCCTGCTCTGATAACAACGTCATCTCCTTTTGACCAGTTCCGCACCAAGTCGCCAAATCTCGCCGCAAGCTTCGTCTTGACGCTTCCTCTACACCAACCAACACCCTATTTGGAGCTTCTAGATTTCACGGCTGTACCCCGTACCTGCTTGTATCTGCAGGCCGCCCCCGCTTGGACAACATAACCGCCGACGGCGCATGACAGGGCTCTGTGTTCATACATATACTCGGGCGGTAGCTTCCGATCGAAGCTTGTGACTCTCTGCTACTAGGACGTTGCTTTCTGGCGTGGTTTCCTGCATCAGACCGCCCTCGACTAATTCCTATTACCTTGTACCCTATTGTACACGCATTGCGCCCGCTATCATGGATCAGGCAAGCAACCAAAACGCTCAATCACAACCCCAGCGGCCCGGCCACCGCGACATGATGTTCTGCCACGAGTGCGCCGACGAATGGTATCGGGACGAACATGGTCTGTCATGCCCAGAATGCGGCTCAGACTTCACAGAGATCGTGAGTTGAAGCCGTCAAACCCAGCTTCCGACTCACTACAAGGGATGAAGCGGACATTGGTCGACGATTGCTGATACGGAGCAGATAGAGGAGAACAACGATCCTCGGGATAGCATCATGTTTGGGCATGACGGCGACGACTCTGCCTCTTTATCCGATCATGGAGGTCAACCCCACCACCATCCTCAGCACCACTCGTCCCGGAATGACGACCCGGAGGAGGATGACATTAGCAATTTTCGATTCGTACAGACAGCGCCCGGTCGTTATAACCTGCAAGCTACCGTCACCAGGTCCGTGTCTCCCCATGGGCCTATGCCGCCGGGATCCATAGGCGGCTTCATGGCCATGCTGAACGGGTTAACTGGCGCTGCACTACGGCCACAGGGACAGCAACAAAATCCGGGGCAGGCCCAAGCGCAGGGCCAGGGCCAGGGCGAAGGTCTTTTTTCTGGCCCTGGATCCAATTCGAATCAGTCTGCCTTCCACGAATCACAAAATCAAAGCACAGAAGGAGGACCTCAGATCCGCGGAGGAAGGTTCACGTATCACGGCGGAGTCCACGTCTTTCCCCCAGACGGCAATAGCACTGGGCGGGCCGAGCCTGTGGACGAGCTAACCAAGTAAGCACACGCATTCATCGATAGTAAAGCGGTTGCTAATAAAGTGGATAGCGTTATGACAGGGCTCTTTGCCGCATTTGGCGCGCCTGCAGGGCACATCCACGCCCACGCCCATCCTCAAGGTGGCCAGCGCCTGTTTGGCGGCGAACACAACCACGGCCCTGGGGAGCAATTCATGGGCAACCCCATCCTCAACCTGTTCTCTGCGATGGGCATGATGGGTCCTGGTGGAGGCAACATGGGGGACTTTGTCTATTCACAGGAAGGGCTTGATCGCATCGTCTCTCAGCTCATGGAGCAAACGGCGACGAGCAATGCGCCCGGCCCAGCCACTCAGGCTGATATCGACGCTCTGCCCCGGAAGGAGGTTAGCGAAGAGATGCTGGGCGAGGAGCACAAGGCTGAATGCAGCATCTGCATGGATGAGGTCAACATTGGCGAGCAGGTGACAGTGTTGCCCTGCAAGCATTGGTTCCATCACCCATGCATATCGGCATGGCTGCTCGAGCACGATACGTGCCCGCATTGCCGAAAGGGCATCACCAAGGGTGGTCAGGGCCAGTCAAGCAACCCTGCTTCGTCTGGTGCTCAAGAGGATCCCACGTCCCACATGCCAGGTTCGTTCAATGCGGGTTCGGGCAGCACTGATGACCCCCACAATGGGCGTGCAGGATCTCCAGGTCCGTAGTCCCCTAATCAGGGCAACTCGTCTAACAAGGGAGATGCAGGCTCGAGTAATGGCGGCATCAGCGAGCGGATACGAAGGGGTCTGTTTGGATCCCCGCAATAGAGGGCAGCAAGCAGTTTTCATTGTCATGAAGCTAACACTGTTTTTGGATGCGTAGGGCGGAATCACTTGAAGCGGAGTAGAGAGGTTTTCAGAGAGGCGAGACGAAATGGGCGGGACGAGAGTCGAAGTCGAGAAATCATGTCGAGCCGCAGGCTCAATGCTGGAAGTGATGGGCGGGTTGCTTCGCTACAGATTACCCTCCATCCACAGGCAGAGGGAGCACAGACGAAAACGGGGGGATCTACACGGCGAGGATCCACGTGTGCAAGCGAAAGTAGGAGTACTCCACCGCCAGTTTGTGCTGAAGAGGATGGTGTGCAGGCAGCCGAGGCTCAGGCGGCCAGACGTGGGTGGCGATCTGGTCTTGCAGCACGAGCGAAGCGTCAACGGTCGGCATGAATCGACATGTGCATTGGCGTCAAGCAAAGTGGTCTAATGGTGGGGAGTTGAAGCTATTTGGTTTGACAAAGTCCTTCCCCTCATGGCGCATAGTGTATATATTATTTTTCTTCTTCTCTCCCTATTCCCCTCTACGGACAAGAAGGTTTCGGTAGCATAATCAGGGCGTTGGAAGCTAGTCTGGATTCAGGTAACTTTTGTCTATGAACGGACGATTTTTTTTGTATTTGTGCACAAGCAAAGATGGAATTGGGTGATTATTGAGATTATACTACGAGATGAATATGAGTAGTGGCGGTGGCGGTGGCTGCTGCGTAGTTACTACGTATGCAAACTCAATGTCCAAAGTCTTGACCGCTATTAGGGCAAGCTTTCTAGACAACTAAAAGAAAAAAAGGAAAGGGGAAGAGTAGGGAAGAGAGAGTAGGGGAGAAAAAAGGCGTATGGGTATGTAAGAACTGCCGAATCACCTTCTTTTTTCTCTCCCTCTCTGTCCCGCCCGGCCCTTTCCCGTTCACCACGCCAAGCTCTATCTGCCTGCCTCTCTGCCTGCCTGCACACCGAGCTGAAGCGGTGTCTGAGAGCCGAAATAGACTTTTTTTTCTTCTTTTTTCTCTTTACCTTCCTTGCTTGCTCGTCACATGCGCACTATTCACGTCCCCCGCTCATGTGTACATGCAAAAGTGTGTGTATGTATGGTGGAAAGTAGTGCCGAAGGGGTGTGGGACCGACGATCTTGGGATGGATTTGGCAGCGAGCAGGAGGGGGAGGGGGGGAGAAAGAGGCGGTGGGAGAGAAAATGTTAGTAGTATGTATGTTAGGGTGTGATGTGATGGAGTGAGATTGAGAGATAGAGCGAGGCGCGTGCGTGGCTGGGCTTAGCTGGGCTGCTGGGCTGCTGGCGCGGGGGAGGAGCAGGCGGCGCTTGTCAACGGGCAGGCAGGGTGCGGATATGCAGGGTGTGTGTGTAAGTATGCGCAAGGGAAGGGTGATTGGGTTGGAGGATAGGTGTGTATGCACATGCAGTTGGCGATGCGGTGAGGATGGAGAGGGTTTTTTCCTTTTTTTCCTTTTCTTCATTTTTTGTTTGGTTATAACAATCTGTCTGCTTGATCGTGTGCTCATGTGCTCATGTGTCTAGAGCAAGACAAGGCTATGGGAGAAGCAAGCGTTCGTCTCCAGATACTCTTCTTAGGGCGATCGGAGCATGAGACATGGGGTGGAGAGACGAGCCGAGGTTGCAACGGGTTAGGGCGAGTTTTTCCCTTTGGCGAGTGGAAAAAAATGATGCTGATGGTGCGGATCGCCCGAACAACGCATCAACGCATCGACCGCCTATTTTTTCTTCCTCGCCTCTGCCAGAGGGAAAATAAGCCCAGCCCTGTTTTTTTTCCTGTTGGCTGCTAAGGCGGCTGCATGACCGAGGGTGCGTGCTGGCTAAGCCCTGTTTGTATGCTGGTTTTTATTATACCTTTTTTTTTTAAGGTTTCAAGGGTGTTCACATGTCTTGCAGGATGAGGACCAGAGTCGAAACGATTCTTGTGGACGAGCAGAAAAGAAAAGACCGTGTGTTCCTGCAGGCAATTGGCGTTCGCATCATGCCGAGTCACACCTTGACGCGTCGTGTCCGTGCTTGGAGGCGTTGCCGTCGCCCAACAGTTTGGGCAATTGGAGGGAGGGCTAGGTTGGTTGCACGCGCAGAGGGCGAAGGACGTGTTGTGCAGGTTATCGCGCCTGTAGGACAAATGCTCGTTGCTCCCCGGAAGTTTTGGAGGCAACTCTTGGACGCGACGTGGTGGTACTGACGTGCAGAGCTGTGATTGGTGAATGGCAGTACCCGGAAGCTCTGGTGGAGACGTGCATTGTTGGAGACATGTGGTACATATGTAGAGCGAAGGCGATGGGGCGAGCACAGCTCCCAGCAGCAGCAACAGCAGCGTCGTCGTCGCCCTCGTCGTCACGGTGGTCGCCAGGACTGAGGTGCTTGTCGAGGAATAAGCAGCAGCACTGATTCATTCATCTCGTCGCGGTGATGCAAGGGCTGGGGCGGCCGCTAGTTGAGGCGGTAAGAAAAGCAGGGTGGAGCCGCTTGGGGTCGCGCGCGCCCACCACGCCCATGCCCACGCCCATGCCCATGCCCACGCCGTGTCATCATGCCATCCATCCATCATGGGCGTTTACAGTCTGGCGGCTTTGGGCGCGCGCATCAAAGCCTGGTATGCTTCATCCCATGTCGCCGCTGCTAGCAGCAATATCACCGTATATGACTGGCCCTCCCCTCCCCGCCGCTCTGTATCATCCTCGTAGCCGACTGCTAGCGCCCGACAGCCCACCCAGACGTGCATGCAGGACCCAACCCGTTGCTGTCCTTGTACATAAGTAAAGCTCCATTTCGTACCGTGCGGTGAGCACTCCTGACGGCCCGCCCACATTCAGAAAGGGCAACAAATTTTTTTCTCGTCCACGATCGATTGATTGGATTGCCCGCCGCTGCCGTTTTAGTGGCGTTGGTTCCAAAAGCCCACCCCCGACCGAACTGATAGCAGCAGTACCTACATACAGCACAAGCGCGTGAATCATGCCGAGCTGGGGCAGGAAAGAAAGCTATGAGTGAGTCGCTGCCCCGTCAACGCCCTTTCCTCTTCCTCTTCTCACTCTCCCCCTCCCCTCTCCCTCTCTCACCCCTCCTTCCCCTCACCACCACCACCACCACCCACTTCCAAACTCTGCGGACCATACCACCCTCTGCTTGCTTCTTTTCTCTTATCGTTGCCGCTTTTGGTAAGAAGCTCTCCCCGCCCATCTTGACACATGCTGTTGCTCCGTCAATGCTTCGACCTTTTTTTTTTTTCTTTCTTTGTTCTCTTCTTCCCTTGCCCCACCACTCCCATTGTTGACCTGCAACCAATGTCACATGTCAAGTCACTCGCTGCTCTTGCATCCTGTCTATTGAACCATCCCACTAACAATACTCCACAGGGTCTCTTCGAGAGAACAGAAGCAGATCCTCGCTGATATCCAGTCGGGATCTCAGAAGTTCAGCAGACGGCTCCTCCCAGCCAGAACCTTGAGCACCCGGAAGGAGAGGAACCCAGATCAAATAATACCCGTCACGGTAACTGGCGAAGCAAGCCAGCAAGAAGACCGACGAGGCCGCAAGTCGACGAGTTCCGTCCGACCCGGCATCCCCAAACGGACCAGCAGCATGAAGAGGGCGTACAACTACTTCTTTGGCGCAGGTGCACCTGTGCCCGCCCCCGCTGCTCCCCCGGTCACCACCACCGAGGCCACACCACCGAGCAAGGAAGACGCCAGACCCTACGACAATGGCGTAGATACCCCGCCTGAGACGCCCCGCGAGGCGCCTGCACGGCTGAGCGAAGACGAAGCCGGTACGTCATCTTCACATGCCCCTTGCTTCCACCTGCCCAATAACTCATTTCCCAGCTGTTCCCCACTATCCACCCTCCCTTCATTCAAGAGCATCCCCATTCAACACACTACCTCCGAGCAACATACTAACCTATGCCTCTCCCCCACCAGCAGACTCCCCATCCCCTCCTTCACCAGATGATTCTGACAGCCTTGAGACGCAAATCTCCAAGCTCAAGAAGAAGCTTGCCCGTGCCGAAAATGACCTGGACGAGGCACAGCGCATTGCTGCTACACAGGATGAGCATGTGCGAACTCTAGAGGAGGATCACAAGGAGCGTGAGAAGGAATTCGAGTCGCGCGAGCAGACACTGCAGCAGGATAAGAAGGAACTCGAGGAGCACATGGTCAGCGTCGTTGTGCAGCAAGTACGCGAGGCCAAGGCCAAAGAGAGGAACACGGTTCGCGAAGAGTGCGAGGCCGAGTTCAAGGCTAAGATTGCTGACGTTCACACGGAGGTTGAGACCCTCCGCAGCAACGTTTCCGAGCTCGAGAGCTCTATCGAGTCGTACAAAGCAGAGATTGAGGAGCTCAAGGCCCAGATCGACAGCCAGCAACCAGCCGGCACCGACTCGGCTGACAACTCGGCTGAGCTTGAGGCTAAGGAGGCTGAACTTGCTACTGTCAAGGCACAGTTGGAGGAGGCCACCGCTGCGAAGAGCAGCACGGAGAAGGAGCTTGCCGAGGCTCTCGCCACCATCGAGGAGCTCAAGAGCCAGAATGCCGACACTGTCGCCAAGTCTGAGGTTGACGCTCTTGCTGCTGACCGGGACGCTCAGAAGACAAAGGTTGAAGAGCTTGCTGCTGAGGTCGCTGTCTTGAGGTCGCAGCTCTCCGAGTTGGAAGAGCTCAAGTCAAAGCACGCTGAGCTTGAGACTGCCCACAGCAAGCTCTCTGATGAGCTTGCCGCCCGTGGCAGCCAGGATGCTGACGCCGAGAAGGCGTCCAAGGAGGAGGCTGAGGGTCTCCGCAGCACTATTGCCGAGCTGCAAGCTTCTCTCCAGGAAGCCAAGGACACTCTCGACCAAAAGGCTTCCGACCTCGAAGCTAAGACCAAGGAGCACGCTGCTGCCACTGAGCAGGTCGCGTCCCTTACCGAGTCGTCCAAGACCGAGGTTGACGGCCTGAAGTCGGAGATTAGCGAATTGCAGGAGAAGCTCAAGACTGCGGACATGTCCAAGGGCGACGCTGATGAGCTTGCCGAAAAGGTTTCGGCTCTCGAGAAGTCTTTGGAGGAGGCACAAGATAGCCTGGCTGCCAAGACATCTGAGCTCGAGGCATCGTCATCTTCTCTTGCTTCTGAGAAGGAGGCTGCCGTCAAGGCTGCTGAGGAGGCCAAGAGCACCGTCGACTCGCTCACTGCTAAGATCACCGAACTCGAGGCTTCTCTCAAGGAGTCGCAGGAAAGCCTTTCCGCCAAGGATGCTGAGCTTGAGACCGCCAAGGGTGACGCATCCAAGGCTATCGGCTCGGCCAAGGAGGAGGTTGCTGGACTTCAGAGCGCTGTGAGCAAGCTCGAGGCCGAGATTGAGAGCGCCAAGGGCTCTTCCGACGAGCAGACCACCGCTGCTAAGAAGGAGGCTGAGGAGCTTCGCGAAAAGGTCACCGAGCTTGAGGCTGAGTTGGAGGCTGCCAAAGAGGAGACCAGCAAGGCTTCTGAGGCCTCTGCCACCAAGGTCACCGAGCTTGAGGGTTCGCTCAAGGAAGCTCAGGAGAGCCTTGCTGCCAAGGAGTCTGAGCTGACCGCAGCCAAGGAAGAGGCCAGCAAAGCTGTCGAGTCGTCCAAGGGCGACGCTGAGGAACTTCAAAAGACTATCTCCGATCTCGAGGCCTCGCTCAAGGAAGCTCAGGACAGCTTGTCTGCTAAGGAATCTGAACTCGAGGCAGCCAAGGAGGAGGCTAGCAAAGCCGTCGAGTCATCCAAGGGCGACGCTGAGGGTCTCCAAAAGACTATCTCCGATCTCGAGGCCTCGCTCAAGGAAGCTCAGGACAGCCTTGCTGCCAAGGAGTCTGAGCTGACCGCAGCCAAGGAAGAGGCCAGCAATGCTGTCGAGTCATCCAAGGGCGACGCTGAGGGTCTCCAAAAGACTATCTCCGATCTCGAGGCCTCGCTCAAGGAGGCCAAGGACAGCTTGTCTGCTAAGGAGTCTGAACTCGATGCTGCCAAGGAGGAGTCCACCAAGGCTACCGATTCTTCAAGCGCAAAGATCGCCGAGTTGGAGGCTGGTTTGAAGGAGGCCCAGGAGAGTCTTACTGCTCAAAAGGCCGAGTTGGAGGCCAAGTCTGCCGATGCTGATAAGGTTACTGAGCTGGAGACGGCACTTGCTACCGCAAAGGCTGATCTCGAGGCCGCCACCGCCGCAAAGGACGAGGCTACCCAGGCCACGGAATCATCCAAGCAGGAGACCGAGGGCCTTCGCAGCACCATCAGCGAGCTGGAGGCATCTCTCAAGGAGAAGACGAGCCAGCTTGAGGCCAAGGAGGCTGAACACTCGGAATCCGTCAAGGCTGCCGAGTCTTCAAGCAACGACAAGATTGCCGCACTTGAGAAGGAACTCGCCGAGGCCAAGGCTGAGGCCAGCAAGGTTGCTGATCTTGAGGCTAAGCTTGCCGCTAAGGAGTCCGAACACTCCGAAGCTCTCGAGGCTGCGCAGTCATCTGGTAGCGAGAAGGTTTCTTCTCTTGAGAAGGATCTTGCCGCCGCCGAGAAGGCGAAGGAAGCTGTGGAGGAGGAGCTCAAGGCATCCAAGCAGGCTGAGGCTGAGGCCAAGGAGAATGCTGCAAAGGCCTCTGAGGGCTCCTCCAAGGCCGAGGCTCTCGAGGCAGAGGTTGCAGACCTCAAGGCATCGGTTGAGAAGTCGACCACTGAGAAGAACGAGCTTGAGGAGAAGATCAAGGCCAACGACGCCAAGGTTGCAGAGCTTGAATCGAGCGTTGAGGCTGCCAAAGCCAAGGAGTCTGAGGTCACTGCTCTTCAAGCCAAGCTTGAGGAGTCGACCAAAGCGTCTGAGACTGCCACCCAGGACCTCGAGGCCTCCAAAGCAGAAACCGCCGACGCCAAGAAGACCCTCGAGTCTCTTCAGGCCACTTTGAAGGAGAACGAGGAGAAGACGGCTGCCCTGCAATCCGACTCGGAGACTCTGAAGAAGGAGCGTGATGAAGTCAAGGCCGAGCTTGAGTCTGTCAAGGAGCAACTCGAGAAGGCCATGGCTGCCCAGGAGGAGCTCAAGACGGCCAGCGCTGAGGTCGTCGAGAAGGCTGAAGCTAAGGAGGCTGAGGTTAAGGAAGTCGAGCCTGTCAAAGAAGTCGAGAAGCCCGCTGAGGAGGCCCCCGCTGCCGCTGCCGCTGAACCAGAGACCGCTGCTGCTGATGTACCTGCTGTTGACGATATCAAGGAGACTGAAGTCGAAGTACCTGATTCCCCCCAGGAACCCGAAACTCCGTCCACACCTACTGGCGACGACAAGGACGAAGACGGCGAGGCGAACGGTGAACAGACACCGAGCGGCTCCAAGAACAAGAAGAAGAACAAGAAGAAGGGCAAGAAATAAATGTCTCGATGCCTCTAAATCAGAACGAAACGCGATGGAATCAAACGATGGAATGAAATTCGGAATGGGAATAGGTTGATTGGTTGGTTTGCATTATACCCTTTTGCTGCACTGGAACCCTAGCCAAGTGGCTAGCTGTGTGTCTTGTGTGTGGGAGGAGGTCCACTCTCAGACTGCTGAGTTTGTGTCTTTTTGGTTGTTTTTTTGCTTTGCGGCTTTGGTATGTGGTAATGCTGCGCTCACGACGCCTCCTTGCACGTTTCAACGCACATGACGATGCGTATGCCGGAGAAGAAGAAGCACGAACGGTACATGTGTACACGTGAATGAGTATGAAAGAAAAAAGAGAATGAAGAACGAAGAACGAGATAATGAGGTGTTTTCTTTTTTCACGCGCTTTTTTGTTAGACGAAAATCAGAATATACCCTACTCTTCTTATTACAACATTGGTATTTGCCAACCGTGCTTGATTGATGCCTTTGCTTAGCTCTCTGTATGACTGAGGTGATTTTGTATTGAAGATGAATTGCATGTGACCCTAGTACTATAGACACCAATTACAAGTCTTGAGCCCCTACCTAGTATCATTCCCCCCTCCTTCCATGCCAAAGCCAAAAAAAAAACACTCACATGTGTACATACATGTCAATCTAGTTCGACAGTATTTCACATGATGCGGGTGTTCTAGATGGGCAAAGGGGAGGTAAGGGCTCGAAGTGCGTTATTTTCTTTCTCACTCACTCACACGCGCGTACATGCATCCGGTACTTAGTTTAGTGAGAATGCAGAATGCAGGCGCTTTTAAGTTCAACACGTGGAAACAATAAGGGTTGATATCGCTTTGACTGCGTCAGAGGCCGGGTTTGACAAAGTGTGTTGCAGGAACAGATAGATACATCAAGTTGGCATTACAGTACATTTGGCGGAGGCAAACGGGGTCGGGGAATCTCAAAATAATACACGTGAAAAACAAAGGAAATAGAGATCAAAAGCTGACAGGCAAGGTATTGGTTGCCACAAGGTACATATTCCGCCGCCCATTGCGCCCTGTCTAATGCAAGTTTACTGTATGGGGTAATGATGCTGCGAAAGTCCGTAAAACATGTGATTCTAAGAGATAATGCAACAGGTAAAAAACGCCCTTGATAACAACGGAAACATGGTGCCAATGAGGAGGACGAGGCAAGTATAAGGGAAAAAAAGGGCATAGTAGTGAAACGCCGTGGTGATGCAAAGTGAACCGTTCCCAGCTTGGTATGCGCTCGTGATCATTGAGTGTGCGTAACCACAAGATCAGTGATTTTGCAGTAGTTGAGACGTGATATGGATCGCTGCCTAGCCGACAGAACTGGTAATGAGAGTGAAGGAGCCGGAAACGCCGCTGGCCCAGGGTATGATGCGTCTAAACTGACTATGTGAAAACCGCCGCCTTTAACGCCTGGTAAATTCGCAAATATTGTTTCAAAAATAACATCCAGAGTAGGTGGTGGGCTTGCGCAGGTAGGCAGACTGCGCGAGGCGAATCTGACAATGAGTGGTGTGGAGGACGCTTGGTACAGCACCCAATATGGTTAGGCTGCAATAGATCATGCGGACATTGGCGGATCACCCGACGTAAATCCTAGGCCCACCACGCGTAGCCGTGGCTGTAATTCTGCGTTACCTGCCGCTGGATCCTGTCTTGTCTACACCCTCGTCGTGCCCTCGTCGTACTGGTGGTAGGCACTGTTTGCCGGCATGTGGCTGAGCTCGGCTATTGTGTTTGGCCGTGGCATTTGCGAGGGATGTGCAATAGACGGCATCTCCGCAACACCCGATGCGTTGAGATAGCCATAGTCCCAAGAGCCCCGCGTTCCGGGTGTGAGGACTGTTGGGTATGGCGACACTTGGTGAGTGGAAGCGCCCCACTGAGTCATGCTTTGCCCTGGAGGCGTCCTCTGAGCAACCGACATGCCGTGTCCTGCTGACCCTTCGAGGCCTGCTGCCATCTTTTGGTGGGGGGATAGGCTAGAAGATGCCATATGGGGCGTGTAGACTGTTGACGCAATCGACGCAGTCACGGATTGGGGCGAAGTGTTCCGATGGCTATCCATTGTTGCCTGCGAGACGGCGCTTGGAGCGTATGCTGCAGTGGAGGCGAGAGGCAGCGATCCGACGCCAGCCGTCGAAGAATAACTGGCAGACTGAGGGGTGTTAGCTTCATGGCCTGCAGCAGTGCGTTGGGGGTGGAAACGTACATATTTGCTGATAATCTTCTTTAGTGCGTGGGATAGAATTCTCCATGGAAACACCTTTACATCCTTCTCGATATTGCGAGGCTTGGGGCTGGGAAAACCCATGATTACCTTGAAGAAGTCCTCGCTGTCTTGTTTTGCCTTGGAAACCGTCAGAGGTCGAAAGCCTTCGAGATTGCGGCGGATGCGGTTTTTCTCCTCGACTGTAAAGCGAACGTTGACAAGCTGCTCAAGCAAGTATATCGTGTCTACGCTTGTGATGAAGTATTCATCCTTCTCCTCCCACCAGATACAGCTCACGCAAATGCTGCGAGCCGGTCGTGCTTCCGGCGTAACAGGTGCGAAGGAGGTGGTTATGGTGCTACCGTGCTGCGATCGTTTGAACTCAACGAGCCGCCTCTTGGCAGTGAGCTCTTCCGGAGTCCAGTCATCGCTCATCTTGTCGAGATCGCCATCGATCTTGAGAATCGCCTTTGACTGGTACATGGAGTACGGGTTAAAGGGTTGTGCCGAAGAGCTGCTACCGCTTGCTTGCGCAAGATGTGTTGCACGTACAAGAACTGGTGCTGGAACTGCGGACGGTGAAGAAAGCACGGGGGCCGTGGTTGGTACACTGGTCTGAACTCCATGTACAGGAGAGCTGTATGAGCCATAGGAATGTAGATTTGGGGACAAGTGCGATGGTTTGTAATTGCCATGACCAACGCTCATGCCCGACGGCACTGCGTAAAGGCCTTTCTGCGAGAATTGCGGGCCATACGCAGTCTGCTTGGATGCATCATATCCATTAGCCCGGCCGTACGGACTGGGAAGTGGACGATGGCTCTGTAGCGGTGAAACCTGAACGCCAGAATAGGCCCCAGACGCCGTAGGCGGCTTCGGAAATCGAGGGAACTTTGCGCGCTTTCGAATGTTGCTGGACTCTGGGTAATTGTGGTTGTCGCTGAGCTCAGTGGAAAACCTTCGCTTTCTGGAAAAGTCAGACGAGGATTGGTATGCCAGGTTTGGCGACATGTCGGTGTAGGTGAATTTTCCTGCGTTGGCTTCGATGCGCGGGCGGCCCAGTTTGTCCTCAATCTGTAGTTTTAACATCATGGTGGGATCCCAGGTGTTGGTGAGTGGGAATGGGGGCACCTCGACGTTGAGGACATAGTTGTACCACTGGTCGTGGTCGTCGTATTCGACCTTTTGAAGTGCGCCGACGCACTTCTCGTCGCCAAACATGAGTGTGAAAGCGTAGTGATGTGTTTCGAGGTCGTAATTCGTCCGCAGTTGCAACGTTACCGTAGATCCAGCAGTGCCTTGGGCGGGAGTAATTTGCTCGGTGATTTCCGCTTCAGTGAATGCGAGGGGAGCGGGATGACGAACTTCTGCATCGATAAATGCTGGGTCGGAGCGATGGTTGGCCGCACCGCGTGACTCGTAGGTTGAGCCAGGCAGGTAGGGCATGTTTGCACTCGAAGCCTCATGGGTCAGTCCCGCGGACGCACCCGTATACTGCGGGTCGAATGCAGGTTGTATGATGCCTGTGTAGTTTGCAGCCTGATTTGATCTGGTGCTTTGGGCATCTGGATGGAGGTGGTCAGTCAAACATGCTAATCGTTCGCACGTGGCCAAGTGCTGGGTTCATCCCACCCAACTTTGGCAGGTGCCCCTGCACTTTTGTCAGATGAAGTAAAGATCACTCACCATACACATATTGCTGGTTTTTGCTGTATCCTGACATGGACAGAGATTTTGCAGTTTCTACAACGCGAACAGCCTGAGTCCCGCTACAAGGACCCGCACCGTGCAGTGCCCTAAATCTCTTATCAGTGTCTGCAGGGCACAGCCTGGAAGCACTATCAGGCAGAATCTGGGTTCATGTTAGTATGCAGCCTTGGAGGGGTGGGGGTTGGAACGCAGGCAACAGATGGAAGGGGGGGTTCCGAGACTTGTCGTCCTTGCCCTGTCTGAGTCGGTGAGAAGAAGTGAGCCACGCACCTGATGGCCTACAGAGGTGGAGCAGGCTAGTTGGGGGAATATTGAGACGGTCTGACAGGATTTGCAAGACTGCTCTTTCACTGTGACGGGGGGTAAGGTTCAAGACAATGGTGGTGGGCCTTTTGACCAGTGACGCGGACCGCAGTGGTCTACTTGGAGAGGAGCAAACAAGGTTTTCAGGAACAGGATTCATACGGGAGTCGGGACGACTTTGAGCGTCGGTGTCAAACACTGCAAGCCCAGCGCTTCGTCTGCCGTAGCTCAGACAATAACTGCTCCTTGTCGGCGAAACAGGGGGACAGAAAGGGACAGTGTAGTAGCGAGGCAAGTTGATTCAGAGCAAATGCCAGGTGCTAAGATGAATGTGAGTGACCTGTTCGTAGATGTCACACATTGCGACCCGCAATTTCATGTGACTGATGGGTCAACTTACATGGTAGACAAAGGAGTAGAGACACGGGCCAAAAGCTGGCCAATATGCATGAGGCTCGACAGCCTTGCCGTACAGACAATAAACGGAAGTGCAAAGCTATGACAGTTTTGAGCGTGGAGGTAGGCGGCAGTTGGTGCTAGGCAGTGATGGTGTATGGAAGAAGCGACAGGCTGACCCAGAGCAGCGGAAGACGACGGGATTGGCCTGGGGGCGGAGCGTGGAGCATAGACGCAAGTGGACAGAAGGAGTGAGCGATGACGGCGAGCCTTGGGAGGGTTGGAGGAGGGTTGTGGTGCTTACGGGACCCGTCAAGCTGGTAGACTAGCGGCAGACCTTGTAGGGTTTAGCACAGTGAAGGTTGAGCACCGTGTCGCGCAAAGACTGACAGTTGCCAGGCTCGTACCCGCAAGACCAAACGGCAGAAGGAAGCGGGCGGCTGGAACCCGTGCGGTGAGGGTCGGGTAGGAGGGCTGTGATGACGCAGCACCGCGGAGTGACAGTAAGCTTAGCTCGACGGCTGCCTGCCAGTGGTGGACGTCTTCAGCCAGTGATGGACAGGCCGGATGAGCCGAGATTGAGACAGGTCCAGCAAGCAATTTCCAAAGGCGATGGTGCTGAGATGCGAGGAGAATAGAGCGCCCTGTGGGTGTGTGTGTGATGGGTGGAGCGAGACTCTGAGACCTCTGCAATGGTATCAAGTGCGGATGCGGAAGGCTTGGGCCAAAGCTTCGAGACAGAGAGCGTGGGGGGTGGGCGCGGAGAAGGTATGTAAATACGATCAGATGCAAATGAAGAATGGGATGGCGAGCACCTTAGCAATATGGAAGGGCAGAGCAGGGGATGGAAGACGGGTATGGCGAGGCGGAAGCATGAGCCGGGCGTAGCAAGGCGGCACCAACAGGAGCAGCAGCAGCAGCAGGAGCAGCATTAGTATGGGCGGGGGCCCCAAGGCGGCGGCGGTGACATTGACGATGATATACATGCGGCGGGCCAGGACTTGGGTGAGCATCAGCAGCGTCAGGGCAAGCCATGAGCCATGAGCCATGAGCCATGAGCCTGAGGCTCGGGAGAAGGGCGTCAGGGCTCTGGCGACACTGAGTGACTGAGTGACTGAGTGGTGGCCATGACAGCTCATGGCTTTGGACAGCAGCCAATGCGCGGCGATGCCCAGCTTGGCCCCAGGTGAGGCTTTGGTGGTGAGGGCATATGTTGGAGTGTGGTGAGCCGTAGCCTGTAGCCAAACGATGCGTCTATTTCTGGTGTGGCTTGCAGCCCGCCCAATCGACAAGATCCCTGTCATGCTGTGCATGGCCAAAAAGCCCCCGCACCACCGCCTCCGCCGCCGCTGCCAGGCACCACAACCACACCTCTGCTGCTCTGCTGCACCCGGGCGTTTCTCTCCATGCTCGTCATCGTCGTTGTCGTCGTCGTTGTAGTTCTTGTCGCCGCCGCCGCCGCCGCCGCCGCCGCCTCTGCCGTAGTTGACGCTCTCCGGCCATGCTCGCGCCTTCCTCGCGCGCCGTCGTGCCTGCCTCGGTCGGCGCGCTGCGTCATTCTGTTTGCATTCCGCCTTATCGGGAACAACGCGACAACTCCCGCCCGCCGCTCCTTCCGCGCCCTGAGGCTGACTTCCTCCGCTACCCTCCCCGAATCTTCCTTTCACTCTGACTCCCTGCTCCCATGGCCTAGCACGTTCTCTCTTTCCCTCCCCTCTCTCCGCTGCTCTCTCCCATCATGCTGCCACCCGTATTCCATCCAGTAATGCCCTCGTCTGCCTCAGCCGTGTGCTGCACTGCTGCCGGTGCGTGACTTCAACCACGCGCTCTCCGGTGCGCTCTTGGCCTCTGACGGTGCCCTCCAACCAGAAAATGGTCAGCCAGGCTTCTACGTATTCTTAGAAAAGCTGATGCCGTATTACCCACCGCGTTTGACCCGAACAGATCCTTAGCGGCCTTTCCGTGGCTGTGTGTAAGCCGCCCATGACCAGAAGCAGGCCATTAACCTCCCAGCGCTTCCACCATAATACTTCCTCGACGAGTTACCGCGAACCAGCCCATGGCCTTGACTCCATGCCTCTCGCCTACTACGGCATTGCATGCGCTGGTGCTGAACTGTATATACTCGGACAACACCGGGGCCTTACCTCATGGGGCCGCTGCATCTGGCCCACCAAGACTGATGGGCAATCTGACAATAGCATCGCTGGCTCCATTGCTTGCCTATCAACGCCAGCATCTCCACGCCTATATGCGCCTCCCGGTGCACCACTATCCCATCTGCATCCAACTGCTCATCATGCCCATGGCCATCGTGATTGTCACTTCCGGAAAAAGACTGCGCGTCATCCCTACTGCAATGCGACGCGTTTGTTCGCCCCATCACCATCAATCTATCTGGTGCGAGTACCTCATGACGCCTCCTATCAAGTCAGCGGATGACTACAGTCACCCCTGAGCAATCCGCCGTTGCTGCTCTAACCCCTCCAAGCGGGAGCAAACGTAGCATGGCTTGAACACCTCGTCACCACCAGCAGGGTTGTTCCCACGAGGACGTTTGCCACGATGTCGGGCCCTTGCTCCAGCATCTGAAACATGCTTTTCAATGCTTGTAGTACATGCTGGGGACATGCTGCAGTCAGATGTTATGTAATCACGAGCCACATGGCACAAGGACCGCCCGCACTTGGCCGGTCCACACTGTTGCTTCCATCCGTCTATCGAGTCGCACTAGTATGTTGAATGGACGACGGCTTGGCCATGCCTCATGAAGATCAAAGCCATTCTGTACAATCTTGCCAGCAGGCCTTGTGCTCCAGACGCCCTTAGGCTATAGGCTGACGGCTTGGTGTCACAGATTGAGCACACAGACTCTCATCGTCACGTCCAGTACGCCATGCGGAGCTACGTCTACTTTTGTTATTCATCACAGACTCTACACGTAAGCACCTTGGCCTCGCTTCTTGTTTAGACTTGACATTACCGTTAAGCCACCGTCAGCATGTCGACACCGGCTTTGGCTGTCTTCTGTCGATTGTCGGTCTAGTTGAGTGTGGAATGAACGCCTCCTTTTGTTGATACGAAACCAACCAGTCGTCATGGACTCAAGTGAGAATTGGACAACGTGTCGGCTCCAAACAGCATACGCCAGTTTATGTTCTGATCCCCAAAATCTATACTCAACATGCTGACAACCAGGGCTGTTTCTTTGTGCGCTTGGTTTCGTTCAAAGTCGCAAAAATCTCATGCCGAGATTCATTTGCAGCTCGACCCCTCACGAACCTGGTTGCCGGGTTTTCTTGCATCTCGTTACACCAATCCTTGCCCACTATTTGCCACGAATAAGAGCAGGGCATTCGATATTCCAGTCAAGATTCAAGAACAAGGCCTATGAGGAGCTTTGGTGTGACCGAGGACAAGATCGCCTGCCGATTATGCACCTCTATGAGCGTTTGAAATCGCCACTCATGAGGGAGGGACACAACGGCCTCTCGCGACAGCCGCCAAGGGTACTGCGACTCAATCTAAACCGCATCGTGGTGCGTCTGTTAGTTTAGGAAACACAGTAGCATATGTTTCTGCCAAATCTTGACGCTACGGTCCGGTTAATTCGAGAGTACACCAACAGCGCACAAACACATTCTTGTTTGCAGAGTTGTAATCTACGTGCTCAAATGAGATGGGAAGTTGCTACACTAACTACCTTGATTAGAATCATGATGGCTCGTCAGTGCTGTGATATTCTCACATGCAAGAGCACACTTGCACATTAGCAATCTTAAGAAACCCCCAATCGAACGTTTAAGCAACCTGGATTTCTACCAACTTTTGATCCCATCTCTTCTATCCACAGCCATCACAAATGTCCACGACCAACACACTCTCCTACTCCCTCGCCTTCAACTCTTCCAACCTCTCCACCAACTTATTCCACCCCGGCGTATCCTCCCAGTTATCCTTTCCCTTGCCCATGACACTCCTCACCGCACTGCGACTCTTGAACTTCCAGTCCTTGGCAACCACCTCGCCGCTCCCGCCACCCAGCCCCTCTGTGCGCTCCCGTGGGCCGAGCGTCTCGTATGCATCCACCAGATCGACCGTCATGTCGACGACGGCATTCCACTGGGCCTCTGTGCCCGCCTCCCACTTTGGCTGCGCCGTCACGGCCCGCCACGCCTTTTCGTGGCACTCGAGCGCCGACGCGGGGCGTTGGGTGTGCGTGTACAGCGTCGCGAGGATGAGCCAGAGGTGAGGCGACGCCGTGATCAGAGGCTTGACGTGTTTCTCAATCAGCTCGCTTGCCATGCGCGCGAGGCCCGGGCGCGAAATGTCGAAGCCCTCGTCGGCAGAGACGACGTGCTTGACGAGCATGTTGAGGATCTCGGCGTCGACGCATTTCTCGCCGTCTGTCTGCCCGCGCAGCTCGCAGAGGCGGCGCTGCGCGGTGATGACGTCTTGCCACGACGGCGGGTTCGTCGACGAGCTGACGGCCAGGACGTTGTTCCAGATGCGGTAGTCGCTGTGCTTGATGGTGGCGGCCCGCTTGAAGGCCTTGAGCGCGTCGGTGCGAGGGTGGTTGGTAACTGTTCTTTCCTCCAGTTCGCCGTTTTCATTCTCCGTCACTTTGGGCCGGAGGTGCAGTAGTGACGCTGCGAGGTTACTCCATGCTTCGGCGTCTTGGTCGTCGAGCTGCACGCAGCGCGAGTAGGCTTCGACGGCGCTCTTGAATTGCTGGAGCTCGAGATAGGCGCAGCCGAGTGCGAACCAGGCTGGGTGGTGTAGAGGGTTGATCTTCAACGAGAGTGAATAGGCTTCGGCTGCTTTCTCGTAGTCGCGGGCTGCAATGTATCGCTGACCGAGAGATCGCTGGGCCCGAGCATATCGTTTTCCAGACACTTCCCATGCCTTTTCGTACAGTGAAAGGTCTTTGTCAAGATCGCCCAGGATACAGTAGTAGCGCGGTGCTTCAGCCGGCGGTGGATCTCGTTCAGCTCCCTCCCACTTCTCTGCGTCCAAGTCCACGTTCTCATCGTCGCCATTGGTGGCGTGGAAAAGCTGCCTCCTGATCATCTTGCGCGCTCTTTCTTCCTTCTCGGTAGCTGCGTAGCACAGCGCCGCTTCAGCCCACATCTCCAGTCTCTCGTAGATCTCCAGTGCGGATCGTAGGCCACCCAGCGACACCCAGCGAGATGCAAGCTCGGCCTCGAGCTCCCATCGCGACGGCGCACACAGCGGGAAGACATAGCGCAGGCGCTCTTCAACGGGTGCCGACTCGTCCTGTTTCGCCTGCGGCAGGAAAGAAGTGACCTTCTGGCCCGTCTCGGCGTCAGTGGTAGCATCGCCCGAAGTCTCGACAATGACTTGATCGACGAGTGCTTGCAGTTGCAGTAAGCCTCGCTCTATGGTGCGCGACTTGTATCCCTCGACACGACTACGCACAAGGAGAGCTTGAGTGTAGACCTGCCAGTTGGAGCTTCCGCCCTCGAGCACTCGTGTCGCATACGGCTCCGTTTGCTCGCGTGTAAGGCCGTCTGCGGGATTGGTGTTTTTGATGCTTTCAGCGAGTGAAAGCATGATAACTGAGTCGAGTGGGTCAAGCAGTGGCTGGTTCGACGGGTCCATGGACCTGAGCGATACCGGGATTTCTGACTCGTCTTTTATCTCGGTAGATGCGGCGTCATGGGTAAAAGATATGGATTCAAGCAGCGTGTCGTCGTTCAGGTCCAGCTTCTTGGGCTTCGACGTTTCTTCCGATGTACCATTGACCTCTGATCCAGCGCTTCGGGCAAGTACAAGCAGCTGGCTGGTGTCCTTTTGTTGGAACTTGGTTCTCTTGCCCATCAATCCAGTCAGCGCAAATTCAAACTTGCGTTCGGATGCAGCTTGCTCGAGATCCGCTCGGGCCTTCTTATCGAGACCATGATGGGTGTGGATAGCCGCACGCTCGAGCAAGAAGGCAGGGTACAAATCCTTGATTTCCTCGCTCTTTCCTGAGTTCCGGATCAAGTCTTCTACAGCCTGGAGATCATCGTAGATAGTCTTCTGGAGGCCCGGCGCCGGCTCGCTGAGCAGCCTCTGATGGATGAAGTTGACTCTTAGCTTGGTCCATACTGAGACCGGGATGTTCTTCTGGATGGGCGGGCTGATGAGAATGGTCTCCGCCAAGCACAGCAGCTCGATATTAGGTGTGAGTTTATATGCCGCAATACCGTCGGTATTCAACGATGCGATCAGTTCTTCGCGTGTTTTGGCCAAGGTTTTGGCATCAGCTGCAATGTCCTTTGATAGCAGCACTTCAGCGGACTTGAATGGCAGTGGAGGACCTGTAACATTCGATTGTATGAATGCATGTAGTGCCGCGACTGCAATCAGCAAATAGACGTGCTGCCGATACAGCACAGTCTGGTTTGCGGGCGTAGACTCGTCTTCGTTTCGCTTTGCCAGTATCAGCCCAAGGCGATGGAAGATGTAGTCACTCCACAGTCCAAAATCGCTTCTCTTCACGTTCTTGGTAGTTTCATCGTCCTGGTGGCCTAGCAACAGCTGTGCTTCCGGTGACTGAAGCACAGACTGGAAATCTCCTGATTCGGTCGCCTTGATGGTAGTCTCGATTACCGCCGCCAGTTCGTCAGGCAGTGAACTGCGGAAGAAACTCAAAAACACGTCGGCCATGGTTGGCGATTTTTTTTTTGGGAATTTGGTTTGGTATAATTGTCCCCGGATATTTTCGCAGCACTGAAAAATATCGGGCGGACTAAAATCTGCAACTTTCACAAGGGGCGGTTGCGGGGCTATTTTGGAATTTGCGGCGGCGATGAGTAACTCGGTGGAGAAAAAGGGCTGCGTTACGCTTAGCCTGTTTAAGCATAGGTCAGGGTTCAGGCGGATCCACTGTTCGAAGTCTGTGGACGAGCATGGATACATGTTTCGGTTTTGTAAGACTGTTGAACTGAGTAAATGGGCTGTGTGATTAATGTGATGGTACAATTCAGTGTTAGACGTCACTACTGCATGCCAGCTCATTAGAGGAAGTAAGCAGCCCTGCTTAGAAGCCCTTGTATTCCGACACAGGGAAGACTCAAAAAAATGCCAACCAAATTTATTATTGCTGCTGTGGCTACCTACAAGTCGCCAGAAAAAACATTTGGCACTAATCAAAACGCATCGTCGTTAGTGTTCAGCGGATATCTCGTCGCATTACCAAGAGGGGGTGTCCCTATATATACTCAGAGTCTAGTCCTAGTTGCTACTGCTGGAACTAGAACTGCTTTTGCGTCGTCTGCTGTGGCTTCTACTGTGGCTTCTGCTGTGGCTCCCATGCGAGTGGTGGTGTTCAGATGAGTGATGATGCGAGTGGTGAGAGCCATGGTGAGAGCCATGGTGCGAGCCATGGTGCGCATCAAGATGTGAGCCATAGGTGCTCTCACCATGCTTCTTGTGATCATGCTTCTTGTGTTTCTTCTCTTTCCTTGGGCGAAGTCAGTATGAGTCTGGAACGAATACGGATGTTGATTGAGCATACTTATCAGCGAGGGCACTGGCGCCCACAGCACCCAAAATTGCTCCTCCCAAAGTACCAAGTGTTCCACCGCCAAGTTTGTTGGCTGCAAATGCACCGCCCGCGCCTCCTATAAGGGTAGAGCCAAATCCGCGATCGCCTTCGACGCCAGGTTGGCCTTGTTGCTGATGCGCGCCGTATTGTTGGTTGGGATCATGGTAGGGCGGTTGCTGGTGCCCAGTCGGCATGTAAGAGTGTTCCCGGTTCTGATCGTAGCCTTGCTGATACTGGCCCTGTGTAGGGGCACCATATGCACCATGAGGGGGTGCTGAAGCGTACGGGTCCTGCGCCGGAGGAGGATAAGGGCTCTGCGAAACCTTTAGCAGCTGGAAGCTGATGGGATGAGTTGCGCGAATATACGGACCTGTCCTTGCGGGTACGGGCTGTGTGTCTGTTGTCCATAGGTCTGATCTTGGGGGGGATAGCCTTGATTGTAGGCCCCGTAAGCATTTGCGCCATCATGGCTGTAACCGTATCCCTGGTTATGGGTTTGACCCTGACCGTAATAGCCCTGGTTCGACATGCTGCTCTTTGTGTATGAACGATTCACGGAGAGAAGAAAAAGTGAGTTTTCCTTTGTAAACCACAAGGCAACCACCGGCAGACAGCTTTCTTATGCTTATGGCGGGGGAGGGGCATGATGGGATGCGAGCGGCTGGACCAGTGGGATTGCGACATCACACGCGCGCTTCGAATGGGACACGTTCTGACATAGCGCTGATTGTGGGCGCCACATGGTGTGTGGTAGATCGCTCGTGTCCAGCGGTAAGTGCATGGGTGCCCTCGAGGCTCAGCTGTGTAGAGTTGGGTGGCATTGGATCAGACATGACTAGGTAGAGGTCAGGCTGATGGGGCGCAGCACGGACCTCGTCATGGCATTCTTTCGCCCGGCCAGCTGAAGACGGTCGTACCGGATAAACGCCGTCTTATTCCTTCAAGACTGAGAGGACGACCATTTTTGGCATGTGGTCGATGTCCTCCATATACCTTTGGTGAGCGTGTGCTCTGACATGCATCCATATCTGCCCCATTGTTTTATCCTAAGTCTCAGAGACGCGCGCTACCAACCCGCTCGGTAGAGCGTTCACAGTGGGCCGCCTTAGGCCCTGGAGGCCTGAAAGAGGTATCGTTGTATCGTGAATCGCAGACAAAGAACGAAACACGTAAAAGCGCCTAACATGGTCTATGTATCATAGAAGAAACGTCATGTGGAAGCCATAATTCATCGCATTACAAAACTAGCTTTTTGATCCTCGAGATCAAGCCCATCATGAAGTCGTTACGTGAGCATCGCTATGCTAAACCGTTCCCGCCATGACGCCTAGCCGGGATCCTTGAGAGCAAGCCGGATATACAAATCGTTACATGAAATCGCTTTAATCAATCATTCCCACTGTCAATCAACCAAGACCATGTATCCTGGGAAAGTGGGAGAACCCTCGCGAAACCAAACTCTGTCAACGCCTCCACAAATGCCAAAGACAGAAACGAAAAGAAAACGAAAACGAAAAACAGAAACAAAAACAAAAACAGACTCAGGCCATGACTACAGGCTTCCAGCGAACATCAGCATATCTGACGCGATAGCTTCGTCACTGAGCCAGCAGTTGTGCAAGCGATGCGCACTGATGAGATTGAGGCTGTACTCGTCCTCAATCCACACACTACCAAAGGCGACCCACTGCTCCTTCGCCCAACGGATGTTCTCAGCCCAATCACCAGTGTCCATCGGATCGGGATCGCCCATGAGGTGCAGTTCGCGGTACGGGGCGGAGAGGCGCGAACCACCGAAGCGCATGTAGTTGAACGCGGACAAGAACAGGGTGTCGAGCGGGCCGACCGGAGACAAGGCGTAAGCGGAGACATTGTTCTTATCGATGCGCGGACGGTCAACGGGAAGGAAGGGTGCAGGGAGGAAAATAGGCTGGCGGCGGGCTTGGTGGAGCTGCGCGTTGTACATGGCTTCGTCGGAGACGTTGGCGGTCATGTGCGGAGGCGGAAATGGCATGGGAGGCGCATAGAGCTCAGCCGGGCTAGTTGTAGAGCTATGTGAGCATGTATTCAAGATGTGCAGATGGAGTTGGGTACTTACTCAGGAAACTGGAGTTGTTGCGGAACATGACTGGGTGTGAAGTCGAATGGGTGAGGAGCTTGCCTTGGTGAAAAGTTGAACTGCTGAGAAACATGGCCTGGGCCGAAGCTGAACTGGGAAGAAGAATGACTGGGACCGAAGTTGAATTGCTGGGACGAATGACTTGGACCAAAGTCGAACGATTGCGGAGCGTGACTTGATGTGAAGCTGAATTGCTGAGGAGCATGGTCTGGCGACGAAGCTGTCTGGCCAGCAGCGCGAGCCTTTCGTACTGCCATACGACGACGGACTTCACTTCTGGGCAGCTCATCATGCTCGAGCTCACCGAAGTCCTCTCCAGGGACGTCGTCACTGGTCTCGGTCTCCTCTGCCACGAAGTCCTCATCGTCAGTGTATGACTTGTAGGCAGCGCCGTTGTGGGAAGACTTGCGCTTCTTCGTAGGCGCTCCGAAAGGGTCGTTGTTGTCCTTGACATGATGTTAGCGATCCTTTGAGCGACCAGGAAAGTAGCAAGGTGGGGAGTATCGCAGTCAATTCACTTACCAAGTTGTCGATCTCGGACTCTTCAGCGAAGTTAATGTTCCTGCTGGCAAGACGACCGCTTCGTCGCTTGCTCCCAAGGTCCACTTGGCTGCCACTCTCAGTCTTTGGCTGCTGCGATGCAGGGTAGCGCGACATGGTGTTGACAAAACCGTCGTCGATGGTGGTAGTAGTCTGATTGTTGCTGGGCTCGATCTTGAGCTTGCGTTTGGTTGAAGTGGTTTTTGTGGTTGACGGCTTTGGTGTGTGGAACTTGACGTGGTCGCGACGAGCAAACGCCTGCCTGTCGTAGTGAGAGTGAGTGACTGTGGCGGGCCCACCAAGGTGAGCGACAAGGCGTTGGAAATCTGTGGGGAACATCCAGACCTCGTCTGGATTCTGAACAGCGTGTTGTACACAGCGTGCGAGGTCCAACGCGTCAATACCTGAAGGGTGCTTCTTGACGTGCAAGGCCAGGTTCTTGAACGGGACAGGAGGAACTGCTTGATTGTGCGCGACTCTGCTCGGATCGCCAGACTTCACTCCCTTGGGGTGGGTCATGCGAGGCGTCCGAAAGTTTGTCACGCTGAGATCATCCTCAGGCCGTGGAAACTCTTGCGGGAAATCGAGGTGTTTGGTCACCCGCCAATCCTTGTATCCCGCTCTCCGCATGGCCCACGCCATCATGACCAACGTGGAGTTGGGCATATGCACACGACCATTTGGAATCATCCTGAACTCGTTGATCATGGCGGCGATGTGTGTGGTTCGGGCCCCATGACGCAGGAAGCGGTCGACAACGTCGACTGATTTCAGCCAGTGTGGCATATATGCGAGGATTTCGGCTGCAGTGAGGTTCCCAACTGGAAACCCAAGGTTCCAGCTGCAGGAACCAGCTCCGAAAGCATTGTTGTTTGCAATAGCCGCCATAGTCGACGACTGGTAGTCAGTAGCAACAATTGTTATAATTGCTGTCTCAAAAACAAGAATGCTCAGGAAGGGGAATGGTGGAAAACACAAGAACGCGCAGAGCTTTACCTACCAGAAAAGAAGTTGAAAGAATGTCTCGAGAGACTGAATTGAGTTTGTCGCAATGCAGTGATTAGCGGAGAGTAGTATAGAGGAGCGATTGTTATATAGAGAGGGGTAGGTGTGGGATAGTCGGACGCTTGGACCCGGTGAAGTGCCTATTTTGTTGTACTGTGACGACACAAATAGAGCTACGAGAGGGAAATTACCTCGCACGTGAACAATAGCACCCCCAATGTGGGGATCTAATCTCTCGCGTACGCTATGTGTGGCCGCTAGCATGTACTTGCTTGTTCGAACAGCCATTCACGCGCTTTCGCTGGACCCTTGCGCCCTTCGCCTATCTCACGGTGACTGGCGATTGTTTGCTCGTCTCCAGTCAGGCGGGTACATCTGAGGGATTTTCTGGGCGATGAGGCTCAAGGTAGCGCGCGGATACTATCGATATGGCTTGGTATATACCTTTCTTGGATGTCTCCTCTCCCATAGCCATGCGAGTGTCAGCTGTCAGAGCTCTCTTGTACCCATCGAACAGCGCCTGTAAGGCCATTATCGTCCATGTACTAGACAAGAACAGTGTAATATTTTATCTGATGTGGATGATTTCCGATAACCAGTGCGACGTGGTGGCGGTGGGGAGACTAGATGCACTGTCAGATAGAATGTGGCTGGAGACTCGGCCAGAGTATACGAATAGGATATCCACAACACACCATCAGTTCTATAGATGGCGGCCCTCAGTATATGGAGCAAGAGGACCGGTGTTGTGGCCTTCATGACGACGGTCAGACCGAGGATGGAGAGTCGTCAGTGGCCAATATAGCGTTCCAATACGCCGCAGCCGGTGTGAGGCGTAGTCTTAGGGGTAACCCCATCTTGAGATTGACCGGTGTAATCTTATACGGTGTGCAAGGCCCAAAATACATTCGCTATGTCCATGCGTTGAGGACACGTTGCTAACTCTTTCTAGTGACACTGTCGAGATCCGCCGAGAGCATTCCAGCGGAGAAACGTAACGCGATAGGCAGGTGTCAGTCTCCTGCAAAAAGCATATAGACAGCTTGATTCATTGTAGCGGGCTAGGACAATGAGGAAGACAGGGAAGATTATGAGTATGAGACAAGAAAGTATATATTGACGGGCTCAGAAGACGAGAACAATGACTCGATAAGAGGACGGAAAACGAGAGAAACGGACATTGTGCATGTACAACGATACACGAAGCAAAACAAAGACATGAGAGCAAGCTAGGAGGTAGCTATCAAGCTGGAGGAAAACGCGGCTGGTCTCGCACTCACAAGTAAAGGTCCCGTGGTCTGCAACGTCTTACCATGCTGACCTCTTGACGGTGACAAGCGGTCAGGACCAGCGAACGACAATAGACGGATGGACAACTCGTGATGAGCGCCTAAACGCCATGCTCTGGGTAGTTGTCCGCGCCTCCTCTTACCCAAGAAACAAGACTCTCTCTCTCACCATATAGATCTGGCCAAAACGATCCTGGACATCTGCCAGACAAAGCTCGCAGACCAAAGACGCGGCTCAATAAACAGGCTTTTCAAAACGGTATCACGAGATGTCGATTTGTCAGTCCGCCTGAAGACCGGTTCAGTCCCGCACCAGTCCTGCGAATGTCCCAGTCGGGTCTCGACAAACACACTCCTTTATCTTTCCAGTTAGCAAATCGCTGCAGCGCAGGACTTACAGCGATACTTGTGCGACTGCAAAGTGTTATTTTGGCGATGAAAATGATTCCAGACCATTAGCGATGACCAACTTTCGCACATAAAAGACAAGATGCACGCCCTCCAGGCGTCATGCTAGCTGGCCGCAGAAGAGACGAGGTTGCGACAAACTTCGGACAAGCTCCAGACGCTGCGTTTCGGTTATGCACAAACTAAAAGGTTTCCGTCTAGCGCCCCTCGAACGGTCTTCCCGCTAGCCGAAACAAACATCCTACATACATCCCCCCACCTTTGCTACTAGCATCGTCGCGGTGAACCAGGCGTTGCTGCGGACCGAGCTGTTGAAACGTTGTTTTTTTCCTGCTTTTGGGACCGCAGCGATCCCATGGTAGCCATGCGAGCAAAACGGAACATGCAGCTTCCGGGTGGGCAATGTGGAGCGCAGCATGCGACGGTGACGCGTGCAACATGTTTTGTGCCAAAACATCTGCAGTACCATGTCGAGGATGTGGATTGCATGAAGGTGGTCATGCATGTGTATATATAGAGAGGGCATTGGGCTCCTCTCGCGTCGTGAATGTTATAGTCCTTTAGGTATTCTATTTCGACATAATCTTTTTCATACGCGCTCAGCATATTGATACAACCAAGGAGCCGGGCTTCAACATTACATATACGTTCTTTAGTTCTGCCTCGCAACAAGACATATCCGTACCGCGCAAACGATACGTTGAGTCGATTTCAAACCTGCAAAATGCATTTCTCCGTCATCTCCAGCTTCGTCTTGGGTCTCGCCCCCGTCGCTCTGGCAGCATCGTCAGCGTCGATAACCTCCATGGAAGCCATGCCAACTCCCTCCGCGCAGGCCGTGACAATGGCATGGAACGATAAACCAACTACGACTTCAAAGGCATCTGGGTCCGAAGCTTCGTCTATGGATATGGCCATGCAATCAGGATCTATGAGCATGATGAAGAGCGGGATGGCAATGTCTGATGGCATGGCCATGGCGACGGGAAGTGCAATGGGTGCAATGGGTAACACTACCGGCAGTGCGGGACGGTTGGAGAAGACCAAGGGCATGGTGGTAGTGGGATTGTTGTTGGCTTTGGTGTAGGTGGAAGAGGTGGGCGAGATTCTTCGGGGTGTCAATTTGCTTAGGGATGTCCCTTTTACAGAGAGCCGGGACGAGCTGTCATTTGTATATCAGTATCAACTTCAATATATCGATATTTAATTAACGTTCTTGAATATCCGAAGAACCCTTAGGTTGGTGTTGCGCCAGTTATAAGCTCTCCTACACTACCGCGTTGATATCGAGGGAGGTGGAGGTCGAAACAGACCATCAGTCGACACAGTAGTCATTGTGCTGGTCCGGCGCAATTACTGTATCTCCAACGTGTTCCGGAAACATATGCCGTTTTCGCTTGAGCTCTTCTTCGAACCACATGTGCCTTTACGCTGATACAGTGGAAAATCGGGACTCATGATTGCGGTCAAGAAGCCTGTTTTTCGGGACAAAGAATCTTGCGAGATTTGGAAAAGGCCAGGGTGTACATTGTGAGGCTGAACTAGCCTTAATACCGGCATGATGAGAGGCGTACAATGATTTCAGCCGAATACGTTTAGATTTACAGCGTTACACAGGCATATAACAAAGCCGAGTCTCGCAGTCGTTGCACTCTGTCTCTTCTTGCAGTCTGATCGCTGGACGAAAGGTAAGTTGAGAATGCAGCGTTCGTTAGTGTTGGGCCAATTTCTTATGATGCGCAGTTTCAGCGCATCGGACCTGGACATCGACCGTGGAAGTTGTGTCTCGAATCTATCAATCAGACGTTTCCCGTCACCTGAAATGGCTCGCAGTAGGCCCTAGAAGCTCAACGACCAAGCGACGATACAAGGGTACATGTTCTGGGGAGTTGATGTGAGGTTGGGGTAGTGGGCCGCCACGGCTCCAGGCAGTGCAGCCGTGGCAAATTGTGGAGAGGCGGAAAGAGCCGACAAAGCAGCCGTTGCATTCTTTTTGCCACAAGTGCTGCACATGGGCCCAGGATTACTATACCGGAGAGCCAGGGTTGATTACCATACCTCTGCTATTGGGTTGGGAGATGGGGCACGCCCGAGTTGCCATGGCATTGACTGCCGAAGAAACGTGACTTGGCGATTTGGCTCCGAGAACCTCGGCCCAGCAAGTCCTCGCGCCCGCCCCACAAGTAGAGTTAAGACGTGCGTCTCCGCCTCCGCAATCTGTATTTCATCGCCTCTGCTCTCTGTCCTTGCCTTGCTGTTCAATTCCCTCACCCATCCTCTTCTTTCTCTCTCTTGCACATACATCCACAATGACTGACCGCCTCAAGTCCATCGTTTCGCACATGTCGCCGTCGACTAGCGGTATCTCGGCGCTGTAAGAAGACACGACGCGCCACTACTACAGAACCATTGCTGACAGCAGCTGTGATAGGACCACCAAGAACCCCGACGACATTGTCATCACTCTCGCTCTCCGCACGCCCCTCACCAAGGCCCACAAGGGTGGCTTCAAGGACACGACGCTCGATGGCATTCTCGTCAAGACTCTCAAGCAAGTGGTCGCCAGGGCAAACCTCGACCCTGCGCTCGTTGAAGACATCTGCCTGGGCAATGTCTCGGACGCCAAGGCTGCCTACTATGTCCGCGCTGCCATGCTCGCCGCTGGTTTCCCCAACACTACCTCCGGATCATCCCTGAACCGCTTCTGCTCGTCTGGTCTCAAGGCAGTGCAGGACATTGCCAACCAGATCGCCGTCGGCAGCATCGAGATTGGTCTGGCGCTCGGCGCTGAGAGCATGACTGTAGGTGGAGACAGGCTAGAGAGGCCGTTCGTCCCTGAGGTGCTCGCGAACCCAGAGGCAAACGACTGCATGCAGCCCATGGGTCAGACATCAGAGAATGTCGGCAACGAGTTCAACATCTCGCGCGAAAGGCAGGACAGGTTCGCCGCCGAGTCATACCGAAGAGCTGAAGCTGCCCAGAAGGCCGGCTGGTTCGATGACGAGATTGTGCCCATTACCACAACCGTCAAGGACCCCAAGACAGGCGAGGAGAAGACCGTCGTATTGACCAAGGACGAGGGCATCCGACCCGGCACTACCTTTGAGAGTCTTCAGAAGGTCAAGCCAGCCTTCCTTCCCCACGGCGACAAGTCACATGCTGGTAACTCGTCTCAGCTTACCGACGGCTGTGCTGCCGTTCTCCTCATGAAGCGCTCCACTGCCGAGAAGCTCGGCCAGCCCATCATGGCCAAGTATGTTGGTGCCACCGTTGCCGGTCTTGCCCCAAGAATCATGGGTATCGGCCCATCCGTTGCCATTCCCAAGCTCCTCAACAAGTTCAACATTACCCTTGACGACGTCGACCTCATCGAGATCAACGAGGCTTTTGCCTCTATGGCTGTATACTGCCTGGAGACCCTGAAGATTGACCACCAGAAGCTGAACGTCAGGGGTGGTGCCATTGCCCTTGGTCACCCTCTCGGATGCACAGGTGCACGACAAATCGTCACTGGACTGAGTGAGTGCAGGAGGCAAAAGAAGAAGGTCCTCCTTACCAGCATGTGCATTGGTACTGGTATGGGCATGGCCGGTCTGTTTATCAACGAGCAGAATGTGTAAAACTATTTAATGTTGACGTTGTCTTGTTTTCTCAATCCATGTAAAATTCAATCATTTACCTTTTAGCCACGATCCTCTTTCTCTTGGCAGTGTATGAAGACTCATAAGTGTGATTCGAGCGTGTTGTCGAGCGTCGAATGTAGTTATTAAGTGTCGAGTGTGGTTGTCAAGTGTCGAACATAGCTTTCGAATGTCGAACATAGTTGTCGAGTGTCAGATATGGTGTAGTCGAGTATCGACCACTGAGCGTCGAGCGTCGAGCATAGCGTCGAGCGTCGAGCATAGCGTCGAGCGTAGCGTCGAGGGTGTCGTTGGGCATCGAGGGTATCATCGAGCATCGAGCATGGTTATCGAGCGTGTTGTGGTGTAGTCGAGCGTCGACTATTAAGCGTCGAGCGTCGACCAATAAGCGTCAAGCGTCGACCACTGAGCGTCGAGCGCAGCGTCGAGGGTACCGTCGAGCATCGAGGGTATCGTCGAGCATCGAACATGAGTGTTATTAAGAGTCGAATGTACTTGTCAAGCATAGAACAGGGTTGTCGAGCGTGTTGTGGTGTTGTCAAGCGTCGACCATTGAGCGTCGAGTGTCGAGCGTAGCGACGAGGGTGGCGTCGAGCATCGAGGGTATCATCGAGCATCGAGCACGGCGTTTGTTAAGTGTCGAATGCACTTGTCAAGCATAGAACAGGGTTGTCGAGCGTGTTGCGGTGTTGTCGAGCGTCAGGCGTGCACCAAGACATGCCCAAGAGGATCCTATCTGCGGGTCCTCAGCAGAGGTGTCTTATCCACGAACACCACTTGTGCGCGAATATCAAGAAGATTGCATTTCTCCAATCTCTGGCAGAGATGTCTTTTCTATGAAATTCTCTCTTGCCTGAATGCCGACAGTACCACGCTCGACAGCATCAAGTCGTGCCTTACCGTCGCCTTCACCCATCGCGTCCGACAGCGCTAAGTCACGTCCGGCAGCGCTAGATCGCATCCGACAGCCGACAACAACTGTTCAGCGGGCTGTCGGCAACGTTCAACAGCCTGCTGGGTACATACTATCAACATGGCTTCAACTTACTGCAGAGAACTGTCACTCTCGCCGCATAGTTCAATGTGCTGATCAGTCTCTGCCGCCTGTATACGGAAGGCGAAGCATGGAGCCGGCTCGTATCCATGTGCAGGAAATCTTGGAAGCAACAGTACTTTGGCTCGTGGACGGAGTTCAACGCAGGCATCAGCAAAGTCATTTTTAAACCCTAGGCAAAAGATAAATCTCGATTATATGTACCTTCACCAACGAGGGACATGAGCTACTATGCAGTTACAGCTTTGAGGGCAATACCAGCGACTCAGCAAGAAGGAACTACTCGACCAGATGTGAACGGATCATGTCCTCTGGCTACCCTTAGCCATCAGGATACGGACGGTATCTGACGGTTCGATGCGGAGGTATGTACGCAACGAGAAAGGAAGCGGTTATATGTCGAGAACATTGGGCTTCTACAGGGTCGTCGCATGTTGGTATGATTATTAGCGCAACTCAGGGAGAAAGCGAGATATTGTATGGATACTGGGTCGGCTGTTTTGATTTGTTTCAGCAAAAAGCATGGCTTGATAGTTTACCGGATGAAGGGACATCTTCGTATGCTGCCAAAACCAACTGTGAAGACGTTTGAGGTGAGGCTGGGATCGCCCAAGGAATGGAACGAGGTCGTGCGGCGCCATGTCAAAATATGCGCTATCCGCCTAGTGCGTCTGGTCTCACGATCTGGCTGCCGTTTGGATGATTAGTATCAATATTCGTACACCGAAAAGAGTTTTTGATGAATTCCGCCGCATCTCATGGGATGGTACTTGAATGTTGGCGGTAACGCGTCATATTCTAATTACATAACTACATTATTTTTTCTTAATCTATAGCGATGTGGGATAACCCAGGAGAACAAGAACCATATCTTTGAATGAAAACAGGAAAGATGAGACGAGCGATCTGAATATTATTGAGATAGCGGTTAACAGGCACCAGACTGCTTGGCGAATCCAAGTCTGATGGCATTGGGATTTGTAAAGTCGTGGATGATGTACTTGCCCTTGAAGAAGTTGGCACCAAAAAGGCTGAAGTCGACGCCACCACCAATGTTTTGAAGACCGCCCAAGCATACTTTTCCAGCGTCATCGATAGGTTGAGATATGAGCTGTGAGCCGGGAGTGACAAACTTTTGTCCGCTAATCACGACAGTCCAGCTGGGAGGGTTGCTGTTGCAAGGAAGGGTGGAAAATTGCTGTTCGCTGTCATACTGCGCTCCGGGGATGCGGGAGTACCAGTCCTTAACGATATCGGGGTCGGTAAAACTTAGTGTAGTAGAAGCATCGAGATGGATGTTCATCCTTCTTGAGGTAACCTTTAATTTGTCACCGAGGCTGAATCCCTCGCCCCAGAAGCCGTATGCAGGCCAGTAGTCCTCGAGTTTGTTATTGGCCCAGGCAACAGGACCAGTCATCTTGTTCTGATCCACAAATCCAAAGTCAAAAATGGCGCCACCCTTCCTTTCCGCAACAGCGAAGACTGGCTTTGCAAGCTGGGGTTTTACATTGTCGAAAAAGTTGAGCTCTAACTCAGGCATGATAGTGTTGTAGTCGCTAAGGCCAAGGCCGATAATGCAATCCAGATCTGACCGGAATTCACTAGAGACGTTTTGGGCTGCCCCAAAGGTTTGCTTGGCAGTGATACCGCCGAGTACGACTGTATTACTTAGCATACGTCGCCTTTGAATCTCGATATCGCAACTTACCTTCTTCAGTATATACCAGACCGACTGAGTCTGCTGTAGCGCCGTTATACCCAATTGAATAGTTGGAGCCGATTTTCTGGTGGGCAGGGTTAACCTCGTAGTAGTTATGCCCTTGAAGTTGGTCTTTGGGCTGCAGGGACGAATACATCCAGCTTAGCAAATATTAGCATAGAGTCATACACAGGCGTCCTTGATGACTTACAAATCGGAGGCAGCAGTACCGATGGTGGCGCGGAGAGTTTTGCCACCGACCTTGAGTGGATAGAGGTAGGTAGTATCCCATTTGTCAGTGGCCATACCGTATGCTGACCCAGTGACCTTTCGGGTTCGAGCAACGCTCCTCTTGCGAGTAGCCTGCTGCGCAGTCTCCACGAGGTTTGGATGCACGTCAACTCCATGTCGACGCCTCACATCAACCAAATGTTCCAGTGCATGCACAGAGCTTGCAGAACCTGGGATCGGTTTGAGTGAGAAGGTAGAGCCGTCGTCTATGTTGAGGTAAATGTCAGCCCCAGCTCTCCAGCTTTTGTTAAATCGCATGATTTTGAGCATCCGATCTCTTTTTAACCTACCTTGAGGAACAGGAGTAGCAACCGCTGCGCCAGTAAAGGCGATAATGGCCATAGCTTGAGCGAAGGACAACATGGCGACCGTGATGTGCAGTTTGTTGGAGAAGCGAATGCAGTATGGGTTTATGGTAGAGAGTGAAACTGGTCGGGTAACGGTCTGCAAGAGTGGAAGTTGCTCTTGTTCTTATATGAAGCTCATCCCACAATACGATCATGCTCTGACACTTCTATTCTTGGGTGGGCGACAAAGTGACGCCTTGATCCGGCCACAGCTCAATGGTCCGAGCCGTGTATTGATCGGAACAGGGTCCTGCAAAGCACCGACTGAGTATAGCCCAACTGTTCCAACGGCTTGTTCCAACGGCTGGGTGCGTATTTTAGCCTTTGGTGGTCACTTTAGTGTTCGGAGAGTACACCGACATGTATAATGTCCTCATAGGCCCGATAGTGACATCGCGCTGACACCTGTCGGCTGTGTTAGTGCTTGATCCCGGCAGCCGGGCTGCTTAGAAGCGCGGTGTTTGTTGGCTTGTAACAAGAGACATGGCTCCAAGTTCATAGTTCGACGAGATCGTTCTGTTGACCAGTAGATAGAAACATGCCATGAACATAACCGTAGACTGATGGCGGAACTATGTGAACGCATGAACTCTGATTTCACTATTAATAGACTAACTCGGGTAATCTAAGTACATTCCCGTTCGCTAGAAGTTCTGGAACGTCACACTCGGCCTATTTACCTAAGGGTTAAGCCGCATGCCGGCGCTGCCAAGCATTGCTAGTAAAAGCTTACCATATTTGACAGGAGCAGTGGTAGTAGCGCAGCTACAGGGGCCGGAACTTGGATCCCATTAGGCCAAGTAGAGATAATAGAGTTCATCCACACTTAGCAAGGACGTATTTCCTCAAAACTTTAACTGCCGAGTTAATGATTTTGGCCAGCAGGTTTTCAGGCGATGAATTATCAAAGCATACCGACATACCGACAAGTCTATACATGAGTGTGGTTAGGAAAAAACACCACTCGGCGTTGTGTTTTGACTCAAGAAGCGCGCAGACAGATCCACGGAGGCGTTAGTTCCTATTCCATCTATGTACATCCGTTATAACTGCATTTCGGACACTGATGCTTCTACACAAATGGGTCCATCAGCACCAGGATCTATGCACGTTTGTACCTATACTATGATGAGGGTAAGCAATGCACATTGTCATTACGGTGCAGGGGCCGAATAGCCAAGAAAAACAAAGTTTCTTGCCATCCTCGTTGCGCCAGAACCCCTGTCGCACTTAACATTACTCAGAACGTATTCGATTTTACGAAATGTGTGTTGTGTGTAGCAAAGAGTTGTTGTTGAGGTATTTAGACACGTGATTAGTGGGAGGATTTAGGACGACGAGCGTTCGGGTTAGTTAGACAGTTTCTTTCTTGAATTTTACCTTAGCGATAACCACCTAAAGTTTGCCAGTTTGCCAGTTTGACAGCTCCTATGCCAATCAGATTGCGGGTTAAAGTCTGTACTCTCTACCAGCTCAATATTCTGCCGTGCTACAGTGTGTACAGTCTTTGTTCAGAGTACAGAATATGCAAAGTTTGCAGCAACACTGAACAAACACGTTCCCTCTTGGTCCACTTGGTAGCAGGCTGCCTCGCTTGCCTAGAATACGATCGTTCAAGATCAAAAATATCTGCCCAACGCGTGAGAATCCATTATTACCATGGAAGCCCTGATTTGAATCGAATTTCTTGTTCTTAAAGCTGTGCCTGTTTACCAAATCAGTTGCTTTCATGCATGGTACAGTGATCATTCTGCTCATAGCAAAGTCTTTCGTCAGCCCTATACTATGAGAGCACGAAACTTGAGACCCTGAGGACTTGTAATGAACACTGCAAGTTGGAGGATTCTTTGTCTTTTCCAATAGGCAGTAGCTGTCGCGCCGTCATAGTCAACAACATTAGGGAGAAACTAATCTGAAGGGAGCAATTGTGAATGGATTGCATGCACCATCAACTCACGACCGTGCTCCAGGGCGCTAGGTTATCCTCTGCAATGCTCGATCGTATGTTTAGACTATGTGGTTTGCTAGAATATGGCACGCCCATCAGGAGGGGCCAGAGAGTGAAGGTAGGGCACCATATGTGTCTTGGGACACATAGAATGAGCAGTGACTTACACGCAGGGTAGTAGGGAAATAGATCGAGTGAGAATGGAAAGTTTACAAGGTATGTGGTTTTCGCACATGTTTTGCTCAATTAGAATCTCAATAGTGCTATCGTGAACTAGCATAGCTTTCGTGGTTTTTGCGTCTCAACAAAGACACTACTTGTTGCCGTTGTATGCCAGCAAATTTGTTGAACCCATAGGATCCGTGACAACGTTGGGAGTACCAAGTGCATACACCCTTGCCTTCACTGCTGCGGCAGTGGATGGCCCTTCAAGAGCACGGAGATATGAAACCAGACCAGCAACATGGGGAGCGGCCATAGAGGTACCTGTCTTCGTCGCTGTTCCTGAATCGCTCAAGTGAGATGCTGAAACGATGTTTGTCCCTGCAGCGAAGATGTCGACCGCGGCGCCATAGTTGGAGCCTCCGGCCCCGCTGTGTCTTTTGTTATCAATTTCAACGTTTCCGACGCAGATGACTTCGGGAGAGCGAGCTGGTGAGCTCTGAATGGCAGGTGAGTTCTCGTTGCCTGCTGCTACCACAGCGAGCACGCCTTTGCTCCAGGCTGCAGTGATAGCCGCGTCCCATGTTGTGGAACCAGATGCGCCAAGCGACATATTGATGACAGCAGTGTTCTGTCGCTTCTTGGAAACAATATCGTTGACTGTCCAGTCAAATCCTGCGAAGACATCTGAAGCACTTCCTGTCTCTCCACCCATGACCTTGACAGCCACGATCGTAGTCTTTTTAGCGACGCCGTACTTTGTACCACCGACAGTTCCAGCTACATGCCTGCATTGTGTTACGTGGCGAAGAAAAATGTGTAACAAGGGATTCCTTACGTTCCGTGGCCATCTTCATCTGTATTAGGAGTGCCTTTCACAGCATTGAAGCCCCAGATTGCTCGCCCCTCGAAATCGTTGTGGGTGATGCGAACACCGGTATCTCAATGACCATGTGTTAATATAAAGTCAGGACCTGCACGATATGCCCTAACTTACCGATCACGTAGGAAAAGGTGCCTTTGCCCGCACTATCGTCGTAGATATACGAAGTGGCTCCTGCTTTGCGGGAAGAGATACTGGCTAAGCCCCATGGTGCACTCGTCTGAGTTACAAGTGCGCTAGTTCTCATGATAAAATCTTGTTCGATAGTGAGAACCTATACATGGTGTCAGCATTGCAGCATGGTATCGTCTCAGAATGCAAGCTCAGTTACCTCAGGTAGAGTCTTCAGTTCTTCAATAGTCGCTTCATCGAAAGACCCAGCATAGCCCTTGAAACTGCCAAAGCCGTACTCACGCTCCACTGGATCACCATTTGGACCATCGTTACCTCGACGAGCCAGATTGCGGGCGTGTATGCTGCGCACTTTGTTGTGGTGAGCAGCGATCGATGCGACGTCGGTGTCAGGCTTCAATTGAACAATGTATTTTCCTGGGATAACCTCATTCGCTGGAGCTGCTACGACAGGAACAGCATGAGCAAGAAATGGAGCCGCGGCTACAGCCAGCACGGCGAGGCGAGTGAAGAACTGCATTGTGAATGGAAGCAAGGTGCGTGTGAACTAGAATCGACTTGCCCACCATTGCTGGACTATACGCGCTTTTTGACTTGTCCGTCGCATAGACTATGGTAATTGCGAAGAATCCCAATTCCAAGCATCTCTTATCGTTTCTTAACTTCTGCCTCTTTAGGTATAGGCTGTACAAGACAATTCGTAAAAGTTAATGAAATCTTCCGAGTCATGTGTAGCCAAGACATCAAGTAAGGGGTGCTTTAGAAACAATAGGTATTTCGGAAGGCAGGCATCCCTGTTCTGCCGGCGAGTGATTCCCGATTTGAGCGCGTCTACCGAGCGCGAAGCGACGGGACGCGGGAGTCGGTGTCGTGTTTTGTGGAGATATCCTATCTCGGGTTTTGCTCCGCAGAATCGGGCCTTCAACAATCAACGAGGACAACCTCAAGAATAGAAAAGGCAGTCCGGAAGTAACGCCAACACTGCGGGTGCTTCAAAAGCATACCTTAATACGTTCGTATAAGGAAAAGCCAAGTCGATTCGCTTGATGCCAATAAGTATGTCGTTTTGGCATCCAAATGCACAAGAGCATGGGTGATTGGGATTAGTTCTCCTACGTGTCCTACCTTCTGTCGTGGTGCCATTGCATGTGCACCTCTATTTTCCTGATGAGCAAGGCTCTGTACAGACCCATGTACATCCTTTTGACACAGTGATTAGACTAGAGACAAGGTTTCAGCCTGTGGACTTCGGCTAATATTAAGTTTTTGCACACTGCTGGGGCCTCCCTGCGGCCGCTCAATCTCTACCATTTGCCCTCTGGTCTCTTCGCCTTCACAACCACTAGTACCTATAGTTGGTTTTTCTAAGAGATCTACTAAGACCCTGTAACAGTACCTTTACTGCAGAAGTCTAAGCATGGATCACGTGACATATATAACAGCCACTCCATTAGAACAACCATAACGATCTACCTAAGACTGGATAACTAAAGATAATTCCCTGAAGCTACATACAGTCATTGCGAGCTTCATATGTCATGTAATGCCTCATTCCACCTTGTTTATCTGGTCTGTGCTAATCTCGTTCTAATAGGCTATATGCAGTCCGTGCGTAGCCTTGAACGTCCACAACTCACCTTGAACTTCAGCCTCACGCTGAATATAGCCTGATCGCCACACCATGCCCATATGTCTGCGTTCGTTATCCCTAGGGACCTCTCGGGCCTGTTATGGATACAGGCAACCCCATTGCGGGGTCGGCTGAAGACCAAACTGTACCAGGGGCAGATCTTTACCAACCTCTTCATTGCTCTTTTGACTCAGATCCTTTGGCCGCTTCATTTGACCCACCATGGGACCCTCCATCTCTGGTGCCGAACCAGGTCGAGTCGATAGACTTTCAGGACTCATTCGAAATGGAATATGGACTCACTGATCTTGAATTTGAAGCTTTGTTCGATCCACCGCTATATCCAACGACGCTCGACTTGCCGATCGAGGCTCAGCATGAAGATAATTTTTCAAAATGGCTCGCTGAACAGAGCTTAAGCGCTACGTTGAACCAGACGATGAATTTGGAACGCGAGGATCCAGCACTCAGTTTTGGTCCAGAGTCAAGTGGCAATCCCACGAGTCAAATAGCATCAGACGCTCCTGCTGAGGCTATTGCTATGTCTTTTGGTCCCGGGAATGCGAACGAAGAAGAGCTGATGGCTTCTAATTTGTCTCAGCATGAGGCTGCCAATTTTCTCAGCCGCGTGCTGCAGTTCCTTAAGACAAATTTGCTGCCGAAAGTAAGACTGGAAGATATCTCAACCTTGCAACGCTTGCTCGAGATGCTCCGGGCAACAACAAAGCCCAGGGAAAGCCCCGAAAGATTGGCTGAACACGATCAAGATGTAAAATCAGGACGAACACAATTCTCGTCCGAGGCAAGAAATCTGCTAGAGGAGCATTTCGTATTGAATCCGTATGTCGACGCCGAGACTGCCAAACAACTCTCGAAAAAGACAGGCCAGACTATAAGGAGCGTCAAAACATGGTTCGTCAATGCAAGATCGCGAAAACAGAAAGACTCCGGTAAGCTCTAACTTCACTATGTTGTCTTGCATCTAAAGACAACAAACGTTTCGAATGTGGCTGATGAAGACTGATGCTTTCTAGTCCCATCCAGTGCCAGCTCAAAGGATATTCCGAATATTCAACAACAACAAGAGTTGAATGGAGAAGCGAAAAGGTAACACATCTTTTGGTTCCATTCCCTCCCAAGCTGACTTCGTCAAGAGCAAATCGTGAGAAGGAAAGGATGCATGTGAAGACGCTTGAACAAGAAGAAGATCAAACTAATCAAAGTACAAGATACTGCCAACCGACTGGAACTATTAACGTTGTTTTGGCGCCTTTCCTCGCCTGCAGCACCCGACCCGTGTCCCCTAACAACCCTCCGCGAATTCCGTCCCCTGGATCTAGGACAACGTGTTTTCTCCCACCTATCCAACCGCCTCCACGTCGGCAGCTCTCCGGAACACCTCCTTCTCATTATAGCCTATTCACACCGATGCTCAGCCCTCATAAACCGAGTGGGACTATTGACTGCAGCATCCGACCCGTGTCCCCTAATGGTCCTCCGCGAATTCCGTCCCCTGGATCTAGGACAACGTATTTCTCCCCACCTATTCAACCTCCTCCACGTCGGCAGCTCTCCAGAACACCTCCTCCTCATTACAGCCTATTCACACGGATTTTCAACCCTCCAATTGAGCATCAAGAAAGAGGTAGAAACCGGCTCCGTTCAGAAACGGCACCAGTCTCGCATGTCACTCCTTCATGGTACCAAGATGGGGAATCAAGTTCATCCAACTTCTGTGCACCTCCCTCACGGCCACCAAGCGTAGTCCGTTCTGCTTCAGTCGGAAGTGTAATGAGTTGGACTAGTCACAGATCCGTAGATCCACGTGGGCCACGCCAGGGACGAAAGAATTGGGAGCCCGCTGTCCCTGATATGAGCTTCGTCCAGTGTCCTTCAAAAGAGGTTACCGACTTTGTTCCATCTCCCACTTATTTTCAAACCGGTGGTTCTTCATCAATACCTATCCCGCGATCAAGCCAATCAAGTATTCAATCGACGACGACAAAATCAAGTCAAGGATACTTGGTTCAAATCCCAGTAGAACTACAAGCTGCTGGCAAAGTTGCCGACGAAAAACGAAGACGTAATGCTGGAGCCTCCGCACGATTCAGAGCAAGGAGGAAGGAAAAGGAGCGAGAGACTTCTCTATCTATATCAAAGTTGGAGCACAAGATCCGAGATGCCCTTGAAGACGCAGAATATTACCGCGCGGAAAGAGATTACTACAGAGCTATTGTCTTCCAGCAACTGTCGTCTCCAAAACGATATTCCGCGCGGCCGCTGTCTCCACGACTCAGACGAATGCCTCGACTCACTCAAGAAGCTCCGAGAGAAGAGTCGCCCACACAATACCTCGAACAAGATGCTGAGCCTCTATTAAAGCAAGAGTCAGTAATTTTCTGCACATGGCCCACTTGTGATGAACAGTTCAAGTACAAGTTCGAATGGGCTCGCCATGAAGAAGCTAAACACTTCTGTCCTTATTTATGGGTATGCTGCGCGGAAGAGCTGGAAAGCGGACCTACTTTACTAAATCAGTGTTTCATATGCGAAAGGAAAGACATCTCCACTGCGCACATCGCCACAGAACACTTTGGCATATGTAAAGCCAGGGATCTCAACTCTCGTAGTTTTCTGAGAAAAGATCATCTCGCACAGCATATCAAAGGAGCGCATCTCAAGCCTCTTGGCGTATCGACGACTGTTTCGAAGGATTTGCTGTCAGCCTGGAAGATCGACAACCCATCCATTGAACAACGTGCTCTGCACTGTGGGTTTTGTGGCGAGACTTTTGATAAATGGACAAAGCGACAAGATCATGTGTGGGCACATCTTCGCAGTGAGTCGAACACTGGACTGCAATACAAACTGGAGTGGTGGCCGGGACGTGTCTCTTCAGAAGAAGCTAGACTAGAGTGATACACTGCTGAACGCCGAGGCGATCTCCCCAACACCAGAACGCGTAACTTTCGCACGCGATTCCTCAACAACCATGGCACCTGTTGATCGTACGGTTGCAGCAATGGGATCGCAAGAACCAGGAGAACGACTTTCGTACAGGGCTTGTGCTGCCAAGTTTGGTGTTGATCGCAACACGCTGTCTCGAATTGACCCTCAATCTCGAGACATATATTTAACTCACCTCGTATCATTTCTTGCTGTGCAACCCTAACATGCTGTCAAGTACAGGAATCACCGGAAACGACCTCAAAGCAACATCCTAAAGAGGAATAACCACTCTTATGCTTCGCATGCAACCCCCAAACATCTCACGCGTACTAACTGTTCGTTCCTGACCCGATTCTACAAGTATTTTAGAAAATGGCAGTACATCCCATCCCACTCGCCTCCCGTTCCCCATCCCTTGGTGCAAACTCCTCATCTTTCCCTTCTCGGACAACACTCTCCCACCAACGTATTGCCACCCAAGAGGAACCACCGACGCTCAATCCATTTTCAAAACATTCAATTTACGTTTTTCACGCGCTTCCACAACGCTCTATCTAAATGCCGGTCTTCGTATCCTCGCTCTGCAACGCCACCTTGATACACGCGCGAGAAAGAGAGATAGACCAACAGAAGAAAAAGAAAAATTGATGATCAAACAGCCAAGCTAACTATGCACATGTATAAGATAGACGTACGTATATGTGAGAGAGAAGAAGAAAAGGATCTTTTTTTCTCTCCCCACTCTTTCCTTGCCCGCGGTTTTACCAGAGAACCCCCCTTCAAAACCTACTTTCCTCACCCTACCCAACTCCACTACCTTTGCGCCAGCCCCCTCACTCCGAGACTCGAAAACCAGTTTTTTTCTCTTTTCCTATCCATTGTCTTCATTCACTTGGTTTCGGGTTTCGGGTTTCTCTAGCGTTTTTTCTTTTTCGCCCCTCGTCCATTAATCATGCTGCATTTCACCTCATTTCCTCCCCTCCGGTCCCCTTCCCTCCCCCACCATCGCCCGCCTTCCCAAATACAAAAAAAAAACACATTTAACCCGGTAGAATACTCGTGTCGATTAAATTCCAACTGCCAGGAAAAGAAAAAAAGAAAAAAGAAAAACACTGTTCTACCTGAACAAGCTCCTCAACTCCTCCAACCGCTGCTTAGTCGCCTCTTCCTTGCTCCGCCGCTCCCTCGCCATGGTCAGATCCGCCAAGGCCTTCTTCTTGTCCTGCAGCACCAGCATCTTCTCTTCAAAGCTATTCTGCATGATGAAGCGCTTGATGGTGACTTCTCTGTCCTGGCCCAAGCGATGCACACGGTCGACAGCCTGGGCCTCGGCAGCGGGGTTGAACTGCGGTTCCATCATGAAGACCTTGTTGGCGGTGGTGAGATTGAGGCCGAGGCCGCCGGCGCCAATGGAGACGAGCATAACGCGGATGTTGGGATCGTTGCGCAGCGCGGCCATGGATTTGTCGCGCGCGTCGCGTGTCATGCGGCCATCGAGGCGGACGAGGGTGTGGCCTGCGGTTTTGAGCGCGATTTCAATGAGGTCCAGGTGCGTGGTCCAGGAGGAGAAGACGATGCTAGAGTACGAAAGTTAGTCAACTGGTTTGCAAAGAATACAAGTTTTCCATACCTCTTGATCGGTCGCTCATCCGGATGCTCGTCGCTCCAGCGACGGAACTCGTCAAGGTCGTTAAGAAGTGCTTGAGTCTTTGTGTGTGGGCCTGTATAACTGCCCACCTTCTTGGCCAGCTTAGGGTCCTTGCGAATACGATCTTGCTCCTCGAGGTAGGTGAAGAAATCAGCGCGCTTGAGTTCCAGAGCAGCAGGCCGATTGACATCGTCGCAGACATGGCAGCGGACAGAGCCATCGGGCTGGAGGGATTTCTTCCACTGCTCCCGCAGTTTCTTAAGATGGCGAGGGCAGACGAGATGGTAGCAGGTGGTCATGTAGCCAATGACATCTTGCACGTTGCCCTCTTCGTCCTCGTCGTCTGAATCAGCATCCAATATTGATTTCTTGCCGGGACAGTAGAGGCAATCGGCTGCGCTTGTAGACTCAAGAAGGTTGAGCATTTCATACGCCTGCTGACGCGTGAGCTGAGGCATTTCGTGGCCGTCGTCTTCAATCTCCATAGGCTGCTCATACGTCATGCCATCGGTGGTCTTCAAGGCCTCTTCGCTGAGTAGATCGCGTCCATGTGCGCAGATGAGGCGGAGGTTGAGGATGGCCGTAAGGATGCGCGCGTACGACTTTCCACCCATCTTGTCGTTCTGGGTCACAGCAAGGACCTTGCGCTGTGTGTCCTTCTCGAACCAATCATGCAGCTGCCGCTCCTCCTTGGAGAATTGCAGCTTTACAACATAGTCGAGCTTCCTCGGCACTTCCTCCTTGATGATTTCCTTTGTGCGGCGAATGGTCACGGTACTGACGAGTAGTTGCAGTCGCTTTACCACATTGGGATCTGCACTCTTGAAAGGATTCAGAATGTGTGTGTTAAAACCTGCAGTAGTGTCAAAAGGCTTCAGCTTGATGAAGTTGAAGAGTGCGCCAAGGTCCTCCAGTCGATTCTGTACTGGCGTTCCCGTAACAGCCCATCGTCGCTGGCCCATCATATTACAAGCAGCCTTTGATTGGTTTGTTGGGTTACGGATCGTGTGAGCTTCATCCAACACGATGCGGAACCAGTTGAGATAGGGAAGTGCGCGCTTCGCGTCCATGATGTCCTTGGCGATGATATGGTATGTAGTCAGGACAATGTCGTAATCCGCTAGCCTCTCGGGTGTCATGGAAAATCTTTCTGCTCCATGGTACCTTGTCCATTTCAATGCGCCACTGCCTTCAGGGAAGTGTTCCTTGATCTGTTCCTTCCAGTTCGTCATGGTACTGAGAGGGCATACGAGGAGTGTCGCTCGTGTGTTTATAATAGGCTGTATCATAGCAGGAAGCGGTCGAGGAGGGGGCCTCTTCTGGCTGAAGGCTTGTGCTTCAGCAATAGAGGTCTCATCGCAGATGAGAGACAGGACGCTGAGCGTCTTTCCGAGTCCCATCTCATCAGCCAGTATCCCACCCAAGTTCGGAACTGGCTTATGGGCTCGCTCTTCACCAGTAATGATGTGCACATATGATATCCGACCATTGTCGCGAGTCTTGGTAGTCCACATCGGATCCCTATGTTGATCAGAGTCCTCACCAGAACGGTCTCGTTCGTGGTCGATCATGAAGTAAAGCGCTTGTTTTTGATGCGGGTACAGCTCGGTCTTAATGAGTGGTGATGGTTCGCGGGTCGGCACCTCTTCAGAACTGCTAACGACAGTGTCAAAGACATCGTCTACCTCCTGGCGAATCTCATCGACACTGCGAACTACATAGTTGTTCATAGCTGTGTACTGCGGGGGCGGCTGGAAGCCATGCTGTGAAACTTGAGACTTCTGGAAGCCTTCTTTGGTCTGCGGGTTGTAGTAGTCGTGACGCGCAAGTTCAAAGACAGGACTCTCGAGGATGAGGTTCTTGCTCTTGAGAAACTTTCCGATATTGTCTGCCATCTTTCGAGGGCAGTAAAGCTGCAGGGTCATGGTGATCAGAGCGGACGTGCTGCTGCCTGGCGGGCCTTCGCCTGGAAGCTTTCGCCGTGGCTCGGTCCAAGCCATCCACTTTAGGCCGCTCGTATTTGCGCTGTCAATCAGAGGTGTGAGTCCCTGCGCCGTCTTCATGTCAACCCTACCAAACTCTTTACCCATGCCGTCAAGAACCATGATGATCTGGTTGCCCTTGTTGCCACTCCTACGAAAGGCGACTTTGATGCGGCTTTGACCGCCGTGGTTTCCGGTAAACTTTTTGGGGTCTGGGAAAGGAACGAGATGAGCTTGGATATAAGTGTGCTTGACTTTGCCGATGCAGACCTCATCGTTGCTGTTGTCTTGAATGACCTGGACTTCGTCCTCGTCGTCGCCTGAGAATTTTAGACTTGTTTTCTGTTTGCAAGGCGCTGTACTTACTCATGGTTAGATCGATAGCCGACTTTTGCTGGGGTGGTGATGCAGCAGCAGGCGGGCTGTGTTGATACTGAAGACCAAGCGCGCTTCCACCAGCAAAGTTCGTATGCGACTCTCCTGCTTTGAGGCGCTTTGCAGGCGACGATGTGCGCTCTTGAACGTTGTGCAGGCGCTCAACAAGCGAGACCTGGCCGGTGTTGCTGGGCTCACTGCGGCCGCGATCAGCCTCTCCGCCAGATGATGCTGGACGTTTTGGATTTCCAGACTTGGGATTGAGTAGCGCTCGAGGGTCGAATTGATTGATCTGAGGTATTGGCACTCCGTTGTTGTTGTTGTGGTTGTTGTGGTGAGCTGCAGTCTCGCCTGGCACGTGCGCGGTTAGCTCTGAGTGACTGAACGTGGATGAATGCGCTGGGAGGGAGTTGAAGAAACGGGTTTCACCATTGGCTGATATGGGATTGGCAAACACAGAGTCATCAGGTTCAGATGCGCTGAGTGAAGCAGTTGACGCCAGATCCAAGGACGCGTCGTCTGCCATCTCCACGCCCGGAACCGACGCTTCCATATCGTAGATTGAGTTTGACATTCCAAAGACTTTGAGCTTGCCAAAGGTGATGAAGTGATGATGAACCCCCAATATGAGGAGGAAAAAAGCAAAGGTAGACAGAGGAAATATGGGAGATATACCTGTCCTTCGTACCCCTCGCGGGTCAAGTAATAGAGCAGGATTCATGTTGTCTAAATGAGGATAACAAAACACGACTTGTTTCTTTTACCTGTTGGTCTCACGAGTGAGTCCTTCCAGCTCTTCCCGCGGCGCCGTGATGCTGAACGGCGCAGCGCATCTGATGCCAAGCCCCAGTACTTGCTCGCCACGGCACGCTGGAAACAGTCGTTGATCACACGCGTTCTCCTTCTCTTGAACCCTCAGTGACCTTCTCCTCTTCCTGTTTGGTCGAAATTGCGTCGTAGAGCGCTCTCTCCTGCCAAAAGATGCGCGTAATGCTGATTCTAGCTGCTCAGTGTCCCAGGGCGAAGTGAAGTCAGGGCGTCGTAGTTGCAGCGGCCCGCCTCAGGTAATATGGCGCTTTGCATCAATGCGTATGGTGCCCCAAGAGTCGGATGAAGACCTGCTTCATTGAACGAGGCGCGCAGGGTCGAGGGCTGTCGCCTTTCATGGTCGCCTGGTGGGAGGTCGAGTGTGGTGTGGCTGAAGAGGGACTAGCGTGGGTGTGGTCGGATATGTCAGATGACCCGTCGATTCTTCCGCTTGTGGTGCGTGTGTGTGTGCGTGTGTGCGTGTGTGTGCAGGACAGAGCCAGAGCCTGAAACGACACCGTGCATACGTTCGCAGCGCGATGGCATACTAATGCGCGCTATGGAATTGCCCATGTAGGCTGCAATTGCGCCATGTCGTCTTGCGCCGCAAAAAATATGATAAGATTACCCATGGCCCAAGGCTACCGCGTCTAAATTCGAAGCCACCACGGCTGCATGCTTAGCGTGCGCGCGAGGTACACGATATCCTAGCCGGCCTGCAGAGCCATTGCTTGGAGACACAGTCCGCCAGTGCAACTGGAATCAACTAGCACTCAACGATATCCACCAGTGTGCAATAATCACTGCCGGTCGTCTCCGACGCGCGTTCAACAATGCCAGCTTCCTGCAACAGCCTCTCTCGTGCCGCTCACTATGATCACATGGTCTGTAACATATGCGGGGATGACGCCGACGAAGCGCCGCCACATACATGTCTTCGCTACACACAGGCACTGCCTCAAAAAGACCAGGTATTCCAAGTCATAGACTATTGCCTCGTAACACGTACAGCCCGGATGACCTCTTCCCGCGTGGAGGGGTGAGGTGCCCAGTGCAACCACTCTTAGACAACGGCCAACTGCCATATTGCTATCTATGCGACAAAAACGCCATCCATGCAACCCCACCGTATATGCCCATGCCCATGTCCATGCCCATGCCAGTAACCGCCCCATAATAACCCTACGCTCACGATGCAAAACAATCATTCTTCTCATATAACACATACCGCTGCCGTAGCAGGAAGCCAAACGCTCGCTCAGCACCACGTGAACACCGGATTCTTGCCCTTGACCATCTCCAGCCGCTCCACAATCACCTTTTTCCGGTTTCCCTCCATGTCTTCGTTTGCCGCATACCCCAGGTCGCCGTCGTCGTCAAACCCGTAATCGTCAACTTCTCTTCCATGCGTCAGCGAGAATCGCCGGGGATGGTGCTGTGTATCGCGGACATGCCGACGAGGCGCCTCATAGCTCATGCGCGACTGGTTCGTCGGCCGCCCATTGGCATGCTTGTGCGCGGTCCCTGAGCCTGAGTAGACATCGTTGACAGTTGCCGGGGATTCGGGGCGGCGATCAGCCTGGCGTATGTCGAGCGACGAGGCACCACGGGCAAGGTTGAAGCGGTTCCCCATTGCGCTTTCTAGAGGCGGCGAGTTCATAAGAAGGTCTTGCTGAGGTTTCTGGGGCGGCGTCGACACAGCCGTAATGTCCATTTCCTCATGTTCCTCTTCAAGCCTAGAAGGCCTGCCTAGTGGCCGTCTCCGCGTCTCTGCCGACGGTGCCCTGAGTGGAACAGCAATCGGTATCTCCACTATGTCATCCCACACACATACGCGGGCTCTTCTGGTGAGCTCAAGAGGCCCCAGGTCGGGCGTCTTCAATGTTTCCACTACATTCCACGCCTGTCCCTTCATCACTGCAATCTGCTTGGCATACATGCGCTCCTTGAAGTCGGCGTCTTGCGAGAAGCACTTGCGGAGGGCTGACTGAGTGTCACTCCACCACTGTTTCGATGTGAGGAGAGGCAGAAAGTGACGGCGGGTCGCTTCAGAGAACGGCTGCCCAATGAGGGAGACAGGGAGAAAGAGCCAACCAAACGGATAGCTGCGCCACTGTGATTGTGTCAGCTCGCTGTACCATCACGACAATCGAATAGTACTTACGGCATCTGGGTGTTTCCAGGGCCAGGACAGACTATTGTCGATAGCACCAATGGACACGGTAGGCATTGGTCCACTCAGCTTGGGAGTATTGGACCGGCTGGCGGTGCTCATGGGCTCTCGTCGTCCATATGGGTCGGCCGCTTCCATCGAATGTCTAGTGTAGTCGCTGGGCTGGTGGTCCTGGGCATCCACGTCTTCGTCGAGTTTGGGTGGCTCTGCGACAATCGTAGCCTGCTGTGCCTTGTGGTCAATCTTTATCATCCAGTTGTCCAATCCTCTATCCGTGTTCCGCATAATATAGTCCAATATGACCAGCTTCTCGAGTTGCTCCCTGAAGGACTGTTGTAGTGCTGGTGTCCAAAAGCCCCTTCGTTGATTGTGCTCGCCCACCATGCCCACTTGTTCCTCTTCATCATCGCCATCGGACTGTGCTCCACTGGGTCGGCAGTCCTCTGCCCATCTCCGCTTCTTCTTCCGCGCGGCCCTGTCCCCACCGTACCCTGTATTGTGCTGGTCAGGCCAGGGATTCTCCTTAAGGAAGATGTTTGCATCCTTGAAACCCTTCAGAAACACCTGGAAACTACCAAGCTTTTCAGGAAACGGCTTTCTTTTCCTGTAGTATGCTCTTCTGTCCCAAAAGTCATAGTGAAACGACTTTGAGGAGAGGCCAACGACGTCGGTATAGGGGACGAGATTTGTACGTAGCTGGGTGTCGAGGACGTATGCGGCAGCTTCAGAGATGTAGCTGAGGTTGGGAATGAGACAAGCCCGGCCGAAGAAGAAGGGAAATAGATTCCTGTGTATCCATTTTGTCCACTTGGGATTCCGTGATGCGTAGGGCTCCTCGTCCTTTGGCTTGAAAACCCCCACTACCTTGCCCTGGGGATTGCGCGCAAAGTAGCTACCCGAACTGCCCTGTGTAATGAGTTTTGGGTGCATGCCCATGTCAATTGCCGTCCTAACACTTTCCACAACATCGTCGAATTCGAGCTTCGTCATGCGGTCGGATGGAACGTCATAGTCAAACGTCAGCGATTCGGCCGTCGCTGGTCGTACCCAGTCCGGGGCCTGGAATACAGAGTGGTGTATCTCGAGAGACTCGTCTTCCGCCGAATCCCGCCCCTTCTTCATCTTGAACTTTTGTGCGATTTCGTCGGCCCATCGCTCGAATCGGGCGTTGATAGCTTTGATGTCAACTCCCGAGTTGGCACGCTGCCGTCGTCCAGAAGGCGTTCTTTTGAGATTAGGTGAGCTTGGGCCTGAGCCGTTCATGCGCATGCCCGAACTCCGCTGCGGCTGTATAGGGGCGAACTGCGCGTTGGACAGGGAGTTCTGGTGGTGATCACCCTCGAAGTCGCTACCAGAATCTTCCTCTTCTTCGGCTTGCGCTATTCGGGCATAGCCCGAGGTTGGTGGTCTCTTCGACTTTGCCATTATGAAACGTGAAAAGCGAAGGAATCGGGGGTCAGTTGTGTTCTCGTGTCCTGAGGCGGGCTGCCTGCAATTGTGATGGAATGACGACGGAGCTACTGCATGGGGTTGTCGCCGCTAACCCCGCTGCGTCCTAGCTCCTCTCCGCTGTGGGACCATCACATGCAAGGGAGCTGGAGCCCATGGTCGCGACTTTTTCTAGAGTAGTTGCTGGAACAGACTATGCATTGTGGGGTATAATGCTCTATGCGCGGATCACCCAAATGGACTCAACGGCCTGCTGACCTCCTTGCCCTCTAGAAGCTGTCATCAAGATCCACCTGCCTCCTGACTACACTCGGGCTATCCTCATCCATGCCTCCAGTTGTGTCCGTTATGTCGCCCCCAGCAGTCATCAACAAGTCGTCTACAATGCGCTTACTGGCTTCTCGGGCTGTGAACTTGTCAGTTGAGCGTCCTGTCTGACAATGTGATTGGACTTACCAGGTGTTTGGAGAAGCTTGCTCTGCGGGATGTGGAACTGGATCGTCTTTGGAGGACTGAAGATTTCAATCTCGTCTTCTTCGTCACTATCATCGAAAATGGTCCCACCAGTCCTCTGAATACTCATCGGATGCTTGCCTTTTGCAGGTGTCTGTACGCTCACACCAGGTGTCCGTGGCGTCTTCAAGGGGGAGAAGATGTCCGCACGCAGTTGGGGTGCAGGAGACGAGGGCGGTGAGGAGTCCTCGGTCCATGCTGGCAGCTTCGAGGCAACGCTCCGAGGCGTCGGCGCACCGCGCTGCGCAGTGCGAGGTGTAAAGGCGCCTGTGGGTTTGTACTTTCGTGGGCTGATAATGGGTGTAGCCTGCACACGGTAGGTCTTGTCAAGAACGCGGTGCAGCAATGGATCCTGATTGATATACGACTGCTGTTTCGTCGCTGTGGGTTGCATGAAGGGCGAGGAGTCGAAGCCGCTCATGTCTGGTAGCGCCTGTCCTTTGCCGGGAGTGACTGGTTCCAACTTGGGCGTTTTCGTGTCGCCCAGGTTGGGTTGGAACTCAGCCTTCAGTGCCTCGTAGGGTGAAGACAGGGAAGCAAATTGCGGCTCCTCCTCACCGTCGCTTATGTCGCCTTCCATCTGCATGGTTTTCTTATTCGATTGGGGAGCACGCGGGGTGCTGTGGCCGAGCGAAGGCGAGTCGAAGGAGATGGTTGACTCGGGTTCCTCTTCTTGGGCAGACCGAGGTCGTGGTGGGGTAGTTGTTGCCCCCGTCATAGTCTCGTCGTCTTCGTCTTCGACTGTTTCGTCTTCGTAGGTGTGAGATTGCTCTGTTTCCTCGTGCTCAGCCGATTCGTCCTGATCAGGCGCTTCGTATCCCGAAAGCGAGACGTTGGCGCTGGCCTCGAAAAACTGCTTCCAAAACTTGGAGCCTTCCCATACGGCTTCCGAGTGTTTCCCATATTGCTCGACTATAGGCAAAATGCCTGTGGTGACGATGCGATGCGCGCGGCTGAAGTTCTGGTCGATTTCTGCTTCCGTCAGTCGCGTTGGTGGGGTGTACGAGGCCGTGTTTACCTTGCAGCGTCAGGGTGATGGACTGCTCCAACTTTTCCAATTCTTCCGTGAGCGATAGATTGCGCTGCGGAGCCATGCTCTGGCGCGACATATTGCAGTCGGTGTTCTAGTTGCTGTTCCTCGTGTTGCTGTTGTTGCTAGCACTCGGACTTTCACAACAAAGAAGATTCCCAAGAGCAAGCTTGCTTGGCACCCCCGAAGTTCCCCGCACCCTCGCCTTCAGTCAACTCCACTCCTCCACCACATACACGCGTGGCTCTGCTGCTGGCCTCGTGATTTTCATGCGGTGTTCCTATAGACGTCATGCCTGGATGAGGAACATTCGCTTCCCCTCACGCAGGCAGCAGGGGGCTACAAGAGGGGTGATACATGCACTATCCATGCTTCGGATCACCGGGTAGTCCATATCGAGCTGCCCGTTCCTGGGTGCGGAGAAGGTGGTACATCAAGTATATTGAAATATGACCATCTGAATGCTTGATTAACTGCCTGCACGCCTTTTCTCTTCCTCAGTTGGTCTTGCACCCATCCCATCTTCCAAATACTCACGCCATTCACTTTGTTCAAAACGACAAACACTCACCATGTCCGTTCGTCTACCACTAAGGACGCTCTGGCAAGCCTCACTAAACCCCGCGACTCTTCCCCGAATTGCAAGTCAAATCCCTCGGTGGAAACGCAATTATGCCGTCACGTCCAGTGATAGAAGAACGGCAATTGTCACGGGCTCCGCACGTGGAATGTGAGATTCCTCCATGTTTCCATGAGGTCCACTGGGCTTGACTAACCCCAACAGCGGCAAAGCCATTGCTCTGAGACTAGCAAATGATGGATATGATGTGTGTATCAATGACATCGCAGCGAATAAATCCGAGGCCGAGGAGGTCGCCAAACAAGTTCAGAGTACAGGTCGGAAGTCCTTCGTGTTTACAGCCGATGTGTCAATCTTGAGCGAGGTCCAGTCCTTAGTACAAGCGTCAGTATCCGAGTTGGGGCCACTCAACACAATGGTAGCAAATGCAGGCATCGCCCAAGTAAAGGCCTTACTCGACTTGGAAGAGCAAGACTTGAAGCGCATGTTTGAAGTAAATGGCACGTCATCGACAAAACTCGTTTCCGACTCTATATTAACCAGCTACAGTCTACGGTGTGTACAACTGCTACTCCGCCGCCGCCAAACAGATGATTTCCCAGGGAACCGGCGGCAAGATTCTCGGCGCAGCCTCTATAGTAGCTTTCAAGCCTTTTCCTCTCCTCTCCCACTACAGCGCCTCGAAATGGGCGGTCCGTGGTCTCACCCAGGCATTCGCTATGGAAATGGCTCAGCACAAGATCACCGTCAACGCGTATGCACCTGGTATCGTAGGCACTGCTATGTGGGACCTGATCGATGAGAAATTGGGTGAGATGACTGGGGCAAAGAAGGGTGAGACGATCAAGAAGTACACAAACGATTTGATTGCACTGGGCAGGACCAGTGTGCCAGAAGATGTCAGTAGTACGGTGAGCTTTCTATGTAGCAAGGACAGTGACTACATGACTGGACAGACTATCGTTATCGATGGCGGTATCATTTTTACTTAGGCAGGGATATCAATATACGTAAGAGATGATCTTATTCAGCGACGTGGTTTTGCCATAATGTTTCAATTTCAATGGGCAAACAGTGGGAATGTCGACCAAAAGCTCTGAACATGACCTTTCGCCAATTCAAGCATCTGTTGTGTGCCCTAAGCATCGAACGTTTGAGCCCAGGCTGTGTGCGATCTCTTTTCGTGCGATGGTCCATACAACATGGCCCAAACGGCTTCAACAGTCGAATGAAAGCCTTGCAGCATCAGCAAACTGAATACCTCCTGCTGACATTGCAATCACTCGCTACTAGATGAAGTTTGATTCACTATTCTTAAACCAAACATTGACTAAAAGTCGTTGAAGCATAAGGATCACAAAACGATGGTGAAGATGCCAGGGGAGCAGAAGTGTTTGGGAAATTTGCAGGGGTGTTTGATGCAATGCACAAGATTGAAGCGGATACTTCGGCCTCGAGGAGAGCTTTCGAGGGATCGTTGTTGGAGAGGTTCGGGGGGAGGGGTTAGAGTTGGGAGTGGGATCGTGGATTGATTATACGTTTGCCGTTGTGCGCAGTATCATTGGCTGTTTGTCGCTTGTTTTATGTGTTCGTTCGGGAGACGATGTTGGAATGTCGTGGCGTTTGCTGTTGCTATGCTTCTCTGACACATGAATATCTGCTGCTCACTAAGTCTGCAAAAGGTTAACATATCATACCTCTTCACTTGGATCTGTCGATTATCCTGTTCCGCTTACCAGGCCCTGTACTCAATCAATCATGTTTCCAAATCAGCGATTTAGCAGGTCATCCTCTCATCGGCTTCAACAACCCTTTTCATGCCAATCTCAATACCCAAGAAGCACTTCCTCGAGGCGTTCTATGCATCAAGCTTGTAATTGGGTATACTTGGCTGACCAGCTTATCAACGACATGCGCATGATGACAGAAGACATGAGGAAGAGAAGGGCATTGTGGCAGCAGGAGAGAGAGGAGCGCAATGGTGCCGTAAAACAAGTTGAGGAGGTCCAGGATACAGCTTAGCATGGTTTAGGAGATGTATATGAAAAGCTTGTATCCTTGGAATGTAGACCCAAGATCAAGCAGTGGTGGAGGGAATGGTGGGCAACGTGTCTTTGCAGAAGGGGGCGTCATATGGACCCAGTCGAAAGAGTCACTCGTGCAATAGTACTCCGAATATGGTAACATACCAGTGCGAATGATCCCTTGGTCTGGGTAAAATCAGATGTGGTTTCTGTTCAAGGTTCGATGCAAGGCAATAGAACTGTGTCTGGGCCTTTGACGCTCGCGTGTCCCATGAACAATGACTGGCTACTTGGAAGCGGATATGCCTGGTCTGCGTTTTCTGACAGTTAGTGGAATAACCCTTCAGGCATTCCCCCGTGTCTGGCTGTAGAAGTAACTCCTAAAAGTGTGCCAAGTCGCGCCAAACATGCATGTAACTTAGATGATGTTCAAAACTTCAACGAAGTGGCCAGGTGGCATCCTAACTACACTGTGCGAATCAAGGTCCGGAGCGATTCTTGGCTTTTGCTAATAAGAATTGCATTGGCCAACCACCATGCAGTACAACGACGCTAGTGGCCAGTGCAGGACGGTGCGGCTGAAACTCAGCTGATCGTGTCTATTGTAATGAGTTGACCTCCACATCGACTGTCTAATGAAGCGCTTGATACATCTCTTCATCGAAATCGCAACCTGCTACCCAGCTCTGGCTTGTCCTAGGCCAACTCAGTATTCACCGCTGCTACTTTTCGACAAATTCTCGTTCGTCCTTCTCTCAAAGCTACGATAACTTGTGACACAAAAGCCGCAATGGACTCTGAAGATATTTTGGCAATAAGAGATGACAGTTACGCTCAAACGCAGAACGCCTCGGTGTTGACATCACTGGGGCTTGAGCTCGTCACTGTCTCTAAGCCCAACATCCAGGACCTGCTGTCGACAGCCAGCGCACAATCGCAAAATCGCCAGTCTGAAGCAAGTGCGATTATATCGCGCCTGGAAGTACTTAATCCTGCTGTAGCGAAGCAATTCCGACCAAAACAAGATGCACTTTCCCTACTCTGTCTCCGCCTGATTTGCACGCAGAGACCTGCGTGCAAGACTGTCTCTTCTTTCATAGCGATTAGCTATTGCTGGCACTCCCAGGACTGGTCTGCAGTATCTGCGGCGGAACCAATTATCCGTGGATGGGAAATTTCGAAGCCTATGGTAGATGCACTCCTGGGTTTTCGAGCAAGTGAGGAGGAGGGCATCTGGTTGGACCAGCTCTGCATAAATCAAGAAGATGAAATGGACAAGAAGATTCACATTGGTGCGATGGACATGATATACCGCTCCTCTCGGCGAGTTCTGATATTATTGGAAGATATACAGCTAAGCGAAGACGAAGAGCATGCTGGACGTGCCTATGCCACGTTTTATGAAGAAGGCTGTCATGAGGTAAAGAAGCGCAATTTGAAAGGGCATGCGAAGGAGGAATTCGTGGACGGAATGTTTTCGCGTCAAGAAAAAAGATATCAGGACAGAGGGCAAGGCTATATATTATCGGCAGCCAAATCCTTCGCAACCAAGCTCCTTGGCGCTCGATGGTTTTCGCGAGCATGGTGCGCACATGAGAGTCGCACAGCTCCATATCTCCCCCCTAACAATCCTCTGTTTCTGTGCTACGGGCACCTCGGCCAGGTTCTGTCCTTCGAATTCCGCTTCGTCCACTATTTATCCTATTACCTATCCATCTTTCTTCCCGAAAAGGAGCAGGCGATGATCGATCCAAATTTTCAGCATCTCATGAATGATGGGGATCCAACATCCCTCCTACAACGATTCTGGCGGATTGATCGTCTTACGGCTGTTGCACACCCCAACCTCTCCTCCATGCAGCACCTCGTGAATGTCCTACCTTCTAGGTGTTTGATGAAAGGTGACTTAATATCCATCGCCTTAAATACGTCTAACATTCCGCTATTTTACGATGGCGATGTGACCACAATAGAAGATGTCATATGGATATTTTCCTTACTTGTGCTTGCCGCTGGGGATGTTGTGCCACTCGTGGTAGAGGGCTCCAAGTTGAGAATTACAGATAGAAACGGGGAAAAGACCCTATCCTGGGCAATCTATCCTCACCAAGCCGTACTGGACGAAAGGTTGCCAATCTCGGATTCGAGTCTAATCACTGGAGTGACACGGGACTACATCGAATTGGATCTACTGATCTTCAAGTCATTACCATCAACCCCGTCAGTAGAGTCACTTGATTTATCATACCGAATCATTACACAGCACAAACTTACGGCTTTAGCTCGAGAGTTCCTCATGGCTGCAGACCAACAAGTACGGAGAATTGCTAAAGCAATAAAGTATGATCCGGGGAGTAACAATGGCGATAGTCCAGCTATGTTTCGTAGCTTTCATCAGGTCTGGCTTGCTCAAGCTATAGATTGTGGACTTGAATGGATATTACGATTGCCCGAAGTACTGAGGAAAGGAACCGACCGGACGTGGATGCACGGCACAATGGGTATAGCTGCGGATACTCGACTCACAGAAGCTGCATCTACCCTCTTATCCCATTTCTCTGGTCAAAAAGAAGACAATCCAATTTCGACTGCAAACCAGCTTGCCACAGTTGTCAGGTTCTTCATGTGCTTGTTGGATCCCAGGTTAATCTTGCTTAACAACACACCGCGTTGCCTTCCTACTGGACCGGGAGATTTCGCGTTTACACAACCGGTGAGCTGTCGGTCATACATTGCTGTTCCTGTTGCAGTCGCGTGTCTGCCTCCTTGGCAAAATAGAGCCTGGATAGTTGAACCATTTGACCCGAAGGTTAAAAATAACAGTTCAATCATGTCATCTTCTTTTGACGAGAACTCTGTACTATATACGTCCGATAACGCCGATATGCGAGAATTACCAGATAAGAAGAAAACAGCTTGGCGGTTACGGAGGCGTCAAACCATTTTTGGATGTCAGCCCTTCCAGCAACCTATCGCCGTTGATGGGGTCTCAACAATTCTCCTGAAGAAGCAGAGGGTCTATGGAGCGGAAGACTACGTCTGGAAATGATAATGCGCGTGTTCTCTTATGCAAGTCCCGTTGCTGAACATTAGGTTAACTGAAGTGGCAGCAGGATAGCTTAACGGACAAACCAGATCTGGGAGAGAAATAGATATAACCACAGGCGGCTGCGGCGCTGCGTGTGTGGTTCAGAGAACGTTGTTCTCCATTTTTAGCACAAGTCTAGTTACATTGATGCTGCATTAGCGATTGCTGAGGCTCGGCGGTCTTTGGAGGCGAAGCATGTCATCGGATAATGTCAGGATCACGAGCCGGAAGAGTGGTGTTGTTCCTGCTTGGAAAGGATGTTGTTTGTCTGCTTAGTAGTGCTAGCAAAATTGGCTAACCCATCACTGCCCATACCTTGCCATATGCAACGCTAGGCAGCAGCCAAAGGCAGCTTTATGGCTAGCTAGTTGAAGCAGCTCATTAGAGCTACTGTATCTGTTCAGACCGATTTTGTGAGTTATCGCGAACAAGGTGTAAAGAACCAGAGCAGACCTGGTTGGGGAAGGGCTTGGAAGCGAGGCAGGGGCAAGCGTGGGGTGAAAGTTGTGCGGCTTGCAAAAATCGGAAACTGCAAGTGCAAGCGACTGTATTTAGGAATAGAGAGCATATTTAATGTCACCTAAAAATAGCATAAAATTGTTGCTAGATCTGGTTTTTAGGACCTTGAATCAGGTATCTGTATATGCAAACATGGCCTAATTCTATTTAAAGACACCCTAACCCAACGTCCTCTATTAATTATTATACTTGAGGGAGTAGTTTCTATAATAAGATACATATAATAGAGTTATACTACTTAAGATATCTAGAGTATATACTACATACTAAACTTTCTATTTATTTCTTAATTCTAAATAAGCAAGTTATTAAGCGCCTTCTTATATGTTGCGAGGAAGAAGAGAATATAAGACTTAAAGCTGCTAGAAACGCCTTTTATCCCTATGTTAAGACTTTGTCTTATCTATTATTGTAATATAGGATCTAAATTAAAAGAACTACTGCGAACGAACTATGAATAACCTTATTCTTACTACCGCTGCCTTGTCTAGAACTAAAGTAGAAAACTATAGTTTGTCTTAGACGCAAGTCCCTTAAAAATGTACGATCTGGCTATTAGAATGTAACTAAGTGTAACGGCACAGGCAAGGATAGTCGGATCAGTATCGGCAACAGGGTCACTCAGAGGCATATGGGAGTGCGTGGGACATCTAAGGAGCCTTGATTTAACTAAACATCTATAGGCCTTATATAAAAGGATATTAAAAATCTATAGGACAGCTATATAGGACAGCTAGTACTTATACTAGCTGACGTTGATCTGATTCGGATCTATCTCGGATCAATGGCGGACCGCCAGCCAGATGGTCACTAAGGGGCTGAGATAACGTGTCGTTACATGGCGCATGCCATGGCTTTAACCGAAAGCCAAGGACTCCCAAAGTTTACTTGCGTGTCAGCCAGCCGTTCTTCGCGCCCTACCGGAAATAAGAAAGAGACGGCTCTGGTAGGTTGTCTTGGCGGGGACTACAAGATTGGGCTGGTGGTATATATATCGTAGAGATACGTCGCTTCTCTAACAGTACGCATCTCAAGAAGTCACCGTCGGATCGGAGTCGAGTAGCTCTAGTCAAATGTTGATGAAGGCTGTTTGTGTATCGGTCAAAACAACTTCGTCTTCAAAGGTAGGCGGTAGTGGCTTTGCCGAGGTCTGTATGGTTTACAGAGTAAGCAATGCTGTATCGCCTTGTTGGAAACCACCCGCGGCCGTGACGTGCCTCGTATATCAAACCTCCAATGGGACGAGCGGCACTCATGGCTTTGTCATCAGCACCGATCAGCGGGCAAGAGGGTCGCACGGCCGTGTCTGTATCCACAGTCTTTCGGCCGAACGGCACTGCGAGTCCCCTCCGGTTGATGGATAAGCAGGTAAGCTAACATCACCAACACCACGTCCAACAGTGCTCACGACCAATACAAGGTATGAATACTTTCTATTCACGTCCGATACACAGAGAGTGCACACATACATGGTTCTTTGCCATTCTATCACTGATTCATCAAGCGATTGGGATTCGACGCTGACTACCCAACATCGCGGGTATCGTAAGCAAAACACAACAACAGGAACGGCGCTCATATAGGACAGGTCGCAAACAAATCATTACTAGACATACTCCTAGTCACCTAAGTGGTGTAGTAGAAGTCAGGCCGCATGTCGCCCATATCCGCAATCTCCTCTTCAGTCTTGCCTTCGATCCAGTGGTCGCGCTTGCCTTCCTTCCTGAGTTTGTTCTCGCGCTTCAATGCGATGTGCATGAAGAGTGTTCCGCCGAAAAGGAACAAGGCCATGTAAGCAAGGACGATACCGTGACCAGTGCGGTAGTGGGGCTTTTCCTTGGGATCGTAGATGTTGGAGGAGACGACACCGTTCATGTTACCCCAGCCAACGACGACACCGACCATGACACCACGCTTGAGCGAACCCTCAACGTTGTTGGAAGCCCAGGTCAGTGTGTTGGAGACGGTAGGGTAGATGCCCATGGCGCCAAGGAAAGTTCCGGCGTACTGGACCTTTGGGTTCGTTGTCGCGAGCAGCATAGCAAAACCGACGCATCCGATGGCGGATACAACCATGTTGCAGATACCACGTTTCTTGGTCTTGTCGGCAACATATCCAATCAAGACAGTCACGGTTGCGGCAACGGCATAGGGTGGGACAGACAACAGCTGGGCCTGGGTACCCTTGTGACCCATACCAAGAAGAATCGTGGGCAGGAACAGGGAGAAGCAGTACAGTGGGCAGAGGCAGCCCATGTAGATGACAGCATATCCCCAGGTCTTCCAGTCCTTGAGGGCCGCGTAAACGTCTCGGCGATCGATGCCACCGACCTTGGCGCGGGCTTGTCCATCAAGTTTGAGACGGCGTACCGCCCGCAGCTTCTCGTCGGGAGTAAGAAAACTCGCCGTGTCGGGGAAGTTGAACACCATCCACCAACAGAAGATGCCGACAAACACGGTCATGAGACCCTCGATGATGACTGTATCTGTTAGCCATTGGCCTTGTAGTTCAGGGCAGAAGAAACTCACAGATCCATCGCCATCCTTCGTAACCACCAACACCGTCCATCTGAGTAATGGCAGCAGCGAGGAGACCACCAAACGATCCAGCAAGGGCAGCAGCGGAAAAGAAGAGAGCTGCACGCATGCCCAGTTCCTGACGCTTGTACCAGCATCTATGTCAGAATTAGCTTGCTGCCTTGTCGACAATGAAGAATCCATCTTACGAGAGGTAGTAGTTGACTCCAGGAAACAATCCGGCTTCTGCGATACCGAGGAAGAACCGAGCGGCCAGCAGACCAGCCCTGTTTCGGACTAGGCCCATGAGAGTCATGATGGCGCCCCACGCAAGGATGATGACGGTGAAAAAAACGCGGGGAGACCACTTCTTGATGGCAATGTTGGTAAGCGGCTCAAAACCAGCATAGGAAATGAAGAAGATTGTCAAGGCCAGGTTGTAGTCACGGCCGCCCATGCGAAGGTCCGGTTCGATGTTGGCGGCACGAGCATTTCCAATGTTTGTGCGGTCCAAAAAGGAAAGCAGATACAGGAGCGACAGCCACGGAATCAACCACCTGTCCATCTTCCACACCAGGGCTCTGTCCTAAACATGGGTCAGCATTGGATAGAGGCGGAACACGGGGATGCGTACAAGTCTGGCGCGCTCTTCATCGCTCTTGCCGACGTCTGGATCTGGGTACTCGTCAAGGTCGCTTGGAGTGCTGGCCTGAGAGCTGTTGACATCGTTGGTGTAGACGTCCTGGCCTTTCTCGCTGGCGTCAAGGGCTTTGGAATCCATAGCGGTTGTCATGGTGCCTTTGTCGCAGGTGGAAGGGAGCACAAGAGACTGAGGAAACACAGGCATGAGAGGCAGCCAGGGGGACTATATGTACCCGGGCTCGCACACGCCGTGCATGTGTCGCTTCGAAACGAGACGGGCGTCTGCTAGGGTTGACCTGAGTGGGTTGGCTAATGCCCCCGGAACCCCATGGGGGCGGTTGTATGGGAGGTGAGGGTGGATCTTGCTGGGCCGTCAATTCCTGCGTCCGATTGTGGCGGGGGGTGGGTACGGGCGCCCAAGAGGGAATGACGCGATGATCACAACGCACCTTGGCTTGGCACTACGGTATCTACAAATATCAAATCTTGCGTGCTAATGCCAGCCAGCACACCGCCGCGACACCACGATTCTTCACACCCGACCAATTGCGCCCTACCTCTACACGACCAACGCCGGCACTGCACATGTCCTAAGATTAGGTTTCAGCCTCCCACGTAGAATCCGTTCCTCGAGCAGCGCGGACCGGTAGCCATGCGGCCCTTCGCAAAGCAATTATCCCGGCAGAGCCCCTCCTACGCCTCGGGCCAAGGCCATGTATTAGGCACTGTTTGCGTTCCAGAACGACCAGGTATGGCGCTAATTGGGGTCTCTCGGCGCTATCAAAGTGTCCATTCGACTGCCTGGACAAGCGCCACCCAAGACCTTGGCAGAACGCCCTTCAACATGGAACCGCGGATACGGAGTCGCCTGCAGGACATAGTCTTTCAGCCGACAGGGCGAAGCTTTGGCAAAGCATTTGTTCCGCAATGGCTGTTGCGCCGCGGTGCAGAGAGACCAGAAAGACGCGATATACAGTATATTCGCGGCACTGTAGTGTTGGGGTGCGGCGAGGCCCACATCTTGCGGGCACTGCTCTCGGATCTGGGGTCGCGGGGAGACTTGGCAACGCCAGCTTGGCCCATGGACTTGGCTGGAGCGTCCCCCGCTTCCTAGGCGTTGTTTGTCGTTGTCAAAACCGATTCCGGCTGCCGTTACTGGGGTAAAGCTTACGAATAAGTCAGACGGGGGCGTCGGGTAAATGGAACATTTGCCCTGTGCAATTCGACAAGGGCACCGGCTACCCACACGTTGGCGGAACAATGGAAGCTATCCTCGCGGCTGTGCACGACCGCCATGGATAGCTCAGATATTGGCCTGCAGCTACTGCGCGCGACAACGTCTAAACCTGGACCATGGTATCGGTGCAACCGACATTGGGACGGCATGGAGCACTAGGTCCTGTGCCACCCACACCTAGTCAATCTGCATTATCGCAACCAAGAGCCGCGGCTTGTAACCCACTGCCCTGTCAGTCGGACCTTCACCATGGCACCCACTTCGTAAGCCGACCAGCCATGTGCTTGTCGCGTGGCCGTCACCAAGCTTCCAAGCTGATCAGCGAACGTCAGCTAAGGCCCCCATTGTCTGGCGCCCACAAGTCCAACGCTTCATCTCAATTGCTGACACATTGTCCCGTCATCTACTGTACATGTGCTGTTACAGAGCGCTTGTATGCATGTAAGAGGCGTACGCCAATAGTAGCGTATCCAATAGCCCCGCTGTACACCGCAAGGTGTTAGCAAATGGAACGTGCACTTGCCTCTTGGTAAGGTAGAATTGAGCAGTCTCCCGAGCCACACCACGCCGCAATAACGCACGGTATTAATAGAGTACACTGACATCTCAACAGACGAAATTATGCATCTAACAAGATAGACGACAGGCTCTAATGCACATATTCATTACTCTTTGGCTTCGCATTATGCATCCAGATTCAGGGTCTGCATTGCATCTTAGTATTGTCATTTATCCGTCTACTAGATTATGGCATGCACGGCCTAAGCGCAAACGTCCAGCCTCGCTACTGAAGGATCATGATCGCTGACCTGCGAATCAAAGTCTGGCCACGTATTAACATGGATGTGTTCGAATTCCGCCCTGCTCTTCTTGGCGAGCGCCGGCGACACAAACATGTGATCGAGCTCCTGAGCATTCATGTCGAAGAGATAAGTGTAGCGTTCAAGTTCATCAGTCCTGACCACTGCGTCGAGGTCCTTGAGGCCTGAAACGCTAGTATACTCTTTGAGAGGCTGCACAAAGGCGAACTCGTTGAAGTCGCCTGCAGTCACGATGCGCGCATTCTTGTCTTCCGAAAGGATTTCCTATTCTCTCGTCAGAATCCTTGTCTTGGGTTCTAGATGCGGCTCTCAGGGGTAATGAGGCGTGTTTCTTTTTCGTGCAAGGGTGGCGTTGTTTGTAGGCACCAACAAGGGACAACGCGGCAACAATCTGCAGCCACCCTCGTATGCGCCTCTCGGGTCGTACAATATAGCTGAGGATGATCCCAAAACGTACCTTGACAAAGTTTGCGGTAAGACGCGATTGCTCAATGCGATCATCTAAATTGTAGTGTCAGCAACTGTTGCACGTATCTTCTTTCTTGATGAACTTACCAACGCCACCATTTACTGGCGGTCTGGCATCGCCGTGGATGCTGCTGCTTCCGCCCTTTGAGCCAAAGTGCACGTTGACGGTGAAGAATGTGCTCTGCTTCTTTCCGCCGCTCTTTTCAATAACCTCCCACTGCGCAACCAGCGGCTTTCGGCTATTCTTCCACGCAGCGTTGCCTGGCTCAATGCGGCCCGGATTGAACTTGAGCGCAGGACCAGCAACTACTTCTGTTGCGTCGATCGAACTGCCCGGGTTCGGCTTGAAGAGACGGAGCACATTGGGCTTGTACATGTACGCAGTGCGAATGTTACCGCCTGGCTGTCCACCGTCCTGGTCGTCCACGGGCACAATATCCGTGAAAGAATAGCTTGGGCCTCCGGCAGCAGCGATGGCGGCACTGAGCGTGGTCAATGTGAGGTTTCCGGACACAACTATACAAGAGTCAGTACCACAGCTAGACAAGTGCCTTTAGGGCCAAGTAGTGTGCGACTTGGGAGCTGATCAAAGGTAGGACAAGCGGTTTGCCCTTCTAACACCTGTACAGCATGCGAAGCAAGACAACAAGGATATTTTGCAAACGCGCTGAAAACTTACCATTGTCATTGGTAGGCCCGTTGTCGTCCTGGACCTCTTGTACAAAGATGATATCGGGGCTGTTCATGTAATCGACAATGTGTTTGGCCAAAGCCGAGTGGTGAGTAGAATTTGGTGCGAGGTTTTCCACGTTGTACGCGCCAAGCGTTATGCCATCGCATTTTCCGCTCGACTTGAGTTTGGAAGGAGAGGGGAGAGCAGGCGTCAGGCTGTTGGTCACCTTGATGGCTGTCGTGGGCAGAATGCGGTAGAAGCCAAAAGCGTAGCTCACAACACCAGTGATTTCCTCGATCGAGTCGCCCATCTTGGTGCCCTTGGGATTCTTGGTTCCGTCGAGGGGAGAACCGATGACGATGGCCTCTGGATTGGCATCTTTGTCGGTTATGGTCAATCCGCCACGGCCGTTGCGTCCAGACACTTTCCAGTCGCCCGCAACCCACGTGTCGCCATACTGATTTGGCTTGGTGAGCGCTGTTGGCTTCTGGACTGTAACCAATTCGCCCATCAAGCTTTCCCAGAAATCAAGGCCAAATTTCTTAGGCTGGAGTTCGGGGTTCGCCACGCTAATCTGGCTCACGTTGTTCGGCACGGCGAAGACATCACCGCCATCCAGACTGCTGTACTGCTTGTTCGGTGGGTTTCCTGTATCCTTTCCGATGACCAAAGCTCGTACCTCCGCTCCTGAGCTCAGCTTTTTCTGCAGCACCGGCGATGACAATTGTGTCATAAAGATGTAATCCTTGTTGGACCTGTACTCGGCGACTTTGCCTCCCACGACGATGGTATCACCGACAGTCAGATTGGCGCCGAACGTGCGACCAAAGACGTATAGAGACTCGGATGTGCGCTCATCGCGATCAGGCGTTGTGGAGCGCAGCCAAAGCCCATCAGGGCCCTTTGCGGTAACGATACCAGAAACATTAGATACGGTCTGGTCTCTGTACGGTGAGACAAATTTCGCGCCATTAATCTCGGCAATGGTAAGGGCTGTGGATGTAACGACAGACGCCGACAAGGCGAGAAGGCGTGTCAAAGACGCCATTGTAGTCGGCAAAAGAAAACGAGTGCCTATGTGAGCGAACGACACAAAAAAGGAAAAAGAATGTGAGAAGCCCTAGCTCTCTACAATCTCTCTTCAATACGAGGCCATGGCCCCCCATGGTTACTTAAATACACTTTTCCCTCTTTGCCCGTTCTTTTTTTTTCCTTGACTATTACACCAAGCAACCCGCGTCCCAAGAACCCGGTCCAATCTCCACGATGAACAGCTTGGGCCCAGCCGCGGAATCTCGAGTGTACCTACCTATCACGTACCGTGAACCGTATGGCCCTCCTTTGCTCGGGCGCGCCGCGCATGAACCATCTCCCTTGGCAGAAGACGCGCTTCCGCTTCGTTCAAAGCTGTTTGCCTCTCTCTACAATAGACATTGCTGTGGCCAGCACGGCACTGCCCCGGTGTCGAACAACGCGTGCTACTAACACGCTGCGCTGATTGGCTGAGACTGCTGCTGTCTTGGCTCCGAGGCCTTTGCCCCTTCTGGAAGGTGCATTCGGATTGGCCGGCTGGGAGGAGATTGACAGAGAAAGCAGTAAGCGGCGATGGCCGAGGGGGTTGGCGGTCCCGGTTGGTAGCTATTGGTATCAGTTGGTTCGGGGCACGTGGGGGCGGGAGGGTATGGGTGGCTGCGGGAAGCTGAATAGACATCTAGCCAATGGCGTGATTGCACGTGCGCTGTGAGAAAACGTAGCGGGAAGGTGCATGATGACATTCCTTTGCTTTTTTTCTCTTTCCTTCTTGCTATAGCTTTGTTCGTTGTATGTGTGGTAGATTAGCGTGGTGACAAATGTGTAGTGTGGATTTTCGTTGCCTTGCATAAATGTACTCTACATTCGCATTTGTTCTAGAGTCAGTCTCCTACCTAATTAGGCGTAGCGCCTTGATAAAGACCGTAGCACATACGCGACATACACAGATGCCGCTCACCGCTAGGAAATCAGCTTTTATGGGTCTTGCTGCTTTGTATCTCTATCATGATATCACATATGTAAAGACATCTCTCTATTCTTTAGTCCGAGCAAAAAGGTAGATTTTAACGCGCCAAACTACAACCCTATGGCGTATATAGTGTGGTGTAGTAGCACGTGACCAGACTGCAAGTATACAAGGAGATTTCTTTTCCGAGCATACAGGCACCTTCTCCACTCAATTCAGCACCAGCGATTGGATCTCAGCTCTATCTTTGGCTATTCGAATGCGGGTCTCCCCTTGAGCTTTTGAGCTCAATCACGTATCATGCCGGGATAGGTTGGCCGGTCTCCCTACTGACGTGACGAAGGCGGTCGCCTGCTTCCTAAATTGTAAGTATAGCTAGAATTAGTTTAGTCACGTGCGAAGTCGCCTTTGCTGCAGCCTTACGTACCTACCGGGCCAAGACTTGGTCTGGCGAGCCGATCCCCCACTGAGGAACAACAGACCCTCGTATGACACGAACTCGAATTTTCTGGCCTCACTCACTTTTGGTTTCCAACCATCCAGTGCCGAAGGCGCTTTATCTTCATATTTGGCCTTTAGGATCCTACGTGCCTCTAATTTGGAAGTCGCTCGACCTCACCTCCTCGGAATAGACCCCGGATGTGTTGGCAATGCTCCAGTAGCCAGTAGCACTAGACCACCCCCAAGCCGAGACATGTATTGATTGAACAAGTTCACGCTCCAACCGCGACACTGAACCACACGATCGATGGCAACACGACCTGACCAAGACCCCAAGGACACTGAGGGTCAAGATGGCAGAGACGGTGTTTTCATTTGGGACGGCCCAACGGCTCCATGGGCGGTCAGCGAAGATTATCTAGGCCGGGATAAGGCGGTTGTGCGTGAGCCCACCCCAAGAGTCAAGTGGATGATAGATTCAATCGAGTCAGCGTTTTCGCACTACCGCAATGGTGAGAGACCATCCGAGGCTTTTTACGATTGTGATTCATTAACATACGCTAGTTATGACTTTCATGATCAACAAATCAGGCAACGTCATGAAGGACGATTTGTCGACTTTTCTTGCGGCACCTGGACTTCAATCAGAAATTACTTCGTCACAGCTACCTCAAAATGCCCAGACCGGACCACATGGATCGTTACCATTTAGGTGCAGGAGCCCTGGCGGATGCAAATGTAATCCACTACCACCGTCTGAAGGCTTGGGTATATATCAGAACCTTCCATCTGGTGATCATTTGAGGATTTTGGAGATCCTGCCAGGCCTCAGCGGTATTGTAGAATGCATACTGCACGTCGGTCGGCTCCCAGAAGACAGCTATACGTACGAAGCTCTCTCTTACACATGGGATCTAAACGAGTCGACTCCAAAAGAAGCTCCTACCCTCTTAATCCGCTGCAATGGATTATATATTCCCATTGGAATTAATCTAGCTAATGCCTTGCGGAGACTGCGAAAGAAGCATATCTCCAGAATGGTATGGGCCGATGCCCTCTGCATCAACCAAATGAATACAGCAGAGAAAGGTCAGCAAGTGTCGAGAATGAGCTTGATCTACCAGAATGCCTCTCAGGTGGTAATTTGGCTTGGAGACACTGTGACTGGACGCGATGGGCAATTTTCCTGCTGCCCTACGTCTAAATTGCCCTCTCACTATCCATACCAGGCGTTTTCAGGTGTCTGCGCGCTGGTCAATGCATGGAGAGAACGATCAGAATACGATACCATCATCCCAATCGCCACGCACTCTCCTATGCTCGCCACCCCTCCAGAAGAGACTTGGGACGCACCGACATACTCTCTTTCTGGTATGTTGGAATTTGGTGACGGTCCCCTTTCAGTCATCGAATCATGGGGCAGAATATTCGAGATTTACAGCCGCCGCTGGTTTTCACGCCTGTGGGTCATCCAAGAGGTAGCACTTGCTCGTTCAGCAACCGTCCTGTGGGGTGAGTGTGAAATTTCCTGGGAATGGATAGGACTAGCCGCCGCGATCATTCGAACAAACTTCGACGCAATTGCAGCTGTCTTGCAAGACCATCCTGGCGTTACCATGGCGAACGAGATGCACATGGGCATCCTCAACTGCTATTTGATGTTTCGATTGTCCAAGTCACAGCGATATATCTCACCTGTTCAATTTACCTTCTGTGAGCTTCTCAAGCTGACGAGGCAGTTTGGATGCCTGGATGAGCGAGACCGAGTTTATGGACTATTGGGCCTCCCAGCGGCAGATGATATAACTCGTACCTTGGCCCCCGATTATAGCAAATCTGTTGAGGAAGTTTATTGCCTTGTTGCGAAGAGAATCATCGACGTATCTGCCTCACTCGCCATTCTTTCCAGCGTACAGCGCGACGAGGATCACGTATGGTTCACGGAAAACCATCGTAGCAACAAAGGAAAATTCGATGCAACGATGCCGTCTTGGGTACCTCAGTGGAACGTTTTGTTGACCCGAAGTTTGACTACGCCCCATGGTGTCCGCTTTGCAGCCTCATCAGACACCCATATTCAGAAGCAAAACACGAACGATCCACTAAAACTTAAACTTCGCGGTATACTGGTTGATTCGGTGGTTAATTGCGCTTACTCGGGAGGCGGCGAGTTTCTATATAAACTCGTACCATATTATACACTAGGTCTCGGTGACTCCAACACGGACTATCCTGATGATTTCGGCACAGAAGAGCAGATGCAAAACATTACCAACCCACTCAAGAAGCTACTCCAGAACCCCGAAGCCGGCAAAAAACATCTCGAAAAGCTTTCTCTCACGCTCACTGCCGGTCAGGACTGGTATGGATTTCCTGTACAGGATGCATCAGCACACCTAGCCGACTACATATGTTGCCTCCTAGGCGGCGGAATCTGGTGGTCTCTTGAGAGGGACGCATTTACAGGTCGCGAAAAAGAGTTCGGTCACAAACGCTACCCAAGCACAGAGGAGAAGGCAGCGCTACGATATCTGACTCGATGCTGGGGTTTGGAAGCCAGCGTGAAAACGGGGAATGCACAGCGCTTTCTCGACGTCGCGGCCACGATGTCTTTCCAACGTGCTCGCTTCACGACGAGCAGCGGCATGATCGGCCTGGGCCCCAAAGCCGTGCAGCAAGATGACTTGCTCTGCATTCTGTACGGTGCTACCATTCCTTTCATCATAAGGCCCAGAAGCGAGGGAACAGGATATATTCTCATCGGCGAGTGCTACGTGTATGATCTCATGTCGGGAGATGCTGTGAAGCATCTCGACTCGCTGCCGAACAGGACCTCGCATGGCCTGTTTCGGACCGAGGAAGCTTGGATCGAATTGCACTGAGGCTCCTAAAATCAATCCGATCGTTTATCCCTACAAAAACACTGCCCTGTGAAGAAATAGTGAAAAAAAAAACTCAATCTTAAAAACGGCAGTTTTGAATTATAAAGATATATATCTACATACAACAACTATGTAAGCGGCTAGACATCCGCCTTTCTTGCTCTCTTTGTATCCCCCTTCCCCTGCAAGACAAGCAGAGAAAAGTGGGGTAGAACGGAGAGAAGCAAAAGAAGAAGACGGAGGGTATATGCCTAGATGTCGCTTGCAAGAAGAAAGAGAAGAAGAAGAACTCGAACCGGTTTACCCAGCTCAACCTACCAAGTCACCATCCTTACCCGGGTATCAAAAAAATCCCTCTCTTAGTCCGACTAAGCTCTAAACCCAAACCCTTAATTCTAACATCATCGTAGCCTCCTGAGAAGCAAGAGAAAAAAGAAGAAGAAGAAAGAAAGAAGAATCCCCCGTGATTCCTTCTATCCTCAGAATGCCACACCAACAGCCGCAGCTTGACTCCTCCTCATAAAGCTCCTCCGACTCCACCTGTTGACACCTACGTCCTTCGCCGTCATCTCCATGCCGTGGAGGATATGCGCATTCGGACTCATAGGGGGCTTGATATTCATGAAGGTGCTACGCGTACTCCGAGCCGTCCAGAGCTCCGTCTCAATGGCAATTTCCTTTTCGTCAATAAGTTTCAGGGGCGCAGGAACACGTCTTAGTTTCCTCGGTGGAGATGAAGTAGCGATGCTGGAGACGGGCGAAACGGAACGCGTGTTTGAATCTGTCGAGTAGAGAGTTACGGTCGCTGTGTCAGTGCTGTCTTGGGACTCTTGACGCATGTGTAGTGTGCGTGATCCGGATGTTGATGGTCGCGAGGCGGAGGTGGGCAGAGAGGGATGTGTTTCGCACATGTAGAAGGAAGTTGCAGTCTTTGGCGTTGTAGGCTGTGAACTGGAAGCTAGTGAAGAAGTGGAACGCTTGAGCCAAGCTCCCAAACGAGCAATAGGTGTCGTGGGCGTAAGAGCAGGTGGCGGTGTTGGAGGATTGGAGTTCAAGGGCCCGGTGTGCAGTCGCATGGGTGGGGCGAGGCTGTGACCCATTGTGGTTCGTCTGGAAGTTGCACCGGATTTTGGTGTTAATGGGAGTGTCTTGGAGTTTAGTGGAGCTGAAAAGGCAGACCCAATATCGGAAAGTGTCTCGGAGCGCACATGCATTCGCATTGAAGGTGCGAGGTAAGGCACATGGTGTGATGGAGAGGGAGGAGGTCGATTGCTCAAAGCAGGAGTTTGTGTTTGAGAGCGATATGCGCTCGCGCGGCGCTCCTCGACGATGGTGTTTAGTTCGCGAATAGCGTCGTCTACATCGGTTTTCGTGCGGCGAATACTACCAGGTCGAGAAGGTGCAGTGTTTGCGCGAGCTCGAGAGGGCGAGGGAAGGCGTGATAGAACACGTGCTGGTGACAATGTACCGGAAGTGCGCGAACGGCGAATGGAAGGCTGTTCAAGGATCTGGTTATCCGGGAGCTGTGGAGTCTCAGGTAAGAAAGCCAGTGTAGGCGTGGCCATAGTTCCCATTGTAGTCCCTGACAACCTTCTCTCGTGTGCAACGGTGCTGTGTTGACTCTGCACGCTGGTGCGTCCGGACTGGCTACCAACAGGCTTGCGATGGATAAGATACGAGGAGGAAGACGGGTCCGAAGAAACAGAACTAGTTCGCGAGTCCCTCACACGAACATGTGCTTCTTTGGGACGTGCGAGTTGCGATGGTAAGTTAGTCCAGTACTCTTCGTCACCAAAGTCCGGCAACGGAGAGAGATTGCCACAGCCATCGGGGAGGTAGATGGAGAGCTCGAGAGGACGAAAGCTTCGACGGCGACGAACAGGCATAGATGCGTCATCGAGCATAGACGGTAGGTCATCAGGGCCGTCGAAGTGTTGAAAACCGGTGGGACGGCTGATACTGGGCCGGGCCCGCGAGCGACTAGGTCGGGCGAGGGTGGAGATGCTGGCGCGGGACGAAGCATGCGTAGCATACTCACGGCTGTTGGATACCCACTGAGAAATGTGTCTGCTCATCGACTGGCTTGTCGATGGACGCGCATAGGTTGGCTCAGCACAAGGCTGGGGCACGGCACGTGGTTGTTCATAACAGATGCGCATGTCTGTCTCTTCTGATGAATGAATTTGTTAGCATCTTGTTGAATCGAATCGAGTAGGGGTTAGGCCTACCAGTATTCCTCATCCCTTCCCTCTCTTCATCTAGGACATCCTCCTTGGACGCACAGCATCCAAACTTGATGGCCAGCCACGGTGTTCTCTGCTCTTTCTCCAGCATATTTCTGTATCCTACAATATATCTCTTTTTTCTTTTTGCTTGCAAGCCAGTGCAACTAATAACCCATCGTCCGAATTAATGAGAGAACAGTCGAGCAGAAACCCACGACAACAACAGGCAGTAGAGAATGACGCGCCTGGACTGGAACCGGTCACAACCAGACAGTAAAAAAGACAGCGAAAAAGTTTTTGAAAATAAAGAAAAAGAATGAGCAACGGGGGAGTACGATAGGACAAAAGGCGCAGGGGAGATAAAAAGAGGCTGAACCGTTGACAAGAAAATGCGTTGTCCTTGAACGTGAGTGGTGCTTCGCTCAAAGCCTCGTAGGTCCGCCAGGGCCCTTGAGAACAGCAAACCAGTCGCAACTCACAGGACGACGACGACGCTCATATTATACAAACAGCCGTGCTCCATGCACTTTTGCGTAGAGACGCCCAATAGCAGCGCACAGCGGGCATGGCGATCGTTAATCTCACATGTTAGTTCGCATGGAGGCTTGCTGGCATCAAGGTACAAGAAAGCAAGAGTGTGAGATGTGATTGGCTAAGAGGGGCTAGCGGTTAAGCGCTCAAGACATAGCGGGGAGTGGTGGCAGCAGTGTGTGGACCAGTGAAAAAGCAATAGCGCTTGCGGACCGAAACTGCGGGCAAGACCATGGCCAAGGGCTGGCTGGCCTGATAGGATACGCGCCTTGTTGGTCGGCGTGGCATTCGAGGTTGCTGCTTCATTTCGTATCTGTCAGAGTATGCGCGGAGCGTTGTCGCAGCTTGAACGCGCATTGTGGCGACGCTAAGAGTCTATTCATGAACGCTGAAACGGACGCAGCGTAACGGGCCATTGGTGTTTGGCATTGAGTAGGCAAGATTTGTTGCGACTGCTGACGACCATGTTGGTTGCGGTGCCGTGGTGTTGAGTGAGTGGACGAGGCTCCTCTCAGCTAGAATGCGCCAGTCCCGTGTGCGCCTGCCGCATCTGCCAATGCGCCACCATACGCTAGGCTCGCTCCCGCCCTCGCATGCATGCATACTCTGCGTTGCTCCTCCTATGTACAGCCAATACACCTTTCCATCGCCCATGTCGGCCGCAGCGTTCTAGAAACACAAATTTTGCTATTGGTGAAAGCAGCCAGATCTTGAAACACTGGACCACTCAACAACCATCTCCAACTGCCGAATCAACATGCTACACAGCATTTACTTGGCATTGTCTACCTTCCGGCTCAACACATTGGCACTTCATACAATCCAGATGCGGTTCGGCACTTCTGTCTGTGTCTCAACTGGGCAATGTCTGCACTGGATCAGGAACGACTGGATTCACCAATTGGGCGACAGCGGAAGCTTATGCGCAGGCCCGACCACAAAATGCACGTGTCGAGAGCCGGTTTGTTGCTATGGTAAAGAGACTCGCTATCACGCCGACGCCGCACTCCGTTAACCCACCGCTCGAGGCGTATCGTGTACACCGAAATTAACATCGGGTATAAAACAAACAAACCACCTAACAAAGTCGAACAAAGCTTTCTCCATGTCAGAATGCACCATAAAAATGAAACAAGATCGCCTGCCATGTGCGTCATCAGTCCTGGCTCCAAGCATTCCGCTCGTCTCTGAAACTACCGTATGACGGACTGAGCCGGTCCTCGTCATCTTCATTGTGGTCGCTGACGTCGCGTGTTTCCCAATGATTGGCTTCACTCGTAACGTGTGGTTTGATGTCTTGCTCTCGCTGCTCCTCCTCGCTTTGTTCCCCGACGGCAAATGGGTAGTTGAGGTTGTGCTCAGCTTCGGGATTATGCGCCTCGGGCTCGTCAGGGTTGAAGCCTTCACGGACCTCCTCGGTCTCGCCCTCCTTGGGATACGTGTGGCTGCAATAAACATTAGTCATTTGTCCCATGTGCACCTCCGGCATAGACCTACACAAAGTGTTTGGCGGGAACTTCGTTCCATCCTGGACCTCCTTCCTTGCGCGCGCGCACACGCTCAACCTCTTCGGCCTTGTGATCCTCTACAACCAAGTCTACAAGTTGGCTCCTGTCGGATTTTGCAGAGCTGGAAGAAGATGACTTTTGGCGGAGAAGTTTACTGAACGGGGTGTGCGACTTGGAATGGGGTGACTTTGAGCGCGAAGACCCTCCGTTGCTCGACCCCCGACGCTGTTTGCCCTTGTCCACTGATTCTTGAATGTCCTGAATCTGGCTTTTCCGCCTTCGTTTGTTGTCCCTGGTCGGTTGAAGCAGGTTGCGGTTGGACGATGCAGTTAGTATGTTGGGGTCTGCGTACAGCCGGTCTTCGCGTGTTGGACGATGCGCCTCGATGACGGGGTACTATGTCCAAGTCAGCCTGTGCGCAATGCCTGCAATTTTATCCACTTACGTTCCAGTCTCCAAACTCCAGCTCACGCGCATTCCCATAGAGCCGCTCCTCATCAGCATCGAGTTCGGGCTCCTCAACAACGTCAGGTGTACCGTATTTGGCACCCTCACCATCGAGGACTTTGTGCGGTCCAGGACTCATGGCTCGGGCTCGGCTTGATGTAACCTTGCTAAGCAGAGGCTCATGCTCTGAACCCTGTCCAGGCTTTGGAATCCAGTATTTGCCCTTGCCCCCTCTTTCGAACCGCATTCCTTCTGCCATTCGTGCTGCTCGCGACGACGAGTCCTCATGTGCAAGCACATTGTCACGCGCATCAAAGTACCGGTATTCGTAATGCTTGCCCGCAAAAGTCTCCTTGGTGTCCTGTATGAGATCAAGAGGACCAAAAGCATCACGTAATGCATACTTGACTGGTAACCTCGCAGCCGAGATGGTCGCGTCAGCGTAGTCATGCCATGAGAAAGCGTACCAGTGAGCAAGTGCAAAGAGAGGCATCTCAAAGCAGATGAGGGCGTCCTGAATGGCAGCGGCTAGATTGTCAGGAGTGTAACCAGCGACGTCATCCGGTATGGCACCTAGGAACACAAGGATTGAAAGGAAGAATCCTTGCCAGTAAGAGGCGAAAATGATGCCCTTTATGCACAGGAATTTGGGCATGGGGCGGAAGGGCTTCAGGTCTGTGGACATGCACACCCAGAACATGGCGAGGGCGTACAGACTGATGGTAATGCTGACATTGTATATGATGCCACTCCAAAAATAGCCCGAAGTCAAGCCAATATAGCCTTCCTGGTATGTTCCTGTGGCTTTCATAATGATGGTGGCCACAGAAAGCAGTGGCTTCACCCATGTGTATTGAAGGATACCCCGTTTGATTGCGAGAAATGTATGTGGGTCGGAGATGTCGATCTTGGAGCAGAACAGGTTCAGCGGCCATAGATGGGAGACGGGGGCTCGACCGGTCATAAGAATGATAAGGGCACGTTCGCCACCAATGAAGTTGATGAGCAGTTGGAGGAAGGTATAGATGGTGAAGGCCTGGGCTGGTTAGATTGTGCCAACCAGAGCGACAGTAATCTTAGTACCTCATAAACATCTCTGAAAGGTTCTACGTAGGAAGCTGCCGTGGTGGAGACCAAACTAGCCCATGACGCGCCAGAGTAGATCGGAACCCTATCCATAGTCAGTATAGGCGCAGAGCAGAAGCGTGGGGGAGCGTACATGAGCAGTATACGGACGACATATCTCTGAAGCACTGGCTTTCGGTAGTTCTTCCTGCACTTGAATTAGTATGCGCTTCCCAAGACGCTGGAGAGGGCCGCTTACGTTTGTAACCAGACAGCACTATAGGCAGTTTCGTTAGCCCGAGTCATGAAGGATGGGAAGAGACTGCACTGCAACCTACACGAAAGTGACCAGACTTGCTACGAGAGCGCAGACACCAGCCACGATGATGATGGCGCGTTCAAAGCGAGCCCCAGTGCCGCCAGATGAGAAGTCGTCTGTCCCAAGACCTGGCTGGAGGCTGCCTGCATCCATGATGACGATGCGTGGGCGGGTAGTGTGGTGGCAGTCGTGGGAGCAGCCACGCAGGAGAAAGACACACAGAGGGACAGAGAGGATAGGGTAAAGAAGAAGAAGAAAAAGAAGAAAGGTGGTGCTAGCAACGGAGCTCTGCCATGGTGTGCAGCTGCGCTTCCAGCTCTGGCGTTGTTGGTCTTGTGCACGTCTCGCCTCCGCGGTGCTGTGGTAGGGTTGTGGAGGAGCAGAGAGGCCCAAGCTCGCTCACCCCTGCACAACGCCCATGACGCGCATCCACGCCTCCAACCTTGGGCCCGTTCCCAACTAGCGCCAATCCCCGACGCTGCTGTACTGTATACCGCATGTACACACTCATATACATACACAGTACACAGTACACACGCCTTTAGAACAGCGCATGCGAATGTTGTCTCATTGACTCTGCGCCGTTCAAGCGCTCTCTCGCCGCGCGGATTGCCATTGCCTGTGTCCGGCATCTTCTCCATGGCGCCATGAAGACGTACACGCTTCTCCATATAACGCGCTGCAATCATGGCGGGAATCGTCGCGGAGCCCTTGAACCCCCGCGATGGCTTCAACTGGTGGGTGCCTAATTCTTACATGTCCAGGAATTCACGCTAAGGTTCGTAGGGTGTTCCTCGTTGAACTGCTCATATGCGGCATCCTGACCATCTTCTTCCTCTTCTACTTCAACCGCCTATTCGCAACTCTCGTCGCCTACGCCATACGCGCATACGTGTGGCGCGCCTTTGATGCCTACATCGACATCACTGCCCTTCAGATTTCGTTGCTCGGCGGCCGCCTCTTCTTCAAAGACATACGATATCACGGCCACAATGAGACAATCCTTGTGCACGGCGGGTACATCACCTGGAACTACTGGCTGCGTCGCGTCAAAGATGCCGGCGTCTATACCGACGGTGACCCTGTAAATGAGGGCGACAGTGACAGTCACGCTGCGAGCACCTCCCACACCTCATCTGACAGTCGGAGTGGTAACATGGACAAGGCAGAGAAAGGGGGCAAACAAACGCGGAAGGAGCTACCGTGCCGCTTGTCCATCAAAGTTTCAGGAATTGAGGCCTTCTTGTACAATCGTAGTCCTGCGTACGACGGCATCATCGAGGCCGTAGAGAAGAAGGCGAAGAGCGATGCCGCACAGCAACACTCTCCCCAAGGTTCTGTTTCCGAATTAGACACTGTAGAGAAGAACGAGCACCACCACAACAAGCTTAAAAAGTCACATACCCCGGCTGACAAGGTTCTACGCCAGGACACGGGTCGCTCCACTTCGTCTGGTCCCAACAAGGCCGACCTTCCTGCTTTCCTTAGACTGCTCCCGGTCTACGTCGACGTTGTGAAAGGCGCCATTGTCGTTGGAAATGAGCACACGCTAGCCGTTATCACTGCACAGTTCGAGAAGGCAACTGGAACCCTAGACGCATCGGCTAGCGGCCCCCTGGATGTATACCAGCAGCTTTTCAATTTTCAAATCACCCATCCGGTTGTGCACATGAAGCCTAATCCCGACTACAAGCTTGGACAGCTTGACTCAGCCGTACAGTTCAAGCAGGAGGTTGCTCACGGAGCCTCAGAAGTTAGCATCATTGAAAAGGAAGCGAGGCACCGGAGGCACTGGCGCTGGTTGAGGATCCCAAGCCTTTTTCATTTCTTGTCAAAGGATTCCGACTCCATTCATACCCACGCTAAGTCAGGTTCGGCGAGCCGCAACCCTCCTCCAAATTCTCAGTGGACGTTTCCTGGCCGCGAACGTTGGAAAGGTCTGGCGCGTTATCTCGATGACACCACTAACGACGGCCATGGCGAGTGGGATGGAGTCGAGTATGCGAAGACGTCCTTGATTGCCGATTGCCCGTGTGTCAACATCTCTTTCTACTGGGACGTGCCAGGTCCCGTACCGAATGAATTGGATCATAGCAGGCACATAGATCCTGCTCGTCCATACGACATAAATGGATGTGTTCCACCTGATTATGGCATGGATATACAGGTGTTTGGCGGTGTCATCAATTATGGTCCGTGGGCAGACCGGCATCGCGGCATCTTTCAATCCATCTTCTTCCCTGCTTCACGCGTGGACGCGGTTCCTTCAACCCCTCTGAAGCCTGGCGACCTCCGTGTACTCTCTGTCTTCAAGCTCTATCTTAGCATTGAAGAAGACACCGTGTTGCGCATTCCTATTCGCGAATCCTCCAAAGATTGGAAGTGGAAAGGAAAGGCTCATACCTTGGCAGCACATGACAAGCTGGGAGCGGATCAGAACAAGGGTAAAGCAAAGTCTCGCATAAGACGGGGAAAGCGCCGAGATGCCACCGGGTCGCAAAATGTTCGCCCTTTTGCATGGATCGACGTCAAGATAGCTGAGAAATCTACCGTCAACTATGTTATGGACATGTACGCCTCAGAACAAGGGTATCAGAGCAAAGTAGACGTCGATGTCGCAAGCACTGAAATATCGTCCAGCGTGAACCACGGGCTCTTGTGGCGCTCCGGCGCTCTTACCCTTGACTGCGACTTATCCAATCCCCTAGGTTGGAACACCTTGCGAAAGTGGCTGTTCAACATCAAATGTCAAGACCTGGAACTGTTCTTGCTCAGAGATCACATGTTCCTGATTATGGATCTGGTTGCCGATTGGGGAGCGGGTCCACCGCCTGATTATTTCCTCTTTGTGCCCTTCCAGTACCTACTCAATGTCGACTTCTCCAACTTTAAGATATATCTCAACACAAATGACTCCAACATCATCAACAACCCAGCTGATCTTGACGACAACAACTTTGTCATCCTGTCTGGTAAGGGATTGCAAGGTGACGTCCTTATACCTCTCGACAAGTTTCGGCCGCTTCAGAATGAGATCAAATTCGACGTCAAAGGCCAGAACCTGGCTCTTGAAGTCTTGATGCCACAGAAGAACACGCTGCAGACGTTTGTGCAGTCACCGAATGTGGCGCACCTTGGTGGCCTGACGTTGAGTGGTAGCCATACCTTCATGGCCGAAACATCCCCAACGAACACTGACAGGCTCTACATGGATATCCAAGGCCACAAGCTCAACATGGAACTTTACGGTTGGCTTATACACCATTTCATGAAGATCAAGGACAATTACTTTGGTGATGACATGCACTTTAAGACGTTGGAGGAGTTTCAGGGGCTCCCAGCCGCTGATATTGCAACGGAAGGGACGCAACCTAACGGCGACGCGTCTAGCATCTCAAACGACCTAGATGTGATCCTTTGCGTTTCTGCGGACGAAGTTTGTGTATTGTTGCCTGCCAACCTATACTCCGCAGAGCGTGGTATCAGAGCGGATCTTCCATATGCCTCTGCCGATCTTAGATTCACAAACTACTACATGGACTTGATGGTCAATTTTAGTCCAATCAGTCTTTCTCTTGGGGGTTTGGTGCCGGATACCGATGTATACAACGAGTTTTCCAGTGGCCGCACTGAACTTTTTATCGATTCGACAGTCATCTTCGGACATCGGCTGTTTGGATTACCCCCCATCGAGCCAACCTACCTTTGCAGCTGGGACTTTGATGTTGGCAGAGTCACTGGGGACTGTACATCGGAATTTGTTGAGGCTGCAGCAGGAGCAATACGTTCGTTCGCTTTCACTCTCGATGACGACGAAAATACTTTGCCTCTTGCGGAAATCCCTGTCATTCACGACACCACCTTTCTCAGGCTCAGGACGAAAGACATTGGTATCTGCGTACAAGTAGCGAAAGAGGCTTTGGTAGTGAAGACAAACCCCATTTCTTTGGACTTCAACGACCTTGCTGGGACTACTTTTTCCCAGCGCCTCAATGTCATTGTGCCTGATCTGACCATTGTTGCCGTTCCTTCAGAGTCTGTATCGCACCACCGAGTGCGGTCCAGGGAAGGAGACAATGTTGCACCTCGAGCTTATCTCCAAACGACCCTATCGCTTGACTTGCTATCACGAAAGCTGAATTTCTCCGAGGAACGCGCAAAGCAACAGGCTCACCTACGAATGCACGACCAGAGAACCCATCGCACGGGTTTCATGCTTTCGAGTGATCGTAGCTCCTTCCATCTCGAAGATGGCGCCAGGAACAACCTGCGCGCACCTGCTATGCAATACCCCGACGTGCCTCACCCTATCTTTCTTTACGAGCCGCCTAGTGAACAGGATGGCTCGTTCACATCTTCCAACTTTTCTTCGGCTCGTTCATCTGCTACAGGAGGCAAAGTACGTTCAAGAAGCAAGCAATCTTCGTCGGCCTCGTCCTTTGCCACCAGCATTCGATCTACATTTCGCCGCAAACCAGGCGATAGGACCACAGGTCTCAGTGAAAGCAAAACGCTGCTCGAGTACTCACCGAACCGCTCAAATTACAACCGTCATTCACATTCGCATCTCGAAGCTGGCCACGATACTGAACAAGGCTGGGCTCCCTCCTCAGTTGCATTCTCTAGCAACTTAGCTGCGCCTTGTTTTGCTTTCGACCAGGTAACGCCAAATCTTTCCGAGGTGCCGACATTTCCTGCAATACCTGCTAGTGATCAGCGAAAAGACACCAATGACATTGTTTTTGATGATGTGGCAGCAAAACGCTTCGATGAGAGCTTCTCGCATACCAGCATACTAATCAGTGCCAAGCCAGGTGTACGAGCGTACTGTGCGCCCGAATTCGTCACCTGTGTTGCGGAATTGATTGAGCTTGTGCAGCCTAAGCGACCTGAAGATCTGTTGGATGACTTTCAGGTCAACGTCATGACAAAGATTCTTCAAAATCGGAATCGACTAGAGGGGAAAGGCAGCTCACTCGAGTTTAATATTCGCATACCGTTCACTCACGTCAGATTTCAACACAGCTTCCAAACCTACTTAGCGCAGGAGACGGGGCAGGATCAGTACGATGTTATCCTGAATCGACTCGGCCTTACGGCACGAGTCAAAAAGTTCCCGGGAGAGCGAGCTGGTGAGGATTCCATGGCACTGCACTCAACGCTGGGATCTCTTGGTCTCTCTGTTGCTGAACGTGCTCCCCAGGGCGCTGCTGGGGGTGTCGCAATTCAAGCTGAGATGAGGGACATCTTGTTCTGGATGCTCCAAAGCAACGCCATATCGATGAACTTGTCATTCCGTTCATTTGAGAATGCAATGGCAAGCAAGAAGGTTGATTATCTAGCAGCACTGATTCACCGTACGGCGCTTCTGGCTGAGACCCTTATTCATCAGTTTGCCGAAGTTGATCAAAGACACCAGCATCGATTGCGGTATCTCGCTTGGTATCTCAGCGGTGTGCAAGACCAATACGCAGATCCCGCTTTTCTTACAAAAGCATCGTATGCACTGCGTGCAGCAAGAGACCATCTGCGCAGTCATGACTCCTGGAAGATCATTTCCCGGTTTCGCTATACATGGCAGTGCCTACCACAGGCTGAGAAGGATACTATCCTGGGCGATTGTTCCCATCCAGACGTGACGTCTCCGGAAGATGCCGAACAAAAGATTATTGCGATGTTGGACCAATGGCGTACATGGGATCTGGCACATGTAACGAAGAGTCTTGCAATGAAAGTGCTCTTTGGACGCCTGGAAGACAAGTTGCCGACACCAGAGTCCGCGCCATTGTATATCGATATCAAGTCCGCTGAGATCAAACTGACCATCGATCCTGGTCCACGGCAAAGTGAGATCTCACTAGGTATTTTGGCAATCAATGTCGCGCTATTGCCTGTCGCGCAACCGAATGGACTTATGCTAGTTGATTCCGAGGACATACCGAGGAAGACTACGATTGTCCAGATAAGCTCAAGAGATACTGTCTTCCATATCCAGTGGGAAATTTGTGAGCTTGTCGAGTCTCTGCTGAGGCTTTTTCAACAAGAAAACATCAAAGCGATTGACCAATCAAACCCAACTCCTCCAGCACGCTCAGAGCCGCCCGCAACATCCGACCACGATCTCCAGGTGGTATTCGCAACTGACAAGATCCAAATTACTCTGGATACTATCAATCTTAGAAGCGTCAACACTGGCCAAAACATGCGCTTCTCGTTCCTCGATGCGGATAGCAAAGCATCTCGACTCGGTGAAACTATCTCCGCTCACATACATGTCGATGTAGCGGCGAGTGAGCTGGTCTCGCGTTCACGGCTACTTGCTAAAACTCAATTCGAACAACCAAGCATAGATTTCGCAATGATAGAACAAAGCAGTGCAGGCGACATACCCAACGAGATTAAGATAGCTGCAGCAAGTCACAGAATTACTATAAAGGTACAAGAGGATGTACTGGGCCTCGTCGAATTGGCAGACATGGTGCTCAAAAACGAGGTGGCTTACTTCCATCGCCAATCTGCACTACTCGAAGGAATCACAAAGAAGGACGTCAAAGAAGAAAACCCCAAAGAAAACAGCTCCCAGCTTCCAAACATATCGCTGGCTTTGTTCATGGATGCATATCAAATTGAGCTCGCCGTATTACGGCCACTCGGCTGGTCGATCACGGGTACTTCTGGACGCATTGCTGTCATTCCAGCCCTTGGAAAACACGTGACGCTGCAGGTGGACTACGATCTTGACGCCAACCTTCATCGACTATACAGCACATCAAAAGAAGGCACTCATGTCATCAGCTCAGTCGAGTTGCCACCACTCAATGGAAGATTGACGATCAGGCAAGATGAGAACCAGACAAGGGTCGTTGCAACAGGCATCGTCGAGAAGATCCATGTTCAAGCGTCAGAGATCCAGAGCCTGATCACCACTATCAACAAACCTGAGATGTCACAAATGCTCAAAGCAGTCCAAGACGATGTCGAAGTTCTGAGAACGCACATTGAAGAAATGTTTCCGGTTTCTGCAAAGTCGCCGATTGCAAAACCCCCAACTGCTTCGCGGGATACTTTGTTTACCGTACAGATGACGCTTCATGGAATGCACATATCTGCGAGCGCTCCAGGCCAAGACCAAGATTCACCGACAGCAAATCTTGCCTTCCGACTTTCAACTGTTCAGCTCAATGTCACAAACATAGACACAGATCAGAGCATCATGCTCTATCCCGAGGCAGTTGTGAGAATTCATGAGATCACCATTGACCTGAGTTTGAGGGATCTCGACTCTGTTCGCCGCTGTGGTAACCTGACCTTTAGCGCAGTCTTCCATGCCACGACTGAACAAGAGTCCAAGCCTACGCGCAGGGTTTACCGTGTGCGAAGCTCTGGTCTGGAAGTCAATGTGTTTGCGGATACTGCGTCCGCTGTTGTAGATGTTGTCAATCATCTCCAAGACCGAATCAGAGACTTGGACCTTTCTAAAGAAAAGAGGTATCTGCGGCGCCTTCGGCATACTAAGAGCAGAATATCCCAACGACGTGCCCGCAGTCTCAAACAGGCCACACACCACGACACCGAGAGTGAATCCTCTGGAGCCCTGTTCACATCAACGTACTCTCTGGAACTCCTCGACTTGCAAGTTAGCTGGATCGTCGGTAATTCTGTCGCTCCTTTCCCAGGAAACGAGATTGAAGATCTTGTGCTCTCCTTTGGAAGAATCGACCTATCGACACAGAAAGACGACGCAGCGCGGTTAATGATCGAAGACATGCGGCTCCAGATGGTACCAATATCAGCAAACAAGAAGAATCGTTCGCTGAATTCAGCATTGCTGCCCAAGATGGTCTTCAACGTTGCTTATGCGTCCACGAAGGATACACGCAAACTTGCGTTCTTTGCTGCTGGAAAATCACTCGATCTTCAACTTGATTCGCATTTCATTTTGCCCGGAAAAATCATCGAGCGATCAATTGCCCTTGCTGGGAAAAAGTTCCGCAAGGCCTCTGCGAACTGGAGCATGACGCCAACCACGACTGGGGCACAAAGAAAGAATCCTTTTGGGAACAAACGCTTAGCGTCGTTGACAGCTGATATAAACTTTGCCGGAGCTGTAGTGCATATTCATGGTAGCGATGCGATGCCAGCGCAGGGTTCCTCGGGCAGAGCTCAGCAGAAGGGAAGATATAGCCAGTTTGTTGGCGACGAGTCAAAAAACAGCATGGCCTTGCGAGCGCCCGGCGTGGCAATCCGGGTTGAGTACATGGACAACGGCACTGACCCCTCTCTGAATGCTGAGCTTCGTGTTGACGGGTCTACCAATACACTGCTGCCGACCGTGGTACCTATTATTATCGACATTTCCGATAGCATCAAAGCCGTAGTGCGTGACAAGGACGATGAAGAAACGCCTGATGCATCTGAACAGCTCGAACAATCTCAGGAACAACCCAAACCAGCCGCGAAACTTCTCGAGGACGAAAACATCATTACGGCCGATCCTACCACGATATTGGGTAGAACTAGTCTGAACCTTGGGCTCAGAATATGCAAGCAAGAGTTTAGTCTCAGTTGCCAGCCCATTGCTCGCGTCACAGCGATTGCCAAGGTCGAAGATATCTACATTACCGTGAACAGCGTCAAGTCTCAAGAGCACGGCCACTTTTTCGCTGCATCTGCTACATTTGAGAAGCTCCAGACCACTGTCCAGCACGTCTACTCTCGCGAGTCTACCTTCAGTCTGGATATGGAATCTATTGTTCTTTCGCTCATGAACAGCAAGCATCTTAGCGGTACCAGTGGTATCTCGGCTATCCTCAAGATCAACCCGACCGCTCTTCAGATCAATGCGCGCCAACTACAAGACTTTTTGCTGTTCCGAGAAATCTGGGTACCTCCAGAGATCCGACGAGCGTCGAAACCTGCATCACCGAATGTGAACTCTGAGCCGCAAGAGTACCTCATACAGCGCTACCAGCAAGTTGCCGCAGCTACGGCCTTCCCATGGAATGCCAATATAGCCATCGCGGATGTCAAGGTCGATCTAGACCTAGGCCAATCTATCGGAAAGTCATGGTTACATATTCATAACATGTGGGCATCTTCCAAGAAGACTACTACATCGGAACAGAACCTTTGCGTCGGCGTGGAGAAGATTGGCGTGGAGAGTACAGGTCGTACGAGCGGCTTCATTGGGCTACACGGGATCAAAGTGCGCACTTCGATTGGCTGGCCACTGCAAGACTCAGGCACCCGTCAGACACCGCTCATCCAAGCTTCGATCGCCTTCCGTCAACTGCGTGTGAAGACAGGCTTCGACTTCCAGGCATTTGTCATGGCAGACATTGCCGATTTCGGTTTCATGATGTACAATGTCCGCCCAGAAGGCGAGGATGTGCAAGATCGGCTGGTTGCCATCCTTGATGGGGGCAAAGTTCACGTGTTTTGCCACACGACGAGTGCTGCTCAGGGTCTAGCCCTATGGCAGGCAGTTGAGCGGTTGATCCAGGAAAACCAGCAAGCATACAAGCAGTCTCTACGAGATATCGAGAAGTTCCTTCGACGCAAATCATCCATAGCCGACCCGTTAGAGCGTTCGCCATCTCAAAGCCAGATTCTGCCGAAACCAGACAAAGACAGCTTCAAGGCGCCAATCTCACTGCATACTGACGTGGTGTTGACACTTCGCTCCATACGGCTTGGTGTCTTCCCTTCAACCTTTATAGACAGTCAGGTCTTGACGCTTGAAGCCGGGGATATGCAAGCTCGTTTCGCAGTTGCGCTCGAGAAGAAGACCAAGATCCATTCCAGCCTCGGCATGACCCTTGGACAGCTCTCTGTAGCCCTCTCGTCTGTGCCGACCCCTAAGAAAAGCAAACCCGTCACAGAGCTTGACGTTGAAGACGTATCTGCGAGCGTCAGCTCCGCACGCGGAGGCACCATCCTGCGTGTACCCAAGGTCATCGCCACGATGCATACTTGGCAGGTACCAAAGAGCACCCACATTGACTATCTGTTCCGCAGCTCTCTCGAAGGCAAGGTAGACGTCGGGTGGAACTACTCGCGCATCTCTTACATCCGTAACATGTGGTCGAATCACTCGCGCACCCTCGCCTCGCGCCTCGGCAAACCTCTTCCAGAATCCAACATCAAGATTAGCACTTCTCAAGGCCTCCAAGACGCCGACAACCCGGACTCGGACTCGAATGCTGCAGACAAAACTGCCGTGCCGTCAAATCGGCCCCGCGCCCCTTCTGTATCGTCAGATGGCCAGGAAAAGATCACAGCTGTCGTCAATGTGCCCCAGTCGCGATACGAATATACGCCTCTGGAGCCGCCGTTGATCGAGACGCCGCAGTTGAGGGATATGGGAGAGGCAACGCCCCCGCTAGAATGGATTGGGTTGCATAGAGATCGCTTGCCGAACGTCACGCATCAGATTGTCATTGTCACGCTGCTCGAGGTGGCGAGGGAGGTGGAGGAAGCGTACGAGAGGATTTTGGGAAGCAGCTAGATGATGTGCTTGGTTTGATGGCTGTTGGGAAGGGAAATATGGGCTGAATGAGCAGTAGACGAACCAAAAGTTCGATTTGTACATGGACATTTTCTTTCTTTCGTTTTTATTTCTCGTGTTGAGCATGGCGTCAATTGTTTATTTTGGGCAAGGTTTTCAAAAGAAAAGAAGGTGCATGTATCTGGCGTTTTTTTTCAGTGTAGAATCTTCTTTCTTTTTTTCTATAAGCTTTTGAATCAAGTTTATGCGACAATTCACGAATAGCCCGGTGAAATGCCCATAAAGCGGTTATCTTCCGCGCCATTATTGTGCCCATGTACAGGGTTACGCGCAGCCCTCCTTGCCCCCCTTCTCGGCGAACTTACTGCGGACTAGGGACAACTACATACAAGAGTTGGGTCAGGTGATGAATATAGCAGGATAACACGTCGGCTACACACACAGCTTGTTTTTTTCTTTTGTCAGATAGGCAGATCGGATAGCAATATACTCCTTTTGGTATCGTCTTCTGTGTTCCTTGTCCACTGCCTCTGGTGTGTGTTGGTGGTCTTTTGTCGGATACGTAGTAGCCAGCGTGGCCTATCATACTATGCAATTATTTATTATGCCTTTGGCTTACTTGTCTTCCAATAGGCTGAGGCGTATACAGCGCCATCATATCCGGGCTGTTCAGAATGGTTTCGACGATGGTAAATAATCATTAGTAGATACTGTAGAGCCGCAAGCAGGTCGCTTAGTATGGATATCGAGGCTAAGAAGACTTTACTTCCACAAAGCACAGGTACAATCATGGGACGAAATTCAATATTCATAGGCGTTGTCACTGTGACATGACAACAAAGGAGCAATGAACCAAGTGAAGTGTGACGGGAATCTATTTCTATCTTCTACGGGTGAGGTACCCGCAAGATGCATTCGTGAACATTTTGATAACCAGACGCCGAGCATGAACCATAATCCGTAGACTACCGTATTATCATGAAAAGGCCGACCAACTAAGCCGACATGCACCGTGAACGACGTTAACTGAACCAAAGAAAAAGGACTTTTACGCCGGCGGCATAATCTAGTCGTCCTCGTCAGAGAAGACCTCCTCGCCACGCTTGCGGCGGGCCATGCGTTCCTTCTTCTTCTTGCGCATCTCACTGGAGGTGAGCTTGGCCTTCTTCTTCTGGGACTCGATCTTGTTACCTGTAAGGTCGTTAGCATATGTTTCCTTGCAAATGAGGGGAAAAGGCGTCGCTTACCCATAGCATCGAGCTGTACGGTTTCTTCACCCTCGTCCTTAGCAAGACGAGGTCCAGAACCCTGTCCCTGAACCCAGTTGTGACCCGATGGAGTCATGCGACCATCCATGACAGCCCAGACTTCCTCGGTAAGATCCTTGGTGAACTCGGCGGAGTGAGTGATGATGATGACACCACCCTCGAAGGACTTGATAGCCTTGGACAAGGCACCAAGAGAGTCACGGTCGAGGTAGTTGGTGGGCTCGTCAAGGACGATCAAGTGGGGACGTTGCCACGAGCAGGCAGCAAGGACGACCTTGACACGCTGACCACCAGAGAGACCGCGCATACGGGAGTGGGAAACAAGCTCAGCGTCGAGACCGAAGTTGGCGCAGTGAGCCTCAATCTCCTTACGGACCAGAGGACGGAACTGACCGCTGGCAAGAGCCTCCTTCTGGTCAACCTCGGCAACCATCTTGGCGTGGGAAGCCATGATCTCGGAACGGGGGATCCAGGCGTTGTCGGCAGTCATCATGGGTGTCCAGCGCTCGTTCTTCATGCCGATGTTCTCACCAAGAGCGAACGAACACTCGTACTCGTAAGAGTTCTTGAACTTCCTACGGGAGAGGATACCAATGACACGGCGCTCAGTACCGTCGATCTTGTAGATCTTGTCCATGGCCTTCTCGTCCTCCTCAGTGACGATCTTGTTGGCACGGTCCATGGTCTCACGGTCCTCACCGGTCTGGAAGCGCCATTGGATGTACTCAGAAGGAGTCTTGTCGAGGTGGTGGTCAATGTGGGCGAAAGCGTGCTGCTTGATGTAGGCAATACGGATGTTCTCGTGGTGGTAGATTTCACCCTTGGTTGGGACAAGCTCACCAGTCAAAACGTTGACAAGGGTGGACTTTCCGGCACCGTTGGGACCAATGACGGCAATACGGGATCCGAGAGAGCACTGGAAGGTAATGTCCTCAATTTGAGGCTTGGAGGTACCCTCGTACTGGAAGCTCATGTTGGTGGCACGAAGGATAGCCTTGGCCTTGGTCTTGACACCCTCAAGGAAACCGGGCTCAGGGAACTTGAACTCCATGTCGGAAGCGGACAGCTCGTGGTAGGACTTGGCAGCGGGCACACGCTTGACGAAGTCATCGAGGTTACCCTTGTAGCGCTTGAGCTTGAAGCGCTCGTAGTGGATGACGTGCTGGATGACGTTGTTCAAGAACTTGCTGTCGTGGGAGATGACAATGGATGTGCAAGGAGAGGTGGTGAGGTAGTCCTCGAGCCACTTTACGTTCTTGACGTCCAAGTGGTTGGTGGGCTCGTCAAGCAGAAGAATATCGGGCTCCTCGAAGACGGCACGAGCAAGCGCGAGCTTCATCTTCCATCCACCAGAGAGAGCAGTGATGGGTCCGTTGTACATGCCGTCGGTGAAACCGAACTCGTTGAGGGTCTTCTTGACATCGTCCTCAGGCTTGTCGATACCGACAGACTTGAGCTTGTTCATGGTCCAACCAATGACAGTCATTTCAGTGTCAGCAGAGTCCAAGTCGTGCTCGACGTAGACAGTCTTGACCTCGTTCTGCTTGGGGAAACCCTCGACTTGCTCGTTGTTGATGGCGCGCATGAGGGTGGTCTTTCCGGAACCGTTGGGTCCGAGAAGACCGTAACGCTGACCACGCTTCAGACGAAGGTGAGTCTGGTTAAGCAGAATCTTAGCACCGTAGGCCAAGTTGAATGTGCAGTTGCAAAGGTCCTCGCCCTCCTCCTCATCGGGCTCGGTGGCCTGCTCAGCAGCGGCACCAGGGAGAGACCTCTTGCGGAGGTCCTCAGTGACGCTCTTGGAGGACTCGTCACCGACAAGGACGGCAACAAAGGGACCGGCGTTGGCTTGCCAGTTCAGAGGCTCATAGTCCTTCTCGTCGATCAATTGACCACCGATAGCGCCAATGTAGTTGACGACAGGGTTGAAGCGCTCGTCAAGCTTGACCGAGGAGGGGAGGACAGACTTGAGGTGGCCGGCAATGGTGGCAATGTCACCAGACTTCTCGATCTCGGGAATCTTTCCGTCAACAACGGCACCGACACGAATGAGGGTGTCGAGACCCTGGCGGGTCTTCTCACGGGCTTCAGGGTCAGCCAAGTTGTCGTGGTTCTTCTCAAGCGCGGGCATGAGACGGGGCAAGAAAGCGGCAACGATCTGGGGGTCCTCGACAAGCTTGCACATGTTGTCAATAATGACGGCAGACTTGCGCTTGATGGCAGTCTCGCGCTCGACGAGACCACGCTCGAGAAGGGGAACCATGATGGCAAGAGTGGGCTCGTGGACGTCAGTGACGAAGGTGGTGGCACCGAGCAAGTGAACGGTCTCGGGGACGTTCTCAGGCTTGGCGATACACTTGATGAGCTCGGGAATGAAGCGCTCGATATCCTTGTTGGAGATCAAGGAGCAGAGAATCTCCATGGTGGTGTAGGCAGCCTTCTTGACTTCAGGCTTGGTGTCCCACATGGCTCCAGAGATGACGGGGATAAGGTCGGGGACACGGAAGGCCATCTGTGCAGGGGCGCTCTTGGTGAGAACCTCGATGCACTTGAGGTCGCACATCTTTTCGGGCCATTTTTGTGCGTTCTCGAGCGAGTGGATGATGTGGGGGATGATGGCCTTGACGGCGTTGGGGTTGGCAGCAGAGACGATGGCCTCGGCGGCAGTCTGGGCAGCGACCTTGACGCCGGTCATCTTGTCACCGACAGCGGCCAGCACGTCGGGTAGGAGGGAAACGAGGTAGGGCTCGACGGCGGCGGAGACGTGGGCGTGCTGGGCGATGGCACGGATGGCATCAAGGGCGCGCTCACGGGCGACAGCATCCTTCTTGCTGGCAAGCTGCTTCTTCAGCACCTGGACAGCCCTGAGAATATTGTTAGCGACAGTACCACATCAGGGTAGGGAGGCAAGGTAAGAGAGTGAGAACATACTTGGTGGGAGCGTCAGCCTCCTCGATGTCGCCGTTGATGAAGGTGGCGATGGCCTGAGCAGAGGCGTTGATCTCGTCCTGTGCCTTGCAGACGGTCAACTTCTGCATCATCTCCTCGAGCGCCTTGAGCGCCTTGGAGTTCTCAGACTTGACGTCCTTGGCATCGTGCGAAGCAGCAGGCGCCATGTTTTCGGTGAGGGGTAGAGGAGTGTAAGGGAGAAGTGAAGGACGAGGGGCGGGTGGTCCTTATATGGACAAAGGCGGCGGGGCCCAAAAAAAACTTTTGGCGTGAAAAAGATAGAGGGACTCTATCCGGGGGTATCAAACACAGCCGCGAGAAAATCGACTCGCAACCTCTATGCGATCCTGGCACAACGACACAAAGAAGAGAAAGTACTTTGGGTCAGCCCAGAGGGAGAGTAAGTGGAGAGAGGGCGCAAAAAGGTGCCTGTGGAGGGGCTTTTTATCTGTTGGTGGGCTGTCTCGCTTTGAGAAATTTTTGGCCAGGGCGTAAGCCGATAAGATTAGCGTTTGTTGGCCCCTGCACAAGGGTAACCCGACGCCTTCGCCCATTGTTGCCTCTGCCCAAATGCCCATGATTTCATCCAACAATCCCGGCAACGAACGAGTCCAGAGTTTTTTTCTTCACCTTCGCCGCTATTTCTCCAGTTATTTGCCACTGCCGGCCACCAGCTTTGCTGCCTCTGCTCGTGATGGCGGGGCAGAGAGGCCTTGCCGCCGCTCCGTGTCATGCAGCCGCCCACGTTGCAAAAGACCATCATCTATTTGTGGCGAAGTCTGGTACAGGCGTGCTGACCGCCTTCTCAGAACAAGCCCTGGCCAAAGACATGGCCCCCGAGCGGTTGAGAGCCCCCGGGCCTGCAGCACCGAAGATCAGGGCCTCGCACTAAAACACGCATTGCTACACTCTCCCGACAGTTACACATGCCAAAGCCTCGCCGCTGACTGTCCCTGATGAACACTTGAAATCTTCTGTCTGCATGGCCTTTACTTTTGCCAGTACTGCCGCGGAGAGCGGGACTACCACTTCTTTCGGGCCCAGTCTACGGGCGGTCCCTGTTCAATACGGTAGACTTGCCGGTCGCTGTTCGTCCAGCCCTGCCAAGTCAACACGCTACGGCCAACTGCGGAAGCTCCAGACTACTCTTCACCGATACGCCCGCAGTTGAAACCAGGCTGCTGTCCTCAAATACAAAATTCGCCACTCAATCGAGCCATATTACCAAGCGGGTGCCTTGCAAATTCTAGCCTATGACCCACAGAGAAGGACAAGTGTTCCTTCTGCTTCTGTCGTCACGTTACCTGGATATTCCCGCCACCGCACTGTCAGTATAGCTGCGCTTTCCAGGATCGACGTGCCAGCCCGGCAATTGGGTGTGCATGGAGTAGCCCCTGCATGTGGCTTCTTTTGGGCTCCTAGTTCAAACCATCGGTTTATCCCATCGTCATGAAAACACCTTTGGTATCACTGCTATCTGTCTTCGTCCCCAGCAACATATCAAAATCATATACAAGAGCCCCTCGGTCATGACGCTCGGATCATACCCCGCTCCTTATCGATACCCCGGATTTTGGTTGTTTCGCAGTTTGCAGCACGCTTGTGCCAATTCGCCTCATGCGCGATGACTTGCTAACAAACATACGCTATACCAGAGAGCCCGCACAGTCGTAGTATAGAGCACGTGCAATTCGAACGGACGGCAACATGGGGGCATGTACAATTCTAAATAGACGAAAGAGTCGTTTGGTGATGTCCGGGTCTTGCAGATTGAGATTTTCGAGAGGGATTCAACAAGTGAGAGCCTGGGTCCAACCATGCCAACGGGATACCACACGTTAGAGTTATAACGTGTATGCCTTTCCCCCTCGTTCATCTGAATTTGGTAATACCATGGCTAGTTTTGGTGGACTAGCCTGCTTGGTCTGGTTTTTCCGCTTTTATCAGTTGACTGAGGGTAGGGCTTCAGGGCTTGAGACAGCCTATCTGCCTTTACGCATGCTCGCTGGCTCACTTCATCATCCCACTGCCGTTCAAGTGCCGCAGCACAGCCTCCTAGTCAACGGCAGAAAAGCAAGTGCGACGTCTGAAGGAAAAATATTTTAGAATATGCTCTACATATGCGCAAGAACCGCTCATAATTTGCCCTTCTTCTGATCCCGAATCTCTTGCGCCATTCTGACCATTGCATACAGACTCTGCAACCTCGGCATCTCGTAACCCCTCTCCCTTGCTATCCTCAGTGGATTCCCTAGTATAACCTCAATCTCCATCCTCTTCCCCGCTTCCCAGTCAATTGCCATGCTCGGCTTGCTGCCACTCGTGTTCTTCAATGTAGACTTGATAATCTGGTCTGGCGAGGCAAATTCCTTAGGCATGGGCTGGCCAAGGATCTTGGGTGCAGTCTCAAAGATCTCGGTCATGACGCCCTTGAGATGGCGTTGGACTTCTGGATCCTGCGCCATGAGGCTGTTTGGAGAGCAGAGGATGAGGACGGAGGTCGGGTTCATGGATGCATTGATGGCGATTTTGTGCCAGCGGACCAGTTGAAGTTTCGCGTGCGAATAAGCTTCCGCATCCTTGATGCCTCCTTCTTTCAGCAACGCAATAAAAGCATCGTTCTGTTCAGTGATACGTGAATCATCGTCTTTGGGCCCTCCCGTGTCAAGATGGGGTAGGTAAGGTCCGCTGTTAATCCGTGTCCATCTATTGTGCTTGATATGACCAGGTTCTGGCTGCGCGCAGGTAGCTATTGTGACGGCTGAACATATCGCCGCCTGTGGGAAACGCTTCGTATACGGATCCTCGACACCCAGACCGTTTTGTATCAGCACAATGGCTGTCTTGTGGCTGACAAGGCCTTCCAGTATCGCTGAATCGTCGCTCACGTCCGGTAGCGCCTTCGTGCTCACAACGATATAGTCCCATTCGATTGCGCTCTTTCGTGCCTCTTCAGGGTTGGCAAAAGTGTGTGCGGGTATGAACGTGTAGTCGCCGTACTGTGGAGACGTGACTTGGAAGCCGTTCGCTTTAACTGCTGTGTAGTTCGAGCGGCAGATGACCGAGACCGAGGTACCTGGTACGAGCGCGAGACGCGATGCATAGAATGCCCCAATGGCGCCAGCGCCTACAATGAGGATGTTTACAGGCATTGTGAGGTTGAATGTGGTGGAAGAGGCGTTGACGTGCTTGTCTGAGGTACCGGAGCTCCATCTTATCGATACCTTATCTGGGAGTTTAGCCTCGGTATCTTGACGCGTCGGATGATTTACCGAAAACGACTCTTCAACAACAAGCTGATGTTAGGATTCAAGCACCGATTTAAAACAAAAGCTCTGGAGACTCATCTTTCAAAACTTGTCTATTTTATCGGCTTGTGTCTCCGGTTCTCTCGGCTTTCCATAATCTAGCTTGTGCACTTTCACATGCGCATCGATGCACACCTACGCCTGAGACCACACAATATGTTCTCTAATGATGTTCTTGCTGTTCTCGCTTCGCTTCAGCATGACCGTTTCCATCAAACTCTCAGTGAGATTGAACCCGCTATCGCTTTCGGCCTGTGCAGCTGACGGCAGATCTTGGACCGTGAATAGCATACAGATGGCCAAAGCAGCATCGGTATCCGCCTTGAAGACATTGATTTTCGAAATGTACTTTCCGCCCAGCTGTTGCTTGTGCTGTGCCAGAAAGAATCCAATTGCTTGGCCGTTCGGCGATCCTATTCAGCCATCGACTGTCAGTTTTCCTCCTGGTTTTATGGGTTTGGTGCAACAGTTGACGAAACTCACCAAGCAGTGGCTTGTACTCCGGGTCATGTGCGGTGAACTCGACTCCAGGCCAACCCATTAGGTCTTCCATATCCAGGGAATTCTGGTCCAACACATTCTCAATGATAGACACTGTGTCGTCATTGACAATAGGTGTGATCAGGAACCTGCTGATGCTTTGAACCCAGTGGCCACTTGCCATGCTCCAAATTCCAAACACGATATCCGAGCTCGATCTCAACGCTGGCAGCAGGTTGTTGGGTGGGAGAGCTGTGAGACCCCAGAGGTCTTTTGCGCTGGTGGCGGGACTCTGGCGATTTGTCATTATCATAAGGCCCGCAGGGACATTGACTCCGATGGTGAATTCGGCACTGGTAATCTGGAAACTGGTGTGAGCATCCTAACAGACAGCAACACAAGGTCTAGACTTACGCGGTATTGATATCCGTTGACAATGTAGTATTGTTGGTCCACTGGGGGTAGCCTTCCATGCGCGTCGCGTAGCACTGCTGGACCGTTCCTGTGGTTCACATAATAGCACCGATTTGGTCCACCTTGATAGGTGCTTCTTGTGTCGATTCCCAACGCGTCGCACATGGGCTTGAGCTTGTGGTTTGTCGCTAATTCGCATTCATCAAAGTGGGTTGCGCGCCACTGAGGGTCGCCATTGTCGGTCTCGATTGAATAGCCCCAAGTTGTAAGCGACGGCACGATGGGCCCTGCCCAAGGGCTGTCAATGGGCCGGATATACGCAGCAGCCGCATTACGAGGAGACAGTGTCGCGGATAGAAGCTTCTGTCCCTTGCAGTCTGCCTTGTAATATGCGACAGCAGGGTCATCAGCGCGAGTAACGAGTGTCTTTGGTACCAGGTAGGTAGGAACGATGTCGTTGGATTGAGCTGGTCGAATCTGCACAGTGGAGCTCACCGTAAGGGCCAAGAGGGCAGCAAGGCAAGCTATGGCGAAAGTCTTCATATTGGCTTCTCGTCAAGGATTCAGGATTCTGAAAATCACAGTATACGCAAGTACAATCTGTGGTTGAGAATGCAGAACATTCAACAAATATTAAGAAATGATTTATGGGCGGTGAGGGAATCACTTTCACCAGCATGACCACGGGGTCTTCTGATTCACATTGTGAACAAGAGTACAGCTGACTGGCTTCCTTGGGTAATCACGTTCGCTCCGCTGTTGATTCGTATCGATTCGCAGTGAGAACAGTATGTATTGTAGTAGCCCGGCAGTAAGACTATGCATAGATATCTAGAAAAGGGTCCTTCATACGTCTTTGAAATGCAATAGATGAGGAGGAATGATTGATCGGGATGTCGGATGTAATTTCGTATGCAAACGAGAACAGTGAAAGTCATAATGCATCACTCCGATATGAGCTTTCAATAGTGTCTTCCCAGCGGAGCATTGAATGCGCGCATTCTTAATGTTGTTCTGCTAGACTATGAATACAAAACTTAACACGCCTTGCCTTTGAATGAATTTGGTGCGTCACTGCTATATAATGTTTCATGCGACTGTCGAGTTTTGGCGCGCCTAAGAGTCAACTACCTATATACAGAGAAATAGATTACATTCTTTCTTCTTAACCAGATAATCCAACGAGCCAGCAAAAGGCCTCCTATACTCACATAGAGAAATGTAAAGTCGACAGTCGGTGTGCAAGGAACGGACGCTGGAAGTAGACTAGCGCGCCATAGGTACCTCAACCTTTTCCATATCAAACTTTCGTTCATTTACTTGACAACCTTCACAAGAAGTCTTCGAGTACTATTCTCCCAGTCCATGGCCAGAAACAGATGGAAGATACGCCTGCTTCGCTATTCCCTGAATCTTTCAGTGATTTGGACTTGCACAACCCGCATTACCGTTCACGTAGGAGCTCCTCACAGCAAGCTGCGAAAAGATACTCAAGATCATGATTTCCATTAACGTTTGCTTTTTAACAGCCTAGTGCTTGAACCTATATGTTCTGTTTGACCTGTACTAATGTTGCGATCGTATTGGCCACTTTACTTTCACCACTTCACCTTCATCAATCATCAGTGGGCAGCGCACAGGCCAGAATCATGCGGTCACCTCGACCTCAGAACTAGTCCTGAGGATATTTACCGCCTAAGACTCCTCTACGACTGATTATACACTAACTGTTCAACACCATGTCCGCGGTAAATATCAAAACAGAAAGCCCAGAGCAGTCTCCTCGCGCACTATCACGGGCCTCTTCCTCGCATGCGTCAGATTCTGAAGAGCCTTCCCAAAATCCTTCCTTGATCTCAGCAGACGAACCGGAGGACGCGGAGCCTCTCGATCAAGTAACCAGCAACATACCCGCGCCTTTTCGCTACACCAACAATGCATGTCCCGGCAGCTATTTGTGCCATGCCGGACTTGTCAATCATTCTTTATAGTACGTTCCAGCATGTACGCATTGCCACCATCAATGTCGTCACGCTTTTCATCCCGTTTGCAGTCCACCATAGCAACCGCACGTGGCTTGAAATTTGATGTCGCTTCGTAAAACAAAACATTGCTCTCAAACACAACAGTTCCTCTACTTGCTCCGATACTCTGATCGAACCTCTACGAAAACCAGATCCTCTGAAACCATGGATTTATACGACCTTAGTAGCGACAATTCTAATCATCTGGACAGTGACGCGCAGCTTCCGGTATATCATACTATGAACCAAGTCCAAGGTGAGCTCTTTCAACCCGCCACACTGAGAAAGAGAGTGCGGAATCTGCAGATCCCATTCATTTGATTGGCATACGAGCATAGAGAGTGCTTGTTCGATGAGAAACCAGTGACTGACGCATCTACAGAGCAACCTCACAACCATATGGTGCCTCACAACGGCTTTCATACCGCGTTCCACAATACGCACATGCCTCAGCAGATGCAGCCAATGCCGCAGATACCGCAGGCTCATGGCGTCAATTCTTTAGCTGGATATCAAGGTAAGCCTGCTGACACAGGCAAAAAGGTCAACAAGATACTCACAGCTACAGAATTCACTCACGAGAGAATGCTGACAGAGTTGAACAACTTCAATTACAGCATAAGTACCTTCAACCAGCACGTTAGCAACTTCACGCACACCATGACTCAGCTGGTTAATGCAATGAATGTACGCATAACCAAAGCCGAGCACGAGCGAGACCAGTTACAAGCAGCGCTCTCTCAACAACAACCCAACACCACCATGCCAGTGCCCCAAACCGCGCCCGAGTTTGGTAGCCGCAACTCGCGCTTCCGTGACGGCGACGACATGCTCCTGTCCAGTCCCGTCACTCCGACAAGGCCGCCTCCCCTGGACATCCAACACTACAGTGTCCCAGCCGAGAACAATGGAGAGCCGACTGCCTTCGGCTCCAAGCTCACTGGTATCAAGAAGCACAAGAGTGAGAGGACAAAGGCACGTAAGAACCTGCAGATCAAAGTCCCTGGTCAGATTCCTCTAGCCAGTTCGATCATGGGTCTGCCTACTCCCATGACCAAGACAGCCGTACGTTTACCATTGCACACGTCTTTCCAAAGCTAACCTGACTTCACCTCCTCCCAGTCTACCCGCTTCCCAGACACCACGGCTCCGCCCTCAGCTTTCCTCACCACCCCTTCCACCGGCACCCTCAACACCTCTCCCCTAACGCCAGGCCGCATAGGACCAGACCGGCACATGACGCTGCGCTCCAGCAACCTGATCAACAAGCGCAAGATCCACAACCTCGAGAAGCTCCTCCCGGCCTCCAACGCCCTGATCCCTTTGCTCCCCCTCACCGACACCGAAATCATCGTCTACTTCTTCCAATCCCTCACCCGGCCCCTCGTCTCTCTCCGCCTCTACGCGCGCAACTGGGGGCCCGCCCACATCGCCGACACGCTGAACGAGCACCGCGCCGTCGAGGGCGGCTACCTGCGCAACACGGCGTCGGTCAAGTGCACGACGGCCATCAAAAGGGGCAAGGATAAATACGGCGACGCGTGGGCCGAGACGCTGCGCCCTTTGTTCCTCGAGGCAGACGACATCAAGGCAACGGATATGATGCAGTTGAGCGAGGAAGAGGCCCAGTCCGCGACCGATTTCGACATCGCCGCCCTGACTATGCAGTTGAAGAAGCATCCTGAGGAGGGCGTCGATGGCGGCATCTTCACCCGCTGCGTCAAGTACTGCGTTGAGCGCGGCGCAACGTATACGCTGCGGAATGTGCATGAGTTGGCGTGGGCGCTGCGGAGTGGCGTGGAGCCAGTCCCGCCTTGTGAGGACGGTGCCGGGCTGGTCGAGGAGCAGTGTGCTGAGGATGAAGAGGCTGCTGCTGGTGCTGGTGCTGTCACTGATGATGGCGATGAGGCCGAGTAGCATGACCAGCATGCTTGAGACGGATACATGACAATGTGCTTGAGACAGCTACACGTCAGAATACCGACGACTGTCCGTCCTCTTTTCTGGATCAATGGGTTAAAAGAAACGATGTCTGTTTGGCGGATAATATCATGGTAGATAACTGGCCGAAGCAAACAAAGGGGAGTGTAATATCAAACCGGAACAAAAGGGGGCGGGAAGGGGCGAAGCAACCGTACATAGTTAATCAGATGCAACAAGCAAACAATCAAGTAAACTAGTAAAAAAAAGGAAGATCAAGAACAGTCGTATTTACAAAACGTACATGAATATTTCTTCTCATAAAAAAATACGTTCAACTTGGGTGTCGAATCACCTCCAACATACAGACACGCACATACCAGACAAATGGAAACCAAAGGCATAAACGAAAATGGTATTTGATATGCTTCCCAACACTCTTGCCCATCATGCCCCCCCTCTTTTCTGACAAGAGAAAAAGAATACCCCCATTGGAAGCGCTCTTCAAGAACAGTACGCTTATCAACCACTCCAAGCACAGTATCATCAACCCATGAGCATTCTAAGCATGCCGCCCTTGCCATCTGACCCGCCATCCGCCGTGCCCTTGCCCGCATTCTTATCGCCCTTGTTCGGCCCAACCGGGCTGGTCGCCGCAAAGAAAAGCACCTTGATAGCGATCGCAAAGCCTGCATGCAGCAAGAGCACAACGATGAGCAAAATCTTGGACGTCTTTGCCTCGGTGGTGCTCAGCACGGGATAAAGGTTACGCAGGAGGAACGTAGCGCTAAAAGCCAAGCCGAGCGCTACGACTGTAAAGTTGAGAACTGTGTAGAAGATATATTAGCATATACGAAAAACATCTTTGGCATGAATTTTGGGTAGAGAGAGAGAGAGAGAAAGACAGAGAGAAGGGCGACTCACTACTCCACGGACTCCATGCCACCAGCGAAACCGCAATCCAGACCAAATTCGCATATCCATACAAGCAGCAGCACTCGAGCAGATTGGCACTCTCGCTCCCATACCACTTGAGCACGCCCCAGAGCCCCACGGGCACAAACGCCGTATACCCATATACCAGTCCCGCCGCGCCACTCAGCAGCTTAAAGTCGTACGCAAAATGCTCTTGGCCTTTGAGCGCCAAATACTGATTGATGGTGCCAGTCAGGAACAAAATGACCACGACGGTTGTCGCAATCCACACGGGTCCGTACAGGTCGGGGTTCCCTTCCAGCACATCGAGGAAGTTTGCGCGCGGGTAAATGGTTGCGGTGCAGCGGCGCAGGACTTCGGCTGTGTCGACGTCAAACGCTTGCGCGTAGAAGTTTAGAGACCAGAGATAGTGCTTTCGGCCGCCACTGCCACTGCCGCTGTCGCCGGCGGTCGCGGGACCCGGGAGAAACGAGGTCGAGGTGGAATCGGGTTGGATCTTGGGTGCGCCGCTGCGGCCGGACGAGGGTTGTGTATCAAAGTCTACACCAGAACGTTTCTTGTTAGATTCTCGGAATTGATGTTTTTGTTTCTTATGTATATAGCGCGCATGAGAGTGTCTTACTCGAACTGTGAAACTCTAGATCTTCCTGTAGATCTGTATGCCCCAAGTCGCCCTGTGAATTGAGGTGTCAGCTTCGCAATCATCAAGACCATATTGCCCTTTTCCACTCCCACTCCCAGGAATAGCAATGGAACAATAAACATACCTCTTGGTCCACATCAACAACAACATCGTACCCTCTGTTCGCCATCTCTTTGGTCGCTGTATTCCTTCCTTGTGGAGCTCTCGTCGTATGTTGTCGCGGCGAAGCTTTCGTTGCAGAGCGGCCAGATTGCCCAGATTGACGTCGCGCGTCGTAGTACGCGACCCGTGCGTCAGCAAGCTGCTGGGGTGCGGGGGGTCTATGCCTAATTCGGAGCAGGCGGAAGTGGCAGGGTCTAGCTACCTTTCACATGCTCGCTCCGTAGCGGTTGCGAGAGCGGCATACAAGCACAACTGAATACTTCTGCTTTTGTAATATCTGCATGCACACGTTTGAATTTGACGGTATCCGCTATCAAACAAAGCGATAGGTTGCTACTCACACCAGCACGATCAAGACGCATCGAGAACTCAAGCCCAAGACCGACCCCCTTTGGGTATAGCTACTTGGCTTAATCGCCTGCCTCTCTCTTGCTCCTCCTAGCTATTGCTTTCACTTTCCTTCACTTGTCGCTTATCATTTGCTCTACGCCGTTAGCTTTGCTCTTTACTACAGTAGGGTGACATAAAAAAAGACCACAAGAAAAAGTTACTATTTTTAATCTAGTATAGCTTAGCGAATAGGAGAGCTAGAATAAAACGGGTTAGTGATTTAAAAAGCCAAGATCTAGTAGAGAAACTTAGCGTCCCCACTTTTTGCTTAGTAATCTGCTAGAAGATATAAGGCTAGGCTAAAGTTAGAGAGAAAAAAAAGTAAAAAGTAAGACCTACTTATTATATTAAGACACTAAAATAATATAGTTATTAAAGCATATATTTATTATATCTCTATTTAAGTTTCTTACTTTAAGTTACTAGACTTCTTAGAAATTCCTAATAAGATATATATTAAAAAAACCTTTTTTTAAATTTTATTACCTAGTTGTTACGAACCTAAGAAGAGGGAATTCGCAGAAGTTAAGGAAAGAAGCCTCAAACC